>CM076572.1:1150363662-1150463252 GCA_034641835.2 Pinus albicaulis
TTTTGCTCTTCTTTTCTTTCCTAACTCTAAAAAATCTGACTCTTTTTTGTTTTCCATAAATGCAATTTTCACAGAAATCCAAATCAACATTCTTCAAACTCGGAAGAAAATTCCTTGAGTGAAGAATCTTCATACCCTTCTCACTCATGTGTCCGAGCCTATGATTCCATAATGCTGCATCTTCTCCTTTGGAAGTTAAAGCATTAACAGAGTTAGAAATACCATTGCATAAATACAATGTACCAACCTTTTCGCCTTTTGCTGTTACCAGGGCTCCTTTGGTGACCTTCCAAGTTTTATCCATGAAAGTTGTCACATAACCTTCACCGCCTAATTGCCCTGTTGAAATCATATTTTTCTTCAAATCTGGAACATGCCTTACCTCCTTTAGTAGCCATTGTTTTCCATTTTGTTGTTTTACAAGAACTTTACCCATTCCAACAATTTTACAAGGTTTATCATCACCCAAACGAACCTTTCAAAAATCTCCTTGAACATAGTCATGAAAATACTTCTTATTAGGTGTGGCATGGAATGAAGCCCCTGAATCTACAACCCAAGAATCAGTAACATTTTCGAAAGAAAGAATCAAAGCATCTTGTAACACGTCACCTGTCACATTTGCTTCATGATTTTTTTCTTGCTGTGTGTCTCCTTCTTTTCCCTTCTGAGATCTACAGTCTTTCTTTAGGTGTCTTTTCTTTCCGCATTTCCAACACACTATCCCCGATCTGGACTTGGATCTGCCTTTCCTTGATTTACTGCGATATCCTGAGCTCTTTCCTCTTTCCATTTTTCTTCCCCTATACTTTGCACTCAAAGCATTACCCGATGTCTCACCGGATATTTTCCATCACATTTCCTCGCTAAGGATAGCACCGACAACATCATCAAACTTTAAAGTACTAGATCCAGAGACAGAGTTACTAATGGCCATTACTAAACCATTCCAACTCTCTGGCAATGAGCACAAGAATAACAGAGCTCTAACTTCATAATCAAAGTTTACCCCTACAAAACTTAGCTGACTGGTAACTGTATTAAATTCATTTAAATGGTCTGCAACAGATCCACCTTTCGACATCTTCATATTAAATAGTCGTTTCATAAGAAATACCTTGTTTGAGGCCGAGGGCTTTTCATACAGTTTCGCCAACGTCTGCATCAAACCCTCTGTTGTTGTTTCCTTCGAAATATTGAAGGCGACTGACGCCGCAAGACACAACCGTATTGTTCCGAGTGCCTTTCTATCGAGAATGTTCCATTCCGCGTCTGTCATGGTCGCCGGCTTCTTTGTTTTTCCGCTCAATGGTAGGTACAGATCTTTCTGATACAGATAATCTTCCATCTTCATCTTCTGTAGAAGTTTTGGTACATTAAATTCTCTGACAGCTAAACTTACCATCTTAATGCCATTGCTCCCACTCGAACCAGGAACCCTTCTTTCCTGCGAGTTTATCAGCCAAATATACCTTCGGCTCTGATACCAGTTGTTAGAAAATTAAATATTACAGAGTAATGAAACACATAAAATATGCGGAAAACAAAAGCACACAAAACACATAAAACCATAGAGACACAGATATACGTGGTTCACCCAGTTTGGGCTACGTCCACCCCGAACAGCCAGTCATTCCTTTCTATTATCCAGCAAAATGAAGAGATACAACCTACAGCAGATCCACTGTAATATCCTCTATTCTCTCTCACAGTCTCCCTATCTGTTTCTCGCTCCGAGAATACACATACATTGCACAGCTGAAATACAATACCCTCCTAAAAGCGAGGGGTTTCCTTCTAGGCAAAAAACCCTAATCTAAACATAACTTATACCGTCAAATCATTTGCCTAATGAACGGCCCAGATAGACTAGAAATTGCTATACTTTTACAAGGCAATTTTACATCTGTTTTTAGCTTCGGGGGCGTTACCCCAGAAATCCCCCGCCAGAGGGGGGCTCCATAAAGTCGTTGTCGCCCCCCCTGGACCCCCCACGGTAGCGATTAATTTACGGGTGGCGTTGCCACCCCATTTAAGGTACAAGGGTCCAATGCTGTGATACAAAGTAAACAAGATAATCAGGCTCCACACCCAACAACACAACGTTCACAAAATTAATATTGTTTTTGGTTTTCAAATAACCGGTATTTAAAAAAAATTAAAATTAACTATTTGGAGCTATTTCTGCCTAAATATGGCCATTACAACTGAAACATAGAAGCAAAATCTAAGTGGTTAACTCTTGATTTGCTACATAAAAGCAAATCGAGAGTTCTTCATTCTCAGATCACATCCTTTGACCGCACTTTGACCACGAGCATAGGCACCTTTTTCTGTCGAATTCAACCAGGTGGATAGGACGAAATCTATATGTGGATCATTCTAAAGATGCCCATGTAACTTTTTCCTTCGTTCGCTCCTTGGAACCTATCAAACCATTAAAGTAGCTACGGAAACAACAATTAGCTGCAGAATAGGATGCATTATGTAGTTGTGTTACAAAAATTCATTCAAATATCAATAACATCAAAATATAACATAGAGATCATTCAAATTCATTCTCTGAGATAAAAACATGTCATTTATCATTGATTGGAGTTATGGATTTATGAAAAGGTAAGGAAAAATGATGAGAAAGGATGTCATAGAAAGAACAATTCTGAGGTTCAACAATACCTGTAGCCAACTATACCAACCAAGACTCTGCATGCACTTATTTTCTCAAACCACACTTATCCACCAGGTTAGGGTTAACATAACTATAATTAGATCGAGGGTCAATCAAAATAGAAACAAATCGATTATAGAGCTTACCTTCCATCTCAATAATATATGTCTGGTGATTCACCTGCTTGTTATCAAATGCTTCATATATCAATGGAATACTATGTGCAACATCCCCAACTGTCTGTGCCTCTGGAGCAATGTAGATTTGAGGCCTACCACCCTAATATGACGGATAATCCTTCTTGAGACGTTCCTTGCCACATATCCAACAATGCAATTGTCTCCTACCATCACCTCTATTCTATTTCTCTCCAGGCTAAGGTCCATGTCCCTTCTCTACTACATTAAAATGCTTATAAGGAACAACATTCTCTTTCTCACCTGCATCCTGAGGTCTTGTTCTCTTCGATGGCCATTTACCTTTAGTCTTTCATTCCATTCCCAATTTTGCTTAAATTAAATCTTACGCCTCGATTGCTCATAACAATGTTTCAAATTTCCAATGACTTCTTTCAGTGATGGAGGCTCATCATGCTTAATTGAATCCTTAAATTCTAATGGTAATCCACTGAAAAATATCTAAACTTTGGATTTCTCATACTTAAGATATGGCACAAACCTCAATAACTCCAAGAAATTATTCTTGTACTCCTCGTCTGTCATTTATCCCATCTTCAGATAATAGAATTCCTTGGCCTTTATGTCATAGTGCCTCTCTAACAAATTCTTATTCCTGAAGAGTCCCTTGAATTCATGCCAACTCAACTCATTTTTCCTGATGTATAGGACACACTTCACATCTTCCCACCAAATGTTTTCTTTCCTTCTAAGACTGAAAATAACTATCCCGACCTTCGTGTTCTCTATGTAATCATGCAACTCAAATAATTTCTTCATTCCAAGTAACCATGTCTCTGCATCTTCCAGATTCTTAAACTCTCCATCAAATGTAGGTGGATTGGATTTCATGAACTCATCTGAAAAATGTCCGCTGATACTCCTCCTATAAGGATGATAGCGATGATGACCATGATACCTGTCTAAACCAGAACTAGAATACAACCCATGTCCATTGCCTCTCCTATCATCTGTATCGAAGACTCTTCCAACTATGACTATTTCATCTTTGTCCGACGTGTGCCCACTATGACACCTGCTACCATATGCCCCATTAGTCTTGTCCACTTGTCCATAACCGATTCATGGTTGTTCATATCTCTGCAAGTTTGAGAAACTATGAATGATAATTGTGTTGACCTTTGCTTGTTTCTCTTGTGCCCTAGCAAGTCTTTCCTGTGACTGAATTATTTTGTCATTATCTACTTTGCAACTTCTGATTTATGCCTTTAAGCTTCTCAAAGAGTCTTCTACGTCTGGAGATTACTCATCTCTTGGATACTCATCTAATCTATAAGAGGAGTCCCGTGAACTATAATCCTCCATATTTCTATTCACCTTTGATCTTCTTCTCCTCGCAAACATACCATGTCAGATAAACCAAATACAAACACAATCAACATACTCAGTGAAGTTCGAGGTTATCTTGCCTACAAAATCAGTCCAAATTAGCATGATACATGTATATAAATAATCATTCAATATACTGACATAATCTCAATCATCATCCCAGCTACCATGCATGATATCACAAACTATAACACCGACTAGAAACAATGCATGCATAACAAACATATAAGCAACTAACATGCATGCACGACATACACATTTTTCCCATTCAATCTAAGTATTGGACCATGCTCTCATACCACCCTGCAGTATCATATATCGCCCAAAGAGACCACAACTTGCTCTGATACCACCTTGTAACCACCCCTCCCACATTTACCCATTTTCACCAGCTTTTTCAGGGTAAACATGAACTAAGGGCAACTGTGACATGAATCAACCTCCTGAGTACAGTTAATGAAGTGGAATTGAAAAACTGAGACTTTTCTAACCATCCACAACATTCTACAGGTGTTATAGGACGCATAGAGGCTAAAAAACCATCCTAGGAAGCCAAACCCTGAGCTAGATCCCTCCTTATCTTCCCTCGACCCTAAACCACATCCACAACAAGGCTTCTATGTGGTTGGGAGCCTCCAAATGCATGCACAAGCTTGCATCCCTGCAGTTGCAACCCAAGCTAGATCCCCCCTTATCTTCCCTCGACCCTAAACCACATCCGCAACAAGGCTTCTATGTGGTTGGGAGCCTCCAAATGCATGCACAAGCTTGCATCCATGCAGTTGCAACCCAAGCTTCCCAGTTAGGAGCATGCAGTCCCGGATTCTAAGCCTAAGTTCCAAGTCAACCATCATACCACTGCCCAAAAATTCTTGTAACTTTTCAGATGCATAAATGACATAAGAAAAAATCAAGCATACAAATTTGAAAGAAACACTTGACGTAATAAAGCTTAACCATGATAGTCATTTCGTTAAACATATCAAGAACATGTAATCGACAGGTCATGAATACATATCTAAACATAGGGGTCTGATACCTATCTTAGAATCATCATGAAGGTCCAATTCCCTCTCATAATAGTTACAATAAATTTTTTTAGGTCATGCATTCATTAACCATTCATCAACAAATCAAATACATCAAGAGCCATAGCTAGAACCCATTATAGAACCATGCTTATAACCAACATATAACCAGAATAATAACCATAATAGAACAACCATAAAAGCCACATAATAACAAGTAAAAATACTCATTAAATACAAAGGAAAAAGAGATCTTATTAACATATGCAAAATCCAACCAAGTCAGGGACTTCCACGTACCACCCAACTATAGATTGGGATTAACCAAATATTTATTTCATCCAATCACCCACATGCCATTTTCCAGGCATGAATGTGGGACTCCAAACACAATGACCAGGGCTTACCAAAGATTAAACCACCTCCACCCTCTGGATTTACCACAATCCCGCAAAAACTGGTCAAGGGATCACTGGGCCCAAAACAAGAACATAAAAAACCAAGAATCTTTGGAGATTAAACCACCTCCACCCTCAGGATTTACCACAATACCTCCAAAACCTATCAAGGGATCACTAGGCCCAAAACAATATTGGATGCCTTAGATTTTTTTCAACATTACCTTGAGGAATTTTCTCATCTCCACCCTCAGGATTTACCGCAATCTCACCAAAACTAGTCAAGGGATTCCTAGGCCCTTGAGAATTTTCCTGAGACCACCTCATCGAGTTCCAAAACCATTTTGGAATCCAAATATAAACCAAATGAAAGAACCCCATCACACCATGGTTTTTCGGAAATGTAAAGGAAAGGTTGAAACCACTGTCGCATCTGACAAAACCCATGCCCATGACAACAAAAGAACCAAATAAAAACATGCAAGTACCATGTATTCACCAACCAAATAGGAAACCACACATTTAACCTTTTATCTACAATTATTCTTGTTGAAGCTGATTGATCTAACTTTTCCTTGCTTGTTCCTTTGCTTCCTTGTCCTTCCTTTGACTTCCTTCCTCCAATGCTAGAGTGCTCCAAGAATGATCTAAGTCTGTAAGAGTATGATAGAATAGAGAGAATAGAGATAGAGATACAAAATGGAACTGACAAAAGAAAAACTAAAAAAAGTTGTGAATTTATCCTCAAAATCCTTTTTATTATTGAGACCTATATTTTCTCCAATTTCCTTTATTTTTCCTTCAATTTTCCTCTCATGCAATTCTGAAACCTTTCACCTCCCTTTTCTCCTAACTTCCATTATTTTCATATATAAATTTCCAATTTGTTATGAAACCAACTCAAAAAATAGAATAAAATATATATCAACAACTTAGAAATAAGCCTCTTCGAGGGGGAAACCTCCTTTACATTACATAAATGAACAATTATTGGATTATTCAAATGAAAAAACCTAATTTTTATATACATGAGTCTATGGGATCACAATATAATCCTAGCTGGCCTAACAATAATAATGTAAGGGAACAACAATAACAATAGAGGGATATTATTGGGCACAATAATAACAATATGGGGACAACAGCGGTACAACACTAACAATAAGGGAGCTACACTAACAAAAATAAGGGACTACACTAGTAATATAGGGCCCTAACATGCACCTCTCCTTAAAAAAAGTGTTGTCCTCAACGCTTGAGTAGTTCTGGATGCTTTTGTATAAAATTCTTATCCTCCCATGTGGGATCTTCAGTGGGTAAGTTCTTCCACTTGATGAGATACTCTGAAATTGATCGATTTCATAGTTTTTGAGTTCTTGTTTCCGTGATTTCTTTAGGTTCCAATATTATTTTTCCATCCTCTTCAATTTTTGGCAATATTCTTTGAACCAGAATTTTTCCACCTATAACCTTCTTTAAGCATGAAACATGGAAAACTCGGTGCACTCAAGAAGATGCAGGAATCTCCAATTTTTATGCCATAGTACCAATATTTTGCAACGCCTTGTAAGGACCACAGTACTTTGGCAACAATTTATTATCCTTCTTAGCTTGCTTGAGGGAAATTTGTTTGTATGGTTGTAGCCGTAAAAATACCCAGTCGCCTACATCAAAACTTCTCTCACTGTGATGTTAATCTACCTGTTGTTTCATTCGATTTTGTGCCAAATTTAGTTTATACTTTAAGAGTTGCAGAACTTGTTGTTGATGCTCGATGTGATCTTCCACTGCTTGAACCTTAGAATTTTCTCTTAAAGATGATGTGATGGATGGCGGATGATATCCATAAAGTGCCATAAATGGGTTCATTTTTGCTGCAGTGTGGAAGGAAGTGCTATACCATCATTCAGCCAGAGGTAACCAATTGACCCAATGTGTTTGTTTATGAATTACAAAGCAATGAAGATATCCTTCTAAACATTTTTTCACTATCTCAGTTTTCCTATTGGATTGAGGATGATAAGATGAGCTATGAGCTAGTTGAGTACCCAAACAAGAAAATAATTATGTCCAAAAATTTCCAGTGAAAATAGGATCTCTATCGCTTACAATAATCTTTGGGTTTCCATGTAGCTTTTAAATTGTTTCCATAAATGCAGTAGCAACTATACTCACTTTAAATGGATGATATAATGCACAAAAGTGTGTATACTTGGTAAGCCTATCAACTACCACCATGATGACACTATTTTCTTTGGACTTAGGTAAGCTTGTGATAAAATCCATTGAAACCTCCTCCCAACGTTGATTTGGAATGGATAAAGGTTGTAGCAGACCCGAGGTCTTAATTTCCTCAACTTTATTTTTCTCGCAAACCAAACATTCCACCACAAACTTTTGAATATCATATTTAAGGCCATTCCAAAAAATATATTTCTTCACCTTGTGGTAAGTTTTTAAAAATCCCGAGTGTCCTCCTAAGGGAGAGGTGTGCAATTCCAAAAGAATATTGTGTTTTAGTTGGGAATTCTTACAAAGATATAAGCGATATTTGTACCATAAGGAAACATTTTTTCATCTAAATGTATCATATGTACTGGGATCTTGTTGCAACTTTTGAATGAGTATACATACTTCTTCGTCATTCTTACATTCCTCCCTTCCTTCAGTTATCCAATCTGGTTGTATAATAGAAATGGTGCAAAGAAATTCTTCCACGTCTTCATCCTTTCTTGAGAGTGAATCTGCAACAACATTTAGCTTCCAATTTTTGTAGATGATTTCAAAGTCATAACCTAACATCTTTGTGACCCATTTTTGCTGCTCTTCTGAAGATAGTCTTGGTTCCAAAAAGTATTTAAGACTATCATGATAATTTTTTACCTTATCACATAAATAGATTTTTGTAAATACTTTCCTTTGATTGGATGGATTTCAAAAGAAATGGGTCCTCCTTCTTGCATTAAAATAGCACCAATTCCATTTCCTTAGGCATCACATTCCACAATAAAGCTTTTTGTGAATTCTGGCGTAGCTAAGACTGGTGCTTGGCACATTGCCTCTTAAATATGTTCAAAGGCCTTAGTTTCTTAAGGAGTCCATGAAAATGCATCTTTCTTAAATAATTTTGTTAGAGGTGCTGTTATTTTCCCATGATTCTTAACAAACTTGCGATAATACCCTATTAACTCAAGAAATAATCGCAACTGCTTTATGGTTCTAGTGACTTACCATTCCTTAATGGCTTTAATTTTTTTAGGGTCTACCTTAACACCCTCCTCAGATACAATATGACCCATATATTCCACCTCTTGTACTCTAAAGAAACATTTGGAGGTTTCTTCATGTAAGTGTTTCTCCTCCAATAGTTTGAGCACCCTGTCAACATGTTGAACTTGATCCTTCCAAGACCTGTTGTACATTAGTATATCATCAAAAAATACTAACACAAATTTTACAAGGAAGGGTTTGAAAGTGGAATTCATCAACCCTTGAAATGTAGAAGGTGCATTAGTAAGGCGAAAAGGCATGACCAAAAATTCATAATGACCCTCATTAGTTCGAAATGTTGTTTTCGGAATGTCTTCAGTCTTCATTCTAATTTGATGATATCCTGAACGGAGATCCAACTTGGTGAAATAAATTGCTCCATGTAATTCATCCAATAATTCATCAATCATAGGAATGGGAAATTTATCTTTAAGAGTGAGCTTATTTATCACCTTATAATTTGGACACATTCGCCATGATCCATCATTCTTGTGTAGCAATAGTACTGGAGCAAAGAAATAACTTTGAATGGTTGAATTATACCATCCTCTAGCTTTTTTGCAATTATACGTTCAATTTCGCTCTTTTGGACATAAGGATATATGTAAGGCCTGATGCTTGAAGGAACACTTGCTAGAATCATCATGATCATGAATAGGTGGGAGTCCTTTGGGAGTTTCAAACACCTTGGAATGATTTTCCAAGACTTTTTGGAGATCTGGAGAAATAGATTATTTTGAAGTTGGAACTTCTAGTGAGCATGATTGTGCATTAATGCCTCATTGTTCTTTCTTCAGAAGCTTTGTCATGACATTAGAGCTTATTATCTTTCCCAGCTTTCCTTCGATACCCCGTAATTCAACTTCCTTTCCTTATGAAAAAAAAAATCGAGAAAATTTCTTGAAAATTAAATGCTATCTTCCCCAAAGATTGTAGCCATTGTACTCCTAGTACAACATCAACACCACCCATTGGAATAGAAAGTACATATCCCAACATGGTTAGCTTTATATTATGGCACTTTCTAGAGCAATTTATAGTTCCTCCATTTGCCACCATGACTTGACACTCTCGCGTTGGGTATAGGAAGCAATTCAATTCCTTGGCTACCTTACAATGAATAAAATTATGGGTATTACCTGAATCAATAAGCACTATAAAATTTTTCTTCTTGATATGTCCTTATATCTTGAGATTTTTAGGAGTGGTAATTTCTACCAATGCATTACAAGATATGGTCGGATTCATTTACTCTTCCTCTAGGGTTGGTTCCTGGTGTATATCATCTTCTTTTGAAGTTTCTCGTTCCTTTTCTTCCTTCGCTTCACAATCTATGTAAAATAATTTATTCTCAGCACTCTTATGACCTTTAGTGTATTTTCTATCATAACTATAACAAATCCCTTTTTCTCTTTTTTCTTCTAATTGTTGTGGTATCAACCTTGTAGTTTGTGGAAGCCTAGGAGTAACAATACTTCCATCTTTATATCTGTGAGTGGTAGGCTTCCTTGTCACCATAATTTTGCTTTAATTTTTTCTTGCCAACCTGAATGCCTTCTCCAATGTATCAGGTTCCCAAAGTAGAACCTCATGTTGGATGTTATACTTTAGAGTCCCTATGAATACATCAATCTTATGTTCCTCTGGAATATTATTTACCCTTGTATTCAATTTTTGGAAGTCCTCAATGTGCTCCATCATTGAACCCTTTTGCTTGAGATTTATCAATTGTCTAAAGAAGGTGTTGCTCTTTGTATCCTCATAATGTGTTATCATTTCCTCCGTAAAAATTGACCCAAGTGACCAGTGGTTTACGAGAATAAATCCATCGATACCATACAAACTGATTTTTTTCTAAATACAAAGTTGCAATGTGTACCTTTTGTGTGTTTTGCGTATTATGGAGCTAAAATTATTGCTCCATTTGTAGTATCCAAGTTATCAGATCCTTGCCATCAAACTTCCTCATATATATATTTGGAATATGGTGGGTCTTAAATCCAACATTAGATTCTATGAAATTGTGATTAACATTTGTTTTGTTCTCATCGTGTGTTTCCTCTACTACCTTTTCTCCATAAGGAAGATTTTCTTGTAGCAACTTTGCCAAACCTTCCTTCAAACCTCCCATGTCTTTCTTCAAATATTCCATGTTTCCTTCTATACCATCCATCTTAGCTTCCACACCATCCATCTTAGCTTCCATGCCATTCTTCAAACCATCCATCTTAGCTTCCATGCCTTTCTTCAAACCATCCATGTTGCCTTTTATATCATCCATCTTAGCTTCCACGCCATCCATCTTAGCTTCCATGGCTTTCTTCAAACCATACATCTTAGCTTCCATGCCTTTATTCAAACCATCCATCTTAGCTTCCATTTCATTTTTTTTTACTCTTTGCGAGAGCAAAATTTGTTGCACTTGTTCTTGTAATTTTCATATATCATGTTGCACTTCTTCCTCTCCATGAGTCATAGTAGAGCCTTCTAAGGGCTTAAGGGTTGTTGAATTATTTTTAAGGGGAATTTTAGAACTCAGTACTGATATCTATGCTTCAATATGCCCTTGGAATCACTTCAAACTGGTTTTTCAAACAAGACTTGTGCAATTAAAAAAAAAAATACACACATTTTTCTTGCTTTTGAGGAGCTCGATATTGAAACTATGTATATCTATAGTTACCAATCCCAAATATTTTATCTTTGGTATTTTATTATCCCTCTAAGTCGTCTTTCCAATGCCAAAGGTTAGACCTGATTTGGATTATTCAAGACAAATTTATGCTCAATCTCCCACAATGACCTAATTATGGACTAGTTCAGTAGAGCGAACTTGTACAGTGTACCACGTGTCATTGTTTCCTCCTTAGACTATAAAATTGATAGACAGGAAACTACACTTAGTGTACTTGCGGCCACTTTTTATAGAATTCCAATATGAAGCTCACAGAGAGAGTTATGACGATTTTCCCAAGGTCACCTCTTTGAGATGAAATTTGGGAGCTTGCAAAAAACCTAACTTCCACAGATCATATCTCCGAAAATATTGCGAAAAAATATCTGAAACTTTCCCACGAAGTTCCTCCAGATTTCAGTGCAAATGGGTTTTATTTTTAGCTTCTGGACCTTCGTAGAAAAAAAAATTATAGTGAAAATTCCACGATGACCTGTTTGAAGCAGCAAAACCCTAGAATCCAAAACTCTGATACCAAATGCTATGAAACCAGCTCACAAAATAGAATAAAAGAGATATCAATGACTTAAAAATCAGCAATTTCGAGGGGGAAACTTCCTTTACATTACATAAATGAAAAATTCTTGGATGACACAAATGACAAAACCTCTTTTCTATATATTGGAGTCCATGGGTCACAATATAATCCTAGCCGACCTAACAATAATAATGTAAGGGCACAATAATAACAATATGGGGACTACAGGGGTGCAACAATAACAATAAGGGGGCTAAACTAACGACAATAAGGGACTAAAATAGTAATACAGGGCCCTAACATCCAGACCCTAAATTGGCTTGAGAAATCAAGTCTTAGGTTCCTCCACATAATGCCTATATATATAGTGCGTTTGACCCCTAGAAGTAGGGCCAACTTTCACAGTGATTAGGATGACTTAGCAGACTTTATAATGAATATTGAAAAAATGTTTCTCCTCAACTATGAGTTAGAGGGAGTGCCATATATCTTTGTAAAGGCATTCAAAGATAATGTGTCTAAATAGGGCATAAAGTCCAAAAACAATATTTCTAGAAGGTGTGTCAAATATGTTATTTGACTATAACTCTCTTTCATGTGGAAAACCTTTGACATTAACAACAACTATTTTTAACATTCTCCCCCTTTGTCATTGATGAGAATTCTTTGATATTTTCTTCTTCCAACAACTGTTTCCATTTTCTGCATTCTCTTCATACTTCTTGTTATTTGGAATTCTCTCTCCCTTTTACATAATTAGCAAAGGATGCTCCCTTTGTTATAGAAGTATGAAGAGAAAAAATATAGACCCCAAAAGAAAAAAGAGATAAAAATAAGACTTGAAAGTGAGAAATTCCAAATGCCACTACTTTTTACTTTTACTACAAGAATAATGATTATGTGCAAACTGTCATTAAATGCCATAATCCATGATGAGTTGAACTGTTTAAACTTAACTTTTCATGTTTCCAATTTCATGTTTTAGATAGTGAATAAAGATTTATCAAACAGTTTAATCTTGATAAATCAGTAGATAGGTAGAGAATAATGAGGAGCTCAACAATTTAATCTGAGCCCTCAAATGAAATGAGGTAGATTTAGATATTTTATGCTTTGAAAGAATAAATGTGTTAAGGTTGCAAGCCTAAATGCACCTGCAAAAATGAAGAAAAAATGTTAGAATAAAGTTGGGTAGGTAGAAAGCAGTGGATAAATCCTGTAAATAATACATCATCGGGAAAAATCACTAATTTCCCCTCCCCCATGAGTGTTTAGTATTCTAAGCTATAGGTCAAACAGGCTCAGAGAATTTCTCTGACTTTTGTTGGGACCAGACCCAAGGCTCTATGGATGGTTAGTTGAAAATATTGAGTTATTATGGAAAATCCTCATTTATCATCATTTACCCTTCATTTATACATTAAAACCCCTTTTTCCTAAGTAAGCACACCTTCTTGCTTAGAAAAATTGTAATTCCCTTATAATCAACTTCATTCCTTCATGAAGCATTCATAAAACCCTCAGAATTACATTTTATCCTAAGTATTAGAGAAAGAAATATAAATATAAGCAATGCTTGATTTTATACTATACTTAGAGATAAATATGTATTTTTGTGTTTTACTTCACTCCCCTTTCATATTAACTTTTAACATATTTTATTAAATCCCTAAAAAATACTCTTTTCCTATATTATTAATTCCATTTTATCTAATAAACCCCAAAAACCCACTATAATAAACTTTTGACCAAAGTATATTATCCCATGCGCATAAATGAAAAACCCAAAATATAAAGCCCTTTGGTCTTAAAAATTATCATTATTCAAATATCATGCTCTATATTTTTTGAACTATTCAAAAAAGTTAAAAAACTATATAATATAACGTATCATTATGCACATTTGAGAAACATTTTTTAATAAAATGTTGTAGTATAAACCCCGCCCGCTTATGTTTTATTAAAAGCATTTATAACAAATGTTTTAATAAAGACCTTAACCACGCCATATATATATACCATGACTAAAGCCCACCACCTTTTATATAAAAAAAAAACATTATCATAATGTTTTAAACCATAATTAATCCCGCCGCTATATGTAAATAAAACATTGCGCATATGATTTAAACCTATACTTCTCTATTTTTTATAAAGGTTTAAATCCATATCAAACCATTCCACTTGCATAAATAAACCTACTCCCACCTTTCCGCTCTGACGCAGCTCTCAAAGCAATCTCAGCCCTTTGCTTCAAAGCTTTAAATCCAACGGTTTAGAAGTAATATCGCGTGAACAAAATGCACGACCGCTCCAACACAAAATCCACACGAAATAGGTTGTTTCGCGTTGACTCCTCCCCTCCACGTGGCCCTTTATGGTTGGATTGCGTGGGTTTTCACTAAAACCATTTACCACGTAAAATTCATGCGATAAACCATCAGTTTTATGCGCTTGTGTAAATTCAAAATTGCTTCTCACGTAATGCGACCTGTAATTAATGCTGAGGGTTAATGCGATCAAATGTTTTAATAAAACTTTTGTTTATGTATTTTTCCACCTGTATGTCGCGTTTAACCAAGTATTTTGCCCTCCCGACTGTGTAAAGCTGAAAAGAGCCCCCAGATAGCCATTTCCTACCATTTTTACACCCATAACTTCTAAAAATTCACCGAGAAACCTGTCAAAGACCACAGAGGAGCTATATCGCTCCAATTCAACCTCTAAAGAAACCAATTCGACCAGAAGACTGAAGTATACCCTGTTAAACCGATACATGCGTCAAAACAGGTATTCTTCTAAGATTTAAGCATGCAATTCAATTGAACCAAACTTGTAAAAGAAAGATGAAGTATTCTTAAAGCAAGAAATTAAGAAATTAAATTGTCCAAAAGTCCCATAAACAGGAAAAACCCTGGCGAAATTTTTCCAGGAACCCTAGAATCCTTTGTACCCCATTTTCAAAGGAAATTTATCAGTTTTTCACAGTTATTGATCAAATTTCAAACTTTCAAAGGCCAGAAATCCTTTGCAGTGCCCTATATCTTCTGAAAAACCTTTTCATCAGAGTTTTAGCCCAATTTACAGTCAAAAGACTCAGAAAACCCTTGTTTTCTGTTTTAGACCAATTTTTAACATCAAAACTTCATTTGAGAGACCTGATTAAGCATAAAATCCAAAAGAAGCATTCCATCTTGCTAAAATTGCCTAATCCAGCCTCTGTTATAAAAAAATTGCCTCTGCAAACATTTTAAACTTGCAGAAGCCAATAAAGATGCCTAAAAAACAGAGTGTAAACAAATTTGAAGGTTCTAAGATTATTAAAGCTACTCCTACTATGACTCCAAATACTTACATTGTGGTCAACCCATTGCAACCCCCAGTTGTTGATATTGAGCATACTCCTCTAGCAGACACTGACTACACAATAGTTGATCCTATCGTGGAGTTTAATTTGATAGATATCCATAATTGGTGCTTTGAAAAAGTTCTAGATAAAGAAGATGAAATCAACCTTTGGGATTCTCATTTACCAAAGTATGTCATTCCATTAACTCATCCTTGTCAAGAATATATCAGACTGTGTCACCACTACTACATTCCTGAACAAAGAGCTATTGTCAATGTAGAAATTTGTTGAATAATGATTAATTATCCACCAAGACTATCCTCATCACATATCAATTCGAATTCATATGCAACACATAATCTCTTCCACTCAGATCATCACACATGCAGAAATAAAACAAGCGATAGCACATCAAATCATCATACACATTAACATAGTATGTATGGGGAAAGCTTATAGCTGAAAACGCCACAGCTATTTTGTATATTATAATGGAGAAATCATGTAACAAAATCAGTACAATACTCCTCACAAGTACTCAGTACTATCTCATGAAGTTACACACAAACTAGCTTGGTTTTGAACAAGTCACGGGTTCAAAACACATCCACTAATTGCCTGCCTCTATTGCGCAATCATGGCCTGTCTAAATAAACAGAGATCCAAGGTTTGAATCTCCTTGGCTTGAAAGCACAATCATCATGGGAAATTTCCTCCAAGTGTGGTGCAAATCTCATGCACAACTGATGTCACAACTGATAGCTGTACTCACCCTTTCATCTACCTCTTCCACTGGTCTCCACTGAACTATCCATGCACTGTAGTGAACTGATGTGTTCTTGAGTTGAATAATGAGTTACTAATTAATTAATTAAATAATATTTAATTCACTCCACTCATTACTAGTTGATTAGCTAGTTAAACTAATCTCAACTAGTTCAACTAAGTTAAATCGAACACAACTCCACCATCTGTCTCATCAACTCCACCAAACTTCTGCCACTGAAGTCCTAACTGAAGTCAACCATGCATGAGCTCACCAAACCCTTAGGAATAGCGTAATTCCTCTGTTAGATGTATGAGCCACTTCTGTAGCTCGAACTGAAGTGCTCCAAGAGAGTAAACTGAAGTTTAGAGTCCAAATATTATTAAGGGTAAATAATATTTGACTTTTCTATTTTTAGGATAAGCAGTCTAAAAATAGACTTCGACCTAAATGTCTAAAAATAGAGGTCCATCTATTTTTACCAACATGACCAATACTCCAAGAATAACATACTGCAACTCCTGGACCATGCTCCATATGTCTAAAAATAGACATAGTCTAAAAATAGACTTTGCGCCAGAATTTGCCTGCGGGCCCACTTAGTGAAGGCGACTTCATTTCAATAAGCTCCATCATCTTGCTGCATTCTCAACACTCCCTCTCAACAAGATATGGATTATCTGCAACCCCTATCCTGCCTCTGTGGAATTCGAACTTGCTCCTGGTTAGCACCTTCGTCAGGATGTCGGCATCCTGATCCTCCGTGGGAACATATGAAAGCATCATGATTCTCCGCTGAACACAATCTCTGATATGATGGTACCTGATGTCGATGTTTTTGGATCTATCATGAAATACTGGATTAGCTGAGAGTTTAATGCAACTCGGGTTATCACAGTAAATCACTGTAGGCTCCAAATGCAACCCGAACAATCCAACGAGGATCTTCCTCATCCAAATAGCCTCGCATGCAGCCAAGCTTGCTGCCATGTACTCGGCCTCTGCTGAACTGAGTGCCACGGATCTCTGCTTCCTGCTGTACCAGGAAAATATTGTCGACCCAATGTTGAAAACTCCTCCAGATGTGCTCTTCCGGTCCGTTGGGCTCCCTGCCCAATCTGCATCAGTGAAGCCAGAAATCTTCGCTCCATCCTCCTGTCTGTACCATAGACCATATCCCGATGTGCCTCTAATATAGCGCAATACATGCTTGCCTGCCTTCCAAAAGAGCTTGGTAGGCTTAACCATAGCTTACGAAAGCTGGTTAACTGCATAGCATATATCGGGTCGTGTATTGACCAGATACATAAGCGACCCCACCAACTGTCGATAGACAGTGGCATCCACTACCTCAGCTGAAGTAGCATCCTCCTTCCTCCAACCACCAGGAAGAGGAGTGTCAACAGGCTTGCAGCCTTGCATGTTGAACCTCTCCAGAATCTCCCGAGCATACTTTCCCTGAGAAACAAACAGTCCTCCACTGCGCTGCCAAATCTCCAATCCCAGGAAATAATGAAGGATGCCCAGGTCCTTCATCTCAAACTCTCGTGCAAGATCCTCCTTGCATGAAAGTATCAACTGCTCGTCGCCAGTCAAAATCAGATCATCTACATACAGTACGATGATCAACAGCTTCCCCTCCACCACAATCTGGTACAGGTTTGGATCCGCCTCACTCTTGGAGAATCCAAACCCGGTGAAGTAGCTGTCTATCCGAGTGTACCAAGCACGAGGTGCTTGCTTCAGCCCATACAGTGCTCTCTTGAGTCGGCACACATGCGACTCATTGCTGAAGATCTCAAAACCTTCAGGCTGCTCTATGTACACCTCTTCCTCAATAACTCCATTGAGGAACGCAGTCTTCACATCCATCTGATGAATGTGCCACCCCATCTGCGCTGAGAGAGCAAGGATCGTCAGTATGGAAGAGTACCTTGCGACAGGTGCAAAAGTCTCCTCATAGTCAATCCCCTCGATCTGTGAGAAGCCACGGGCGACAAATCTCGCCTTGTACTTCTCCACACTCCCGTCAGCCGCCTGCTTCACTTTGTAGATCCATCACGAACCCACCACTGATTTCCCCTCCGGTCTTGGGACAATCTCCCATGCACTGTTCCTGACGATCGAATCATATTCTTCGATCATGGAATCTACCCATGCGGGTTCCTCCACAGCTTCCTCAAAAGAGGATGGCTCTGTCACGACACATTGACTCACAAGAGCCATGTATCCAGTGTACCGATCCGGTGACTGCCTCTGTCTGCGTTGTGCTGTAGGTGGTCCTACGACCTTCTCTGTATTTGTTTCGGGGATTTAACACCCTAGAGGTTGGTTGGGATTCAACCTCCACAGAGCAGGGGCTTACTACTTAACAGAGACCCACACGATCATGCACATTCATAAAAACTAAATAGAGCAGAATGAGAGGTTTACCCGTTGGTCCTACGTTTGAAGTAGATCCACGTGGAGTTCAAACTCCCTGCAACCGTCCTTCCTTCTTAACCTGCAATACAAGAAGAAACCAGCACAAAGGACAAGTTGTACAGTATATTTCTACTCTATATGTTAGTGATATTCATATAAAACATTAAATAAATCATAATGAATGCATGTATAACAAATATTCTTCATACATTAAAGCATACACTAACACGTTTATTTCGGGAACAGCATGATACTTCTGTATTATAAATAGTACGTACAAAAGTAATCAAGTGGAGAGATCACCTGATCCTTCCAAGGCCTTCGCAGACCGTCGTCCGGATCCGTCCAGCCCTTGCCTCGCTAAGACTCCTTCGAAACTGGTGCATACGATATAACATATAAAGGGATGTGTATCTCAAGGAAACAAGGGTTTCCTGTAATGAACTGGGAAAGTGCAGGAGGCACGGGGAATCAGACTTGGATAGGGAATACCAACAGAGTATAATATCAATAATTCTCTCTCTCCCTTAGGCCATACACATGAGGGCTTTTTATAGTCCCTCCAAGTAGTTTCAGCAGTTGGAAACAGTTGGCCACGGGCTGGGGTGGTTAAACTACCTGAGTAACCATCAACCCAGCGCGAAATTAGGGATTTTTTATATATTTTTTAATCATTTTAATTGCATACGCGGAAAAGTCTAGCTGGACTCGCGTATACACGCGGAAAAGTACGGGCATAGTCGCGTATGGGGGATTTTACACTGTTTTTAAGTGAATTTGTCCAAGTCTGTAGGAATGGGTGCCCAAAAGCCATGAAGCAATCATGAATCATGTCAAGGTGAGAAATTATGCTATAACAGATGCCCCCTAATATATGAGGTCAGAAGGGGTACATGATGGCCGAAATGTATTATGCACATAGAAAGAACTTCGCAAGGACAAGAGAGGACTTCACCAGATTTCAGCTTGCCAAAAACCAATGAAAGAAACCAGAGAGTCAACTCATGCTGAGGCGGGCATACCCATGCTCAGTCAAAAATACATCATATATATAGAAAGTACTGAATAGATCCAACATGTATACAAGTATAACTGAACTGAAAGTACATAGTGAATCATCTGAGCAGGGCCCGGAAATAAATCTGAATCAATGTCCAAGTATCACATATAGAAAGCTGATCAAAGATGGTGCAACTGGATGTCTGATCAAGTAACTGAATCTCCAAGTACCGGATCATAAGAGGTGGATCAAACGGTACAATCACGCAACTCGGGGACCAACATATAAGATGCTGCTGTGCTGCACTGCAACATATAAGGGTGGACGGCATCACTGGCAGATACTGAAAGGACTGTCAAAAGTGAACCGAAACATGCTGATGCAACCCGAGGTCTTCACCGATCACTATGGCACAATTCTACACAATGGGAATAAATGAGCCGAAGTCGACCATGTGAGAAATCGTTGGATTACCGGTCAATGATGTATACCGTTAACCAACGCGAGACAACCCACCGATAATGATAATGAGTGTCAAGGTGCCCCAGTACAATCTAACAAGTGCGAATGAATGAGTTGAAGTCGAACACTTGAAAGAATCTACTAATCAGGAGGCAATGATGAATCCCCACTGTCGATAGCGAAGAGTCTGCCACTGATGACTGCAAACCCTAAGGTACTGACAAAAAGACTCTAGATCTTGTTCCCAGAGCAATGAGTCGGAGTCGATGGGGAAAGATCTGCTGGAAGGAAGGCATTAAGGCATCCCACATCAGTCCAGCGCGAGTGTAACCCGCAGGCCAAGATTTGGAAGGAATCGGACGAAGGAGAGTGATGGAAACAAAACCGAAGTACGTTTCCGACGTGCACAAGATGAAGCTAGCGCACGGAAGAAACCCTCTGAACCAACCAATAATGAAAGCTGACACAGAGGCGAGAAATCCACCGATAGGGTCAAATGGAAATCCAGGTACTGCACGAATCCCAAGTGTGATAATGTGTGCTGACGTCGAACACGGGGGAAACCACTCAGTCAAAGACCCATGATGATGATCAAATGCTGAGCACGAGGTCACCTATCAATAATGGAAATAGGCCCAAGGTGCAGCTCTAGGTTTGCTCTCAGAGCAATGTGTCGTAGTCGATAAGAGACAAACCCGCCGGCAAGAAGTCAATGGGGACCTTCTCAAACCGACATGATGGGCCAATCAAAACATACGATGTGATAGAGACACGTAATCTTTGAACTATCACTCCCAGGAAGGCCATTTGAATTATTTGAATAATGAGTCAAGAGACACCGCAGAATGGCCGACTCGGGCTAGACTTCCCTTGAACAAAAGCACGACTCTGTGATGACCATGGCAGTAAAAAGTGACACTGTATAAGTCTGTCTTGCAGGAGGCAAAACAAACTCTCCATATGATTGGAAGAGATAACCAACCGGGGGAGAACTGACAAGTGCAACATGGTAAAGGTTGAACCTAGGTCAAACTAGAACCATCCCAAATGAAGGAAATATATATAAGTATATGTGCTTTGTTCAAGGGCGACAAAACTGACTCTGTACTGCCATCAAAATAACGAAGATACATCCCGTTCTCGCTCTTTTTGTCATATTTAATTTTTTTGTCTTTTTCATAATAAGCCTGAAAAAGAATAAAAGAATGCTATGGTACAATGGATAGAACGAGTATCAAGAAAGCAGATGCACTAGTTCCTGGGATTGGAACAATCCTATGCTCAATGCAAGGTGGCGAAAACTGGTCAGTGATACTCAAAGGAACGTTCCATCCATGGGTATAAAGGTGTCAAGTCGTGATAGCTAAGTGCATGCAATGGTTAACTTGTACAGAAAGTCAAGGTCAAAAGTTGGCTTAAACATCGAGTCCAAATGAAGCCGGCTAAAGGCCAGGATAAACAAGTAGCCAATATGCAATGCGGTAATACAACTTAACGACACCAGGGAGCCTCTAGGGTATAAGCCAGAAAAATGATAAGTGATGAAGGAGAAGAATGAAGCTTCAACACAAAAGACATGGCGGGACTAAAGAGGACTCTCGAGCCTACATAAAAAGCAGCATGGGCAACAAGTGATAGCGAGGAACTAACTAGGAAGCCCATGTAAAGGAAGGCTCTACCATCAAGTCATGATTTAAAAATCGGCGAGTGAAATGGGTGTAATGCTCATGACCTGATGGGATCGACCCTAAGGCAAGTGATCAATATGGAGGCTAGAATGCAAGATGCAACGGAAAGTGATTCCCTAACCTATATGCCAGTGAAGATCATATACCTGCCGTGAAGAGTCTGAAATCATGGGTCAAAAACCGGAAAAAATCTCGAAATCGTCAAAATGTACCTGAAACATACCAAACTAGGCACTTCCAAGCAATCGAGTTATACATCATAAGACAGATCGAAAAAATAAGCACAAGGAAATTTTTGCAAAAATTTTCAATTTTTTAGCCATAAATACACAAATTACCTCTCAATTGGTTCATTATTGCATAGCTGATTTGGAAAAGGAGCTCTGGAGCTAAAACTTGTTTCGTCAAATCAGGAACAACCGACCGTCAGAATTCAGCGAAACTTCAGGTAGGCTCTTTATTCATCCTGTTTAATTATTTTGTCCGTTTAAAAATTAAAATTAAGTGAATTTTTGCCTAAAAACCCTTCTTAAAAAATGCGTATCTGCGCATACGCGGGTTCAATGAAGTGAAGCCGCGTATACACGCGACTGTGCACAGAAAAAGTCGCGTATGCGCAGGTCCATAACTCAAAAAGAAGTTTCTAATGCAAATTTTAATGAAATTTTTCAGGATGACTATCTCTTGGAGGGAACGTGAGCACAGTGCAATAGACCAAGAGGTCATGCAGGATCGCGCGGCACAAAATGTCCTCCGAAATTGTGGATTATTCAAATTTTTCAAAATGCCCAATATGAAAAGTAATGTGAGATTGCTTGAAATGCTGGTAAATTACTGGGAGCCAGATCAGAATTGCTTCATCATTGATCAAATGCCACTACGCATAGAAGTGGAAGATATATACTTCATCACTGGACTCTCCAGGAGGGGAGACCCAGTGGATCTGCACGGAAAGCCCCTGGGAGGGTTGACCATGGAGGACTATGTCCAAATCTATTGCGTAGATAATTCCAAGAAAGTTGGCACACAGATTGCAATCAGAGATATCAGGGACTTGCACATAAAGATCCTCCTATTCACCATCGGCAGAGTGGCAGGATCTGCCTCACTGCATCAGGCGTCCAGGACGCACATGAGTATAGTTGTAGAGTGCTTAATTCATGTGTATGATTGGTGCACTGCCCTGCTACAGAACATGAAACAACAACTGACCTCCATTCGCCAAACAAAAACAAAACATTTTGGCTATGGAACCATTTTGACTACATTATTCTTCGAGAGAGTTCCAGCTTTGAGACCCAAAGTCATCTCAACTATCAGCAGCCCTCGGGACCCAAGAATCGCCCGTTGGGCAGACATGATGAAGAGACTGGGGGGCAGCGAGGTACCCCGAACCACCTGGGACGATGAGTTCTTCTTATGGTGGAGAGAACAGATCATCGCAGTAGACGACTATCCCTATGCCGGGATGGATTTCCGAGGAGATCCAAATCTAGTACTTCCACCCGGTGCAACATGGGGAGCAGTCGGTAAGTTTTTCAAAAATTTTAACTTACATGATTTTTATTTTTTTTGAATTTTCAAATATGTATAAAAATGAAAAACAAACATGTTTTTGGATTGGATTCATAATGACTGACGATTGAAAAATGATCATGTTTCAGATGTTGGACCAGTTCGTCCTGAGGGCCTAGCACGTCACAAACGCCGCAGAGGTGAAGCAGAGATAGCGGATTCTGACAGGACGCTCCAGGCCGTACAGAGAAACTTGGAGGGACTGACCCGCCAAATCCCTCTAGCTGTTGTGGAGGACTTGCTAGAAGCCGTCCAGAGACGGGTTGTAGGAGTACCCCGGGACTGGGTTAGACTGTTCCGCCGTGTGGCCACTGCAGTGATGTTCTATAGGAACGTTGGGCAGGGTCCTCAGGAGTAGACATATTTTACATATTAGATGACTGTATATTTTTTGAGACTGAACATGATGGGGCATAAGCCCAAGTTTTGTACGACATTTATGGATCCAAAATTTTGTAAAGTTTTTTGACATACCGATGATATATATACAGCGATATTTGATGTGATGTGATAAATGTATCAAATGTATGATGTTTTTGATGATTAGATTTTATTGTATTGAATGATTAATATGCCAATCTAAAGCTTGATTAGCTAATGAGTCAGCAAACCAATTGTCAACTCGAGGAATATGAATGAATGTTAAAAATTGAAATGACCTTTGTAACAAACGTACCCTCAAGAACAATCGTAATAAAACTGGATCTCGTACCCGATAAGTGTTGTTCAGCTGCGACACCACCATTTGAGAAGTCAAGAAAGGCTAACGAATCAGAAGCTCTCCAATTGCCTCAGGAAGTAGATGGGAGAGCTAACGAGTGTGTTACGCTCGTTGTGGAAACGCGGGACCAATCTGATGCTCTTGACACTATGGTGTGGATGGATAATGACACCAAGCCGCGGAAGCTAGAGATTCCGGGTGTGTCTACTAGCACCATCGGTGAAACCAAAATGACTCATGACATCCAACACAACCTGCCAAAGCAGATCAAAAACATCACCAACTCATCAAAAATCGAAAATCAATCAGATATGTACAAAACAAAAACTACTATATACAAAAGCAACATGCCAGGCCGAAGCCTAGGCATAATACTTCTTCAAATAGAGCCCATTTCGGGGCTCCCGCAACTCGTTCCCTTCGAAATCAACCAAGGTATACGCTCCTTTCTTAAGGACTTTTTTAACGATATAGGGGCCATACCACATAGACTTAAACTTTCCTGCCCCCAGGGCATCCTTTTCTTGGGCATAGACCAAAACAAGGTCGCCTTCCGAAAAGACCCTAGGCTTGACCGCCTTATCGTACTGAACCTTTACTCGTTTTTTATGCACTTCATTCATTGTGGCGGCATCTCGACGCTGCTCATCGAGATGTTCCGGATGAAGAAGCCGTTCTGGAAGGAGACGCTCTTCAGGACTAGAAGTGTCGGGAAAGAGCTCAACGAGCGAGTTTAAGGAAGGTCTGGCATTCCAATAGGAAATCCCACGGATTTCACCCGTGGACTAAGCTGAAACGGGTAAAGCCGTTCTGCCGGTTTTTGGGGACGTCCTGTATGCCCAGAGTGCAGGATATAGCATAATGTGCCAGTTGGATCTATGTTTATCAATCGTCAGTTGAAGAATTGTCTTCAAGGACTTATTCACGGCTTCCACTTGGCCATTGGCCTGAGGATAATATGGAGATGAATGCTCCTGCCGGAAACCCAATTTAAGAGCCAACTCAGCCATCATACTGTTCTGAAAGTGACTGCCATGGTCAGTGACAATCTCTCTAGGTATACCGAAACGAGCGATAACTTGGTTGAAGAAGAAGAGAGCTGCAGTCTCACCATCGTTCCCAAAAGTAGGCATAGCTTCGACCCACTTCGTAAAGTAGTCTACTGCTACGATAATGTACTTGTGACCTTTTGCCGAAGGCGGGTTACAAGTATTATAATCCATACCCCACTTTGTAAAGGGGCCGACAGTAATGACTGGAAAAAGCGGAGCTGGATGAGCGCGCATTTTTCGAGTATACACTTGAAAAGGATGACACTTCTTGACCGATTCAATAAAATCTTTGAAAATCGAGGGCCAGAAGTAGCCAGCGCGCAAAATCTTTTGGGCTGTAGCAAGCCCTGATAAATGACCCCCACAAGCTCCACCGTGAGAATCATTAAGCACAGCCTCAGCTTCTTCGAAAGTTAAGCAACGTCTTAGGATTGAATCAACCCCTCGACGGTACAAAGCATCACCAATAATCAGATAAATTTTGGCTAAGTGACGCAGCTTACGACGCTCATCTTTCGAAAAAGAAGAGGGAAACTTCGCAGTCTGGAGATACACGATGATATCCCCATACCAAGGATCTTGTGGAGAGATCAAAAACAAGTGTTCGTCCGGAAAGGACTCATCATAGATCATCTCCTCACCACAAGGCAACTCGGAGATCAATTCCGCAAAAACTAATGACTTCTTGGATTTGGCAGACATAAACTCTAGATCAAATTCTTGTAATATCACAATCCATCTATTATATTTGCCCCCAATCACTCGCCTGCTGAGGACAAACTGAAATGGATTGGCAGCTGCCAAGACATAAGTTTTGCGAAGAATAATATAATGTCGGAGTCGCTGCACAGCATGAACTGCTGCTAAGGCTAATTTTTCTATGGGGGTGTATCGCAGTTCAGGTCCTACCAGTCCTCGACTAAGGTAGTAAATAACATGCTCAGCCAGAGCATCATCCTCCTGAACCAGAACCATACCAATGGTAGATTCTGCTGTAGCCAGATACAAAAGAAAATCTTTGCTATAATCGGGTGGACTCAGTAAAGGAGCAGAGGTCAATTCCCTTTCCCAGGCATCGAATGAGCGTTGAGCGTAGTCGTCCCAAAGAAAAGGAACTCCTTTCTTCAACAGTCTCATATATCCCTTTGTAATCTCAGCATAGTTGACGATAAACCTCCGAAGAAAATTAGACTTCCCTTGGAGACTTTGAAGCTGACGGATTGAAGACGGGGGAGGCAACCGGAGTATTGCCTCAACCTTGAAGGGATCTACCCTTATCCCTTCCCTAGACACGATAAATCCCAACAGCCGACCGGATGTTACCGCGAAAACGCACTTGTTCGGATTCAAACGAATTTTATAAAAATGACATCTTTCAAATATTTGCCGGAGGTGACCTGGATGATCCATCCTCTTTCGAGAATGAGCAGCTAGATCATCTAAGTATGCCTCAATAATTTTCTTGATGTCGTGGAAGGCGTAAGACATGGCCCGCTGAAAAGTAGCTCCCGCATTTTTAAGACCAAAAGGCATTTTCTTATATGCAAACGTACCCCAGGGACAAATAAATGCGGTCTTATGTTGATCTTCTGGACGGATAGTAATTTGATTATAACCGGAGAAACCGTCCATGAAGGAGAAAATCTGGTCTGACTCATCAATAATACGGTCAATGAAGGGTGTGGGGTAATTATCTTTGGTTGCTTTTAATCGGGTCTGATGATCACCTCAAATTGTTCATTACTTTTTATCAACGGGAGCAGGGTTTGAAACCCACATTGAGTCGGAGGAAGCGGGAAAATGAATCAAGCGGCGACTGCCAACGACACGTGCGTGCTTTGCCTTCCTAGAGATTAACGGACCAGAAGTTTTGCACCGGCCAGAAGCAGCGTTTTCATCGTCTTGATCTCTGTCTTGGACGATAGATGGGTCTATGCCAGGAATCTCCTCATAAGACCAAGCAAAAACATCCCTATACTCTTTGAAGAGCTCGGTATAGATTTGAACCTCTTCATGGGAACATTCAGCTCCAACGAAGACATTCTCGATAATGTTGGGATTCCTGGAGATGTTCACTGGGATAGTCGAAGAGATCACAGCCATGTTCCCTTCAGCATAAACCTGTGCTGGTGCTAAGGGGCTCAAGACTGGGTGAACAGGTCCAGGAGACTGAGGACTTGGAAAACTAGCCTCGACTTCGCTCAAGTCAGGTAGGAAGTAAGACCGATGATGCAAGTCATCCCACGGTCTCTCTATACCTGTCATTGCTTCCAGGATGGCCTCTTCATATGGAAGAGTGGTATCTAGACAATCCTGGGCAGAAGAAGAAGTAAGCGTCCAAGCCGGAGCCACATCACCATCCAACTCTTCTGGCGAAAGAGGAGCTGGATCAGACTCTGCAGTGTCAACAACAGACTGATATGCAATCTCAGCTGCAGAAATCGGGAATGCCATTCCACCCACTTGCCCTTCCTCCAAAGTGGCAGGTGGGGAAGGTAAGGTCCAAGGGTCCGAAAAATAATGAGTTCGAAAGAACTCTCTTCGAAGGGGAGCCTTGGAGGATGAAATAGCATTGATAGACACCTTAGGAGGAGGAAGATCAAAAGATCCCATCAGGGAAGAATACATTCCCACTCCTAAATTCTCGATAGGTGCCTTGGTATTATCCAACTTAGGAACAGATGAGTCAGGAGGCGCATCCAGGTCTACAGGAGGACAGTCCAGTTGATCCACCGTGACTATCCTCCCTTCGTGGGGGAAACATACTATCCGAAATAATGCGGATGCAATGGCATCCATATCATATATCCAGTTCCTCCCCAACAGAAGGTTGTAGTCCAAGGCTGCATCTACTACCTCAACCTCTATGTTAACGGTTTTTCCCCCAACACAGATGGGCAAAGCCGGGACAATACCATGGGGTCTGTGAGAATGACCATCGAATGCAGTAAGAACAGTGCTCAATGGAACAGCTTTGGGAGATCCAAGTGTCTTCCAACATGCGAGAGACATCACGCAAGTAGAAGCACCCTCATCAACAATCGTGCGAAAGATATTAGTCTTCCGATACGATGATTTAATATGGAAGGCCATATGATGAGGAAGTCTCTTCTTAAAATTCTTCATATCAAAGGTAATCAGAAGAGAATTTTTCGGATCTATAGCCCCAATGGCAGCGAGCAAAGCACTGCGCTGAGCCGGACAAGACTGGAGTACCTCTAAAGCTGACATAGCACAAGGACTCTGCGCCAGATCTTCTACAATCGAGTAGTTCTGGGCAGCCCTCATGTTCAGATTAATCGTTGACCGCTTAGAAGATGCTTTTGGCATCCGAGGCATAGACTCACAGTTGGCTTCGTGATGTGAAGCGGCTCGGTAGCATCAGGAACTTCCTTAGCTTTCGAAGATTCCTCTCCGCCATAATCACGGGATCTCGTAGCGACATCCACGTGAGCACTCATCATAAAGATGTTCGATGGAATTTCCCCTTCTTGGGTACCTCCAGAGGAAGCCCCAGGATTTTGGTTCGCGCCAACAACTAATTGCTGCCCTTGGGGAAAAGGGTTTGTTAGCAGAGCCTGGGAACTAGAAGAACCCTGCTGGGATAACAAGCGCTGAGCATCCTGAATTTTAGGGCAAAGATGCGTGAGATGGTCTCCGGCACAAAGCTTGCACGGAAACTTAACTTTCTTTTTCTCCTTTTGCCCTTCACCAACACGCTCGTTGGTCTTATTTGCATTGCCCTTCCCATTCTTTCCCTTCTTCTTGTTATTACGTCCCTTCTTCTTCCCATCGGACTGTTGATTTCCTTTGGGTTGAGAAGATTGGACAGCATTAATGGACAAAGACTGGGAAGGTGAAGAATCAGCAGGCACAGCCTGACCAGAAGAAGCAGATTGTAAAGACAACTGCTGCAATTGAGAAAGCAGGCTGGCTGCACTACTACTGACCGATCCGACAAGTCCGTCACCATGCGGGCCAGGTTTGGGTTTTGAGAGATCCAATTTGGAGCGAGGAGCATTAGGCAAATACTTGTAAAGCATGCCAGACTGAGAATAGATCAACTCTAACTGCTGGGCCCTAAAGATGGCCTGATCCTCGGAATATACCCCTGACATGGATACATCTTTTGAAATATCTGACTGAAGTGACTTCAAAAACCACTCGAGAAGGAACTCACCTGGAATATGGGCTTTGATAAGCCTCTTCCTTCTCCTCCATTCCTGAATATGATCAGAAATGTGAGTTGCCTCATCTTGCTTAAAATTAGCCAGGAGTTCGGTCCCAGCCTCATATCTGACGAGCAACTGAAAATGGTTAAGAAAAGTGACAGCCAGTTCTCCAAATGTGGCGAAACTTCCCCCATTGAGCTCTATATACCATTTCGCGGCATTTCCAGTTAAGGTGCGCTGAAATAATCTCAATCTAATCGAGTCATCGATCAGAGAGTTCGATGAGCACCATAAGTGGAATGTGGTGACGTGGTCCGCCGGATCTTCACCATTATTACCTTCAAACTTAGGAATGTCTGAAGGAAGTTTGGTTGGAACCGGAGGCCACCCCGGACTATACCGAATCGGGTCATTAGTTAACTTCGCCAAGTCTGGCAAGTTTAACGTTGCCAGAAATGGTAATCGAGGCGGAGCCTGAGAATTCCATCCTTGATGGGATGGATTCCCCACATTCTGAAAAGAATAGCTTGGATTTGATGAGGCACCAGGCTGCCAGAAAGGACCCGTAGAAAACGGAGAAGAACCTCCTCCCCACGCCGAGTTACCATAACCCAGGCTAGTTCCCCCCGCTGAAGTATTGACTGAAGAGGAAAGCCCCTGATAGGGGTTCCATGCATAATTAAATGAGAGGAAAAAGGGGCGAAGTAAGCACTCGTGCGAAAGAAGCATTCCACAGATGACTCGCGATAAACGGCGGATTCCCACCTTGCAGCGTTGCAAACATAGGATTCCACCCCATAAAAGCAGTCGAACTTGGCCCCTGAGACCAAGGATTGAAACTTTGGGTCTGGGACGTAAAAGGAAACGACCCTAAAGAAGGATTGGGACTAGGAATATGCCCAGTTCCAAAGGGGAAACCCTGAAAAGAAGCTGATCCACTAGCCATGTTGGACATGGGCGTAGATCCAGCTGCACCGGCGGTAAAGGAAAAAGAGGGATTTCCAGCAATGGACATCCCTGAAACAAAGGGACCAGATTGAGAAGCATATGCTTGGGTGAACCCCGAGCCAAACATAGCAGTGCTAGAAGCACTCGAAGATAGAGCAAGAGTGCCCCCTGCCTCGACAGAAGCAGGGGTCTGAATGCCCGCAGCACTCACGGTAGAAGCCGCGTTCCCGGTCGTGGCCATCGAAAGATAAGAAAGATATGGAAGATCCGGCGGTCTCTCAGACTCCGGTCCGACGTACTGAATAACAAACGGATGATCAAGAGGAAGAGGAGATGGACATGTAGCTGCAGGCTCAGGTATATCTTCTATCTGAAAATCTTCCTCCTGAGGAAACAATACTCTCGAGGTGAGCGGAACGCTCCTCTCGGAACCGACACCGGAATCAGCAACGAAACCTTCAGACCTAAGTGGAGGATCTCTCTCCACAGCGTCAGACTCTACAGGGTGAAAACCACCTACTAGATCGCTCCTACGCCTTCTCGAAGAAGGCTCTGCACTCTCGGGAGATAACCCCCGGACTCTCCTCGAACGTCGAGGCGCTTGATCAGCCACTTTTACAAATTTATTATATTAGACTCAAGAAAAGTGTAAAGCTAGGCAAGCTAGGAGAAAAGAGCACTCACTAAAATCAAAACCCTGAGAAACAGCAAGCAAACAACCTCCAAGTATTTCCGCTCCGGGTGATGAGGACCGGACACCAAAATACAGGAAAGCGAAGTATAGGACCTTCCGAAAGCAGTCTGGGATGATTAGGGCCCAGAACAACTAGCGAAGGTATCAGAAACAGTTACGCTGACCTCCAAACGACAGCCTTTGCCGGCTCAAGCACCCAAGCTTCGCAAGGGCACCCCCCAGAAGTACTGCTGAAAGTGATGCGACGTCTGCCTCAGGTACCACGGGTATTCCCCCCCGCAGTCACCTGTGTGGAACCTAGGAACGACAACTATGGACACCAATCCGTATCAGAAGCTGGGCGGAACGGTCTTGAGGTCAGATTCAGCTAATCGGAGGGGGGGTATCCCTCTTCTTAACCTTCACTTCCCCTCGCGCTTGACTCTCGGATGAGAGCTTTCCCAGTCCACCTCACGGAGTTGGATTTCGCTCAATTAATCAACTTCTATGTTTGTTTGAGCTGCCTTGGAGAGTTAACTCTCCTCTCACCTATTCCAAGGCCCTACAACCTAGCTAGTTGGTGATTGACACTTAATAAAACTTGCTAGTTGATTTTAGATTAAATCGCTTATTTTAAGGGCTGTTGTATTAAGTCACAAGGATCTGGAGTTGAAACCAATGATGTTCTGACGCGAAAGAAATTAATAAAAACCTGACTACATGCACATGCAGTTCTTTGTCTTTCGATGAAGAGTAATTTCTATATAAGTTCTACGAGACTAAAAAATGTATTTTTCTTTTCGAATTACAAACTCACACTCACAAAAACTAAGAAGCTAACTAAATGATTCAATGCACCTAATGCAAATAACCACTAGCATGTAAATTCTAAGATGCAAAAAGTCCCTTGAAATAAGATGAAATTTCCCAAAAGGCTCCTTCAGTTTTAACTCATCTTTTTGATATCCAGAAAGCCAATTCTTGCAAACAAGAACTCTTAATATAAGACACCAAAATACTCAACAAGAAGAAGAAGAAATCCAAAAGACAACCTCTCCTCAAAATCAAGCCAAAACTAGAAGCAAGAAACTTCACTAAAGCTCCAAAAGATAAGGCCAAACGAAAATAAAAACCGCAACAACAAAAACAAAAACAAGAAACAATGTTTTTTTAGTTTTTGATATGCAAAAACAAAAAGCAAAACAAATGTTTTTGGGCTTTTTAGTTTTATAACACAAGAGCTTCAAAAAAAAACCAAGAACAACTATCCCAATCCAAGCCAAAACGAGACCGAATTTCAAGCATAAACTTCAACTATGCCCCCAAACCTTATAAAGCTAATGATAGCAAGATCAATAAGAGCAATGGAAGACTAAAAACTCAATCAAACAGCCAAGAGAAATAGTGCAAATTCGTTGCAACACAAAACTCCAAAGAAACAAGAAAAGTTCTTCGAAAAATGAAACAAAACCCTAGCCTATGAAACCCAAGAAAACCAATCGAAAACAAAGCAAAGAACGCAATGCAAAGCACAACACAAAGATAGGAGCGAGTCAGTGAGCAGAAGCTCTCTGTTCTGGTAAAGCAGAACAGCCAAGAACACTCATAAAGTGATCTTGGAACTCAATCCAGGAGTGCTAGCACCAACAAGAACACTTCGCCAAAAAGATCAGTTTTCGGACAAACGAAAGAGAAACAATACTTGAAACCACTTCTGTCACACTCCAGTAAGTATAGAGACTCTGCAGACACAGGCCTCCATAGCCAGAAAAGACCAAAAACACCAGAATCTTAAAATTTCAAATTCAGCCTAGGTATACGCGACCTTGCAGTTATGCAACAGGCGTGTATACGGGTCTGTGTTGAGGGAAACCCGCGTATACGCGGTTCCTTCTACACAAACTCGCGGGTATACGCGACTGTGTGCAAGAAAAAAGGCGTATACAAAGAAAGATAATGAAAAACAAAAATTACAAGCCTGGGAAAGATATCAAAGCTTCAGACTGACTGCAAGAAAGCAAACTGGACTGTAAAAGACAGAAGAAACTGTTGGCAACCTACCAAACAGCTGAAACAACCCAACAGGAGAATCACAAAAATGTGATCCCCAGTAGAGTCGCCAGTTCTGTTTCGGGGATTTAACACCCTAGAGGTTGGTTGGGATTCAACCTCCACAGAGCAGGGGCGTACTACTTAACAGAGACCCACACGATCATGCACATCCACAAAAACTAAATAGAGCAGAATGAGAGGTTTACCCATTGGTCCTACGTTTGAAGTAGATCCACGTGGAGTTCAAACTCCCTGCAACCGTCCTTCCTCCTTAACCTGAAATGCAAGAAGAAACCAGCACCAAGGACAAGTTGTACAGTATATTTCTACTCTATATGTTAGTGTGATTCATATAAAACATTAAATAAATCATAATGAATGCATGTATAACAAATATTCTTCATACATTAAATCATACACTAACACGTTTATATCGGGAACAGCATGATACTTCTGTATTATAAAATAGTACGTACAAAAGTAAGTGGAGAGATCACCTGATCCTTCCAAGGCCTTCGCAGACCGTCGTCCGGATCCGTCCAGCCCTTGCCTCGCTAAGACTCCCTCCAAACAGGTGCATACGAGATAACATATAAAGGGATGTGTATCTCAAGGAAACAAGGGTTTCCTGAAATGAACTGGGAAAGTGCAGGAGGCACGGGGAATCAGACTTGGATAGGGAACCAACAGAGTATAATATCAATACTATCTCTCTCCCTTAGGCCATACATCTGAGGTCTTTTTATAGTCCCTCCAAGTAGTTTCAGCAGTTGGAAACAGTTGGCCACGGGCTGGGGTGGTTAAACTACCTGAGTAACCATCAACCCAGCGCGAAATTAGGGATTTTTATATATTTTTTAATCATTAAAATGGCATACGCGGAAAAGTCTAGCTGTACTCGCGTATACACGCGAAAAAACACGGGCATAGTCGCGTATGAAGGATTTTCCACTGTTTTTAAGTGAATTTGTCCAAGTCTGTAGGAATGGGTGCCCATAAAGCCATGTAGCAATCATGAATCATGTCAAGGTGAGAAATGATGCTATAACGCACCAAGCGCGGAGGTGCTTGCTTCGGCCCCATACGGTGCTCTCTTGAGTCTGCACACATGCGACTCACTGCTGAAGATCTCGAAACCTTCGGGCTGCTCTATGTACACCTCCTCCTCAATGACTCCGTTGAGGAACGCAGTCTTCACATCCATCTGATGGATGTGCCACCCCATCTGCGCTGAGAGAGCAAGGATCTTCCGTATGAAAGAGTACCTTGCGACAGGTGCAAAAGTCTCCTCATAATCGATCCCCTCGATTTGTGAGAAGTCTCGGGTGACAAATATTGCCTTGTACTTCTCCACACTCCCGTCAGCTGCCTGCTTCACTTTGTAGATCCATCGGGAACGTACCACTGATTTCCCCTCCGGTCTTGGGACAATCTCCCATGCATTGTTTCTGACGATCGAATCATATTCTTCGATCATGGCATCTACCCATGCGATTTCCTCCATAGCTTCCTCAAAAGAGGATGGCTCCGTCACGACACATTGACTCACAAGAGCCATGTATCCAGTGTACCGATCCGGTGACTGCCTCTGTCTGCGTTGTGATGTAGGTGGTCCTACAACCTTCTCTACATCTCGAGCCAGTCTCTCAGCTTCTGTAGTGCGCATGCGCCCTCTGATGGTTGGCGCTGCATGGGTGGTTTCTTCCACCTCCTGAACTTCCTCTTGTGGCTGATCCACATCCGGAAGCTCCTCCTTAGGAACTAACAGCTCCTCATCTGCATGCAAGTGTAGCTCCCTCTCAAGCGAACACTGCATGGCTTTCTCCTCCTGAAATTTTATATCCCGTCGCACAACAGTCTTGCGACTGTCTGACAAATACACTCGATAGTTGTGAGGTGTATCAGTGTACCCCACAAATATTCCAACCTCAGCAGTTGGATCCAACTTCCTTCTTGCATCCTTCATCACATGCATGTAGATAGGAGAACCAAAAATCCGCAAATGGGAAATATCAGGCCTCTTGCCAGAATAAGCCTCCTCCGGTGTACTCATGCCAAGAACCTTGTGAGGACAACGGTTCTGCACATACACTTCTGTATTTCATGCCTCAGCCCACAAGTGAATGGGTAGTCCCTGATCATGCAACATCGCCTGTGCAGCACCCACAATCGTTCTGTTCTTCCGCTCAGCCACCCCGTTCTGTTGTGGGTTATGGGGTGCGATGAGCTCTCTCCGAATCCCTTCTGCGTTGCAGAACTCCTTGATTTCAGCCGAGATTAATTCACCACCATTGTCGCTCCTTAGAGCAATCACCTTCTTCCCCGACTCCTTCTCGACCAGTGCCTTAAACTCACAGAACTTCGCGAATGTATCGCTCTTCTTCTACATGAAGAAGATCCAGCACTTTCGAGAGAAATCATCAACAAATATCACGTAATACTTGTGCTTTGCTGTCGAAGCAACTGAGAAAGGACCACACACGTCTGTGTGAACTCTCTCAAGGATCGTCATGGTGCGACTATCCTTCTCGTGAAAGGTGGCTTTCACATACTTCCCTAAAGTACACCCCTTGCACTGATCTGACTGCGCAAGAGTGCCCTTAGGAAGCCCAATATAAATCTGCTGCAGGATCTTCAAAGCTCCATGGTGAAGGTGGCCCAATCTCCTGTGCCACAGTTCGCCCTCATCATCCCGGCTCACCACTTCTCCCGCCTTGCATGCCATTGCTGTGCAGCCATCTACTTGCAACTGATAAAGGTTCTTGGTTCGAACCCCTATCTTCCGGGTCTCTCCAGTAGTCTTACTGCGCAGGAAGGCTTTTCCTTCGCTGAAGACCACATCATACCCCTTATCTTCCAACATCGCCACAGAGATCAAGTTTTTCTTCAATCCAGGTACATGCATGACATCCTTCAACACGAAGGGTTTACCAGACTCCCTCTGAAAGGATATGGTACCGATACCAGTCGCACTGTATCTACCATCATCGCCCATCTCGATGTGCACACCCAGATATTTGTCCTCCAGATCTGAGAACAAATCCCGATCTCCCGTCATATGAAATGACGCACTGCTGTCCAATAACCACACCGATCCCATCACACTTGAAACCAAGCATGCGATCAGTGAAAATTCAAGCTCGAACTGCGAAGCCAAAGCTTCTCCATCTACAGATCTTCCTGCTTGCTTGTTTTTCTTCTTCTTCGGACAATTGGTAGCATAATGTCCGTGATCATGGCAGTGAAAACACTTCACTTTCGCCATATCCTGCTTCTTGCCCTTTGCACTAGAATGATAAGTTTTCTTACCCTTCCCCTTCTTTGCTTTGGCATCCAAAGCGCAATTTCTTCATCAGCTCCCTTTGATGAAGATCCATCCCTGGTAGTCCTCCTTATCTCCTCCTGCATGAGATCCGCCCAAAGGTGCTCCCATCTCGACAAATTCTCCTGACCATTGACACTATCTTGATATGAATGCCAAGCCTTCGGAAGACCAAGGAGAGCCAGGTCCACCATGTCCTCATCTTCGACAGTCACCCCCACACTTCCCAGCTCATCTCTACATTGAGTGAACTTCGTGAGGTATTTGGCGATACTGTCGCCTTTCTCCATCTTGATGTTCCTGAGCTTATCTTTGAGCGCCAGCTTCCTTTGGTTTCTCTTACTCTGGAATAGATCCGTCAAAGCTTTTGACATTAAATATGGAGAAGCCTTTCCATGCAGGCCTCATACAATATGATCCTTGACACCCTCCAACAGGATCCTTCGACATTTCGCCATCTTCTTTTGCCAAGCTTCGACTTCAGCAGGATCAGTGGGCCTTTGGACATCCGTATCCATGAACTCCTTCAGTCCATTATCTTCTAATACTGCCTCCATGCAATCCTTCCATGCAACATAATTCGAACTGCCTTCAAGAGCATATTCGAGTCGCAAACCGTTGAAAGACATTTTCAACTCCGGCACCAAGAAAACAAAACTGCTGCAAAATTTGAATTCCAACTCAAAGCTCAATCGCTCTTGATCTGTGAGAACAAATTATTTCTAGCACAGAGATCGACTGCAGGGGCATTTACTGGATATATCACCTTTCAAGGAAAGGATGGATCCAGAGGCTACCTGGCCCGCATGCAGACTCTGTCTACCGAAATAAGTTTGTAATCACTGTGATGATCAATCTCTGCTTCAATAGCTCCGATACCATGTAGAAATTTGCTGAATAATGATTAATTATCCACCAATACTATCCTGATCACATATCAATTCGAATTCATATGCAACACATAATCTCTTCCACTCAGATCATCACACATGCGGAAATAAAACAAGCGATAGCACATCAAATCATCATACACATTAACACAGTATGTATGGGGAAAGCTTATAGCTGAAAACCCCGAAGCTATTGTGTATATTATAATGGAGAAAACATGTAAAAAACTTAGTACAATACTCCTCACAAGTACTCAGTACTATCTCATGAAGTTACACACATACTAGCTTGGTTTTGAACAAGTCACGGGTTCAAAACACATCCACTAATTGCCTACCTCTATTGCGCAATCATGGCCTGTCTAAATAGAGATCCAAGCTTCAATCTCCTTGGCTTGACAGCGCAATCATCATGGGAAATTGCCTCCAAGTGTGGTGCAAATCTCATGCACAACTAATGTCACAACTGATAGCTGTACTCACCCTTTCATCTACCTCTTCCACTGGTCTCCACTGAACTGTCCATGCACTGTAGTGAACTGATGTGTTCTTGAGTTGAATAATGAGTTACTAATTAATGAATTAAATAATATTTAATTCACTCCACTCATTACTAGTTGATTAGCTATTTAAACTAATCTCAACTAGTTCAACTAAGTTAAACCAAACACAACTCCACCAAACTTTTGCCATTGAAGTCCTAACTGAAGTCAACCATGCATGAGCTCACCAAACCCCTAGGAATAGCGTAATTCCTCTGTCAGATGCATGAGCCACTTCTGTAGCTCGAACTGAAGTGCTCCAAGAGAGTAAACTGAAGTTTAGAGTCCAAATATTATTAAGGGTAAATAATATTTGACTTCCCTATTTTTAGGATAGGCAGTCTAAAAATAGACTTCAACCTATAGGTCCAAAAATATAGGTCCATATATTTTTACCAACATGACCAATACTCCAAGAATAACATACTGCAACCCTTGGACCATGCTCCATATGTCTAAAAATAGACATAGTCTAAAAATAAACTTTGCGCCAGAATTTGCCTGCAGGCCCACTTAGTGAAGGCGACTTCATTTCACTAAGCTCCATCATCTTGCTGCATTTTCAACAGCATCATAACCAGAAAGGACACCCCAGCACTTCGAGAGGATGCATCGGCAACATCGGATTCAGCAAAACGAACAATATTTCCAGTTTTAATTTTTTTTCTCATGTATGATTGCATAAGAAATATTAACAGTTTAGGTAGTCGAGTAGTTTCAATAAGTTCAGGAGTTATGCACCACTATGATGTATTTAAGTAGATATAAATAAAGAAAATCGTTTTTGTGTTTTGGACTTCTCGATTACTGTTAATTTGGTACTGAATTTTTTGAGAAATTAATGAAAGAAGATCAAGTTTCTTGCACCCGTTGATGTTGATATGTCTTTCCAGTTTTGCTCTGTGTTCACTCCTCTTTGAATGAAGTGAAGTAATGTAGCAGTCGGTATCTTAATTACATCTATGAGTAAGAGTTAAATCACCTTAATTTGCGCTCATTCACTTCATCTCTTCTCTTTTCGCAAACTCCTGATGGAACTTTAAAGTAATAGATTCTGTGTTTACAACCTATTTATTTCGAGTTTCCTCTCTCTCCATGATTTCCTCTAAAACTTAAAAGTGGTAGATTTTGTGTCTTCAGCATATCATTTTGAGTTTCTCTTATAGTTATTCTTTTCATTTCAGTCAAGTATCAACAGTTTATGGCATTATGAAGGCTTTCATTATATCATATTATTGAGGGTATTAAGTAATTAGATTCCAAAGGTTTTAAACATAGGCTGTTTGATATTGTAATTGTGACATACATTTATAAAATTTCTTAAGCACTGATTCCTTACCACAACCAAGGGATTGTTTCTTGAGATACAACATTTTCCGGCGCCGTTTTCTGGGACGAAGAAACAAAGTTTATTTTCCCTAGTTTTTTCACATTATTTCCTTTGGTTGTTCAGTGAGGAGGAAATATTTGGCTGTGTTTGTTATTTTCAAAATTATGGCTTCTAAAAAATCCTCACACGAGGTCAGATACCTCACAGCAGACAGTCCCTGCTTTGCCAGATCCAAAAATATTGGTTTCTAAAAAGGCTTAGAAACCCAAAATTCCTTTAATCCCTTATCCTGCATTGCCCGCTCCTGGTAGAAATTCTCATAACCCTTTGTTTGAAGATATTTCCAAGGAAATCGCTTTCTTGGAACAAGGTACCCCTTCCCCACCCATTTATTTTCAAGAACCTCAGTTAGAAGAACATTCTTTCGAGTATGTTTCTTTTACCTCCACTCAAGCTCAACCAAATATAGTTGCTGGTCCCTCTACTATTTTACATCAGCCTACCCCCATATCCATTTTGCCTCCACCTTCATTCAATTTCACAACAATTTCATCAACCTCAACCACCCAAGGAGTAGTTAACCAAGTTCTTAATATGGCATCACCAATTTTCTTAACGGATAGATATGCACCACTAAATATTCCGCAACCAATGAATGCCATGCCTCAAGAATACCTCCAATTACTTCCTCGTTTCATTGGAGAATATGAAGTAACTACAAAACAACATTTACCCTTGTTTTTCACTTTTTTTGAGAATTTAAATGTAGAACATCTTGATGTTGTGATGAGACTATTTTTGCAGTCTCTAAGTGGAGAGGCTAGGAAATGGTTCAAAGGTTTACCAAATGATTCCATAAATTACTGGGAAGAGTTAAAAACTCAATTCACTCAAAGATGGGGAGAGAAGAGAGATCATGGTCACTCATTGACAGAGCTTAATGCTATTAAAAGAAAGCCTAATGAAAACATTTTTGAGTTTGTATAAAGATTCAAAAAATTATACAATAGTGTACCTGCAGAGATGAAGCCCCCCTGTAGGAGCAAAGGTATTTTTTTCTGGGTATTTTGAAGCTGATTTTAGCTTTATATTGAGAGAGAGAAAAGAACCTACTCTTTAGAAGATACAGACATATGCCTTAGAGATTGAAGATAATATGACTGCAGCCGGAAAGGCGAAAGGGAAACAACTAGTCCAAGAGAAGGAGAAGGAAAAAGAAGAATCATCACAAGATATAAGAATTGAAGATATGACAATAGTGATAAAAAGTATTACTAATAACCTAGCTAATATGGAATTGGAAAATAAAAATTCCCAAAGAAAAGTACAACAAAACCGAGGGGGGTTTAATCCTCAATTCAAAAGACATCCCCTGCAAATCTTGCAAAGGGAAAGAAGAGATCAAGACCAGGTTCAAGCTCCATTGTATATAGAAGCAACACTTGGAGAGCTAGTAGAAGATGACCAAAGGGAGGTCAAGGATCAGGTATCTGCTATGTATGCAATAGAAGAGGATGAAGAGGAAGATTGCGAAGGAGAATATGTTGAAGCTGAAGTATCTTTTGATCAAGATGAAATGGATGAATATTGTAGTAAATTCAGATATTTCATGCAAGTTGAGTTACATAAAAAGTATGATTTAAGGTCTAGAAAGAGATCTAGAGTGCAGGATAATGAAGGTGGAAAACAAGGTTCCATTCCTCCTCCAATGGTGACTCCACTATGAAAGGACCCTACGAAACAGGTTAGTAATAAGAAACAACCTGTAAATTCACTTAATAGAACAAATGTGCAGTAGGGTGAATCTTCCCAGAAAAAAATTGGTTCACACTAATATCTTGGAGAGAGTTTTTCCTGTACCCAAACAAGCAGCAAATTCTAGAAAGAGTGAAGAAGAACCTGAAAAGAACGTTAAGCAAACTCATGCTTTCAATTTGACAAAAGAGTTGGAGAAGGTCAAAATTCAGGTGCCTCTTCTAGAATTAGCCAAAATACCAGCTTACAAGAAAAAAATTTCATAATTTATTAATCTCACATAGGTGGAAAACATAAGTGACACAGTGAACTTACAAGAAGAAAAACCAGTAGTCACCTTTGGTCCTCATGTAGAAGAAGTAGATCCTTCTATTCCACCCTTCTATATTTCACTGTTGCTCCATGATTTTATTCTACATAATTGCATGCTAGACTCAGGAGTGTCCCCTAATCTCATGCCATTGTCTGTTATGAAGGACCTTAACTTGCAGATTACAAAACCTTATAGGGATTTGTATTCATTTGATTCCAAAATGGTGAAATGTGTTGGGTTAATTAAATATGTGGTAGTTTAATTTCCAGAAGTCCTAGCGAAGAGCATAGTCATGGATGTAGTGGTTGCTGACATCCCAGCTAGGTTTGGAATGCTCTTGTCAAGATATTGGGGAGAAAAGTTGGGAGGTGTACTAAAACTAGATTTCACGTATGCTATCATTCAAGTTTTTACTGGGGAAGAAAGGAGGTTGTACAAGTAAACAAGGTTTGTGAAGACTACCTCCAACAAAGATGCAAGAAATTCCCCCATTTATAGTCAACAAACATAAGACCTTTCTTGTTTCATGCTACATGAAGATGCAGAATTTGTTGAAGACACAGGGATGCAACTCTCTTTAGTAGTTGTAAATAATGAGTTGCACTCAAGGAAGATTTGGAAGTGCTAATTTGATGGTGCCTACTCCAAGGAGGGTGTAGGTGTTGGATTCTTGCTGATATCATGAGAAGGTAATGTCATGCCTTTCTCTTTTAAACTAGAATTTGATTCAACAAACAATGTGGCTAAGTATGAGGCGTTAATCTCAAGTCTTCAAGTTGCCAAACTTATGGGATTTCAATGCATTTCAATTTTTGGTGGCTCTGAATTGATTATAAGGAAGCTTACAAATCATTGTCAAACCAAGAATTTGAGATTGAGATCATATAGAAATGAAGTGTGGGATCTGGTAGAAAACTATTTTGAAGTATTCAATCTTCAGTATATTCCAAGGGACGAGAATAGATTGGCCGATTCTTTAGCAGTTGCAGCCAGCACCTTCAAACCTCCAATAAATCCAAGGTTAAGGTATGAGATTGAAATTATGCATAGACCTTCTATCCCTTATAATGTGAAACATTAGCAGCTATTTGGTGATGATGAATAGATAAGTCAGTTCGTGACCATGATTAGAAACTTTGAAGATGCTGAGATAGAACAAGAGGAAGAACAAATAGAGCAGAAAGAAAAGATAAGAAACCTTAAGCATTCAATAGGTGAAAAAAAGATTATCCAATTGAAAGATAATGTGCTCCCCAAAGGGTTGGTTCCCCTCGAAAGATTATTTGATGCTAATGATGTTGCTGTTGATTCAAAGAAAACACATCAAGAAGAAGAGATGGAAGATTGTAATTTGGGAACTCAGTAGGAACCCAAAATAGTGAAATTGTTCAAAGGTGTTCCCAAAAACTACAAATAAAGATACATTGATATTTTTAAGAAGTATATGGATGTGTTTTCCTGGTCGTATGAAGACCTGAAAACATATGACAAAAGAATTATTCAGCATAAGATTCCATTGAAGGAAGGACTCAAACCACATAGACAGAAGCTTAGACAGATCAATCCATTGTTCTTAGCTCCAATCAAAAAAGAAGTGAAGAAACTATTGCAGGTGAAAATTAGAGTCCCTCTCAGATATTCATATTGGGTTTCCAATGTGGTCCCTGTAAGAAAGAAGAATGGAGAGATAAGACTATGTGTAGAATTTAGGAACTTGAATTAAGCATCTCTAAAAGATAATTATCCTTTGCCGAAAATGGATTATGTCTTACAAAAGGTGACAAGAGATCATAGGTTTTCTATGGTTGACATATTTTCGAGGTATAATTAGGTAGCAGTAGAAAAATAAGATCAGAAGAATACTTCTTTCAATATGCCTTGGGGCACCTTCATGTACGCAAGGATGCCATTTGGCCTTATGAACACAGGTGAAAATTTTTAGAAGGACATGGACATAGCCTTAATTTGTGACAATTTTGTAGTTATATATCTGGATGATGTAACTTTTCTCTCAGGGTCATATGATGAACACTTGGAGAATTTGAAAAAAACTTTCAAAAGTACAGAAAGTTTGGACTATCATTAAATCCCAAGAAATCTTTATTTTCCTTAGAATAAGGTAGATTATTGGGTCACATAGTTTCTAAACAAGGAGTAAATATTGACCCAGCAAGGGTGGAAGCCATTCAGACTATTCCTTTACCAAGAAGCAAGAAGGATATCCAGAGATTCTTGGGAAAAATAAAATTTTTGAGGAGGTTTGTGCCCAATTATGCTGAGATCGTGATAAGTCTAACAGATATGTTGAAGAAAAATGCAGAAGTAAGATGGGATAAGGAAGAAAGAGATGCATTTGTTAGAATAAAGGAAGAACTACAGGAAGCTCCAGTTTTGATTAGTCCAGACTATCAAAAATCCTCTCAGGTATTCTCATTTGCATCCCCCCTACTATTGATGCTGCGTTGTTGCAGAAAAATGAAGACAATAAGGAGAAGCTAGTTGAATTTTTTAGTAAATTTCTCAGAGATGATGAGCTCAAATACAATATTGTGGAAAAAAAAAGTATATTCTTTGGTCAAAGCACTGAAAGCCTTCAGGACCTATGTGTTTCAGTCCCAAATAACTGTTTATGTTCCTAATTCTGATGTGAAAGATGTGCGGGTCCAAAGTGATGTTGAAGGAAAAAGGGCGAAGTGGATAGAAAAAATCCAAGAGTATGATTTGCAAATCAAACCCACCAAGTTGGTCAAGGGAAAAGGTTTAGCAAAGTTGTTGAGAGATAAAAATATGTTGGCACCAGTGGATGGAGCTTTTAATGAAGAAGGTCAAAGCAACTCCAAAACAGGTATTCAATAAAAAAATTTGTGCTTTGATTGGTATAAGGATATTGTGCACTACCTGTGTTTATTTTCCTGTCCAACTTCACTATATATAACAAAATACAGAGCTCTCAAGCTCAAGTCTCAACCATATGTTATCATAGAAGAAAATCTATACTAGAAAGATCCTGCTGGTATTTTGCTGTGATGTTTGACCGAAGGAGAATCTATTGAAGTCATCAAACAATATCATGAAAATCTGTGTGGAGGATATTATAGCTAGAAGGTCACTGCACATAAGATTCTCAAGTCAGTATTTTATTGGCCAACCCTATTTCTAGATGTTTATGACTAGTCAGAAGTTGTCAGAAGTATCAATTGTTTGCTGAAAAGAAAATACTTGCTCCATTACCTCATCCCAGTATTTATTCAAGAACCTTTCAGGCAATGGGGATTAGATTTTATTGGAGAAATCAATCCACCATCAAGTGGATAGTTCAAGTGGATTATGAATGCCACTGATTATTTTACAAAATGGGTCGAAGAAATACCCACGAAGAAGGGAAATGACCAAGTAGTGATGAAGTGTTTGGAGGAAAACATCTTCAGCAGATTCGGATTTCCAATCAAACTTGTGACTGATAAATCTCAGGTATTCAACTCTGCTCGTTTAATTAATTTATGTCAAACATATAATGTAATTTTATCACATTCCATAGCATATCATCCCCAAGGGAACGGATTGGCAGAGTCCTCAAATAAGACATTGGTCAAAATCTTGAAGAAGAAAATCACTGAGAATTAGAAGGATTATGATATGAAGTTGAAGTTTTCCCTTTGGGAAGTTCGAGTCACTACCAAGATATCTACTAGGAAGTCTCCCTATGAACTAGTTTATGGAACTCAAGAACTATTTCCTACTCAGTTGGCCAAACCAGTGATTTCTTTCCTTTAAGAAGCTCAGGAAGAACCGAATGTTTTGGTAAGAAGATTGAACAAAATAATTGAATCAAGTGAAAACAGAAGCAAAGTAAAGGATAACTTGATTATTTATCAGGAAAATATGAAGTCTATATTTGATAGAAAAGTAAAAGAAGTTCTCTTTCAAGCAGGAGATTTGGTACTAAGATTGGACACCAGACGAGAAGGAAAGGGGAAGCATGGTAAATTTGACCCTCTCTGGTACGGTCCATACAAGATCTCTGAGGCAAGGTCAAATAACACATTTATTTTGGAAGATCTAGATGGAGAGAAAATACAGCTGCCTGTGAATGGCCAGTATTTGAAGCATTATTTCCAGCATTAAAAGTCAGAATTCCACCATTGTAAATACCAGATTGCTCATTGTTTATATGTCACCACGAAATATTTGACTCCATGCATAATGGATAAGGCACTAATATGCAGTTCTTAGCACTTCCGTGGGAAGAGGACTATCCCCAGGTGGAGCCAAAGGTTGTGGCTCATTTTCATTTACCTTTGAAATATTTTTCAAAACACCAAAAAAGCATATATGATAGAAAATGTAAACTTTTGTGTCATAGAAAAATTTTGATTTATATTTTGGTACATTAACATTACATGATGAGATGTGAAGGTGGGTCGAGTCAGGCTCATTCACGTGCAGAACAGATCAAGAGCCATACTAATGGGCGCATTCAGAGCATTGCATGTCAAATAGGGTTGAGTCAGGCTCATTCGCAAGCTCAAGAGGGACTAGTGCGACAGGACACCGGATAAGCTCAAGAGGGTTACACCATGGAGCAAACAAAATAATTTCCTAAAGGCAAAGAAAGGGCACATTTCCCTTAAACACTTAAGACTTTTGGAGGTGGGGAAAAGGGAAAAATGGATGGTTAGGATCAAAGCACAGTACTAGAGCGGAGATATAGATGGTGGAGATTTAATCGCAAACCGCCAATCACAAGTTTCAAAGGATATGCATGGGAGGTAAATGTTAAAAGCGCCGAAGTGCAATATGCGATGTGGTGGGGCCCAATCGCAAATTGTAATCGCAATTTTTAATGAATAAATGCAGAGGTAAATGTTAAATTTGTTGAAGTACGATATTTGGTGACAGTGGGACTCGATCGCATTCCCAAATCGCAAGTTTTAAAATATAGCGCAAAGGGTTCATGTTAAAGTCGCTAAAGTGCGACGCCAGGTGGGACCCGATCGCATAGCGCACATCGCAGGTCTTAGAAGATAAGTGCTAAGGAAAAGTTGAAAAAAATTGCATGCGAAGTGCAATGTGGTTTCAAAAGAGAACTCCAAAGGTCTTCAAATCCGAAGGTAAGGCATTCCTGTGTTAAATCACATCAGAGGAAAGAAGGAGGATTACAATGTAAAGCCGGTGAAATGCCTTGATAATGGAGGAAAGTAGAACACAATAGAAGAACTCAGGTAAGTGACCTAATGTAGATCAAAGGAGAAGATGCAGAGTTGGGTAACAGATGATATGATTGACCACGTTTGAAGCACATGGGCATAGGCAGAGCCAAGCAGAAGAGCGTATAACGGCCCTATTGGGAGCATGACATGTGGGTCAATTCGGGCATTGAGGTGTCATTACATAGTTGTGCAGCCACTGCATAATAACCAGAAAGGACACCTAGGCACTTCGGGAGGATGCATAAGCAACCCCAGATTCATAAAAAATGAACAATATTTCTAGTTTTAATTTGTTTTCTCAAGTATGCTTGCATAAATAATCTTAACATTTTATGTAGTTGAATAGTTTCAAGAAGTTCAGGAGTTACAAACCACTGTGATGTATTTAAGAAGATAGAAATAAAGAAAGGGGGTTCTGAGTTTTGGACCTCTGGATTAATATTAATTTGGTACTATTTTTTCTGAGAAATTAATGAAAGAAGATCAAGTTTCCTACACTTGTTGATGTTTATATGTCTTTCCAGTTTCGCTCTATGTTCATTCCTCTTTGAATGAATTGAAGTAATGTAGCAGCCAATCTCTTAATTACATGTTTGAGTAAGAGTTAAATCACCTTAATTTGTGCTCCTGCACTTCATCTCTTCTCTTTTTACAAACTCCTAATGGAACTTTAAAGTAATATATTTTGTGTTTACAGCATATTATTTTGAGTTTCCTCTCTCTCCACGATTTCCTCTGGAACTTAAAAGTGGTAGATTCTGTGTCTTCAACATATAATTTTGAGTTTCTCTTACAGTTATTCTTTTCATTTCATTCAATTATCAACATTTTATGGCATGTTGAAGGCTTTCACTATATGAGATTATTGAGGGTATTAAGTAATTAGATTCCAAAGGTGTTAAACAAAGGCCATTTGATATCGTAATTGTGACATACATATAAAATGTCTTAAGCATTGATTCCTTACCACAACCAAGGGATTGTTTCTTGAGATACAAAAATTTTAACCAACATGATTAAACGGATTTGCAGAACTCATAAAACCAATTGGCATACCATGCTTTTTTCAACATTATGGGCATACCTTACCTCCATAAAAAAAACTACAGGGTTCACTCCTTTTCAGCTTGTTTATGGTTTGGAAGCTATGTTACCCATTGAATGTGAGATCACGTCACTAAAATTAGCCATTTAATTCTTATCATCTACCTCTAAAGAGGAGAAATGCTTTCTATACCTAGCATAATTAGGTGAAAAATGTCGCACCGCTACATTAGCTGTTGAGGCTAATAAAAAACGTGTTCAATCTCAGTATGATCAAAGTGTTAACCCTCACATATATTCAGAAGGTGACTTAGTTCTAGTATATGATCAAGCTCATGACAAGCTAGGGGCTGGTAAATTTCAACCAATGTAGCATGGTCCCTATATTGTTAAGCATATGCTTGCAAAAGGAGCCTATAAATTAATTGATTATGACGACGTCTCTTTGGATAAACCCAGGAAAGGTATTTATCTCAAGAGATATTATGTATGATTCTTCATGTTCAAGTCATCTTTGAACATTATTTACGAATTTAGAACAATGTGCCTTAGATTAGAAAAGTGTGTCTTAGGATTAGTTATTTTTGCTTGACAATTTTTTTCTACTTTGGCTTCTTATATTGATTACTCTTGATATTGTAGATGTCGAAATTCATTCAAACTTACATTGGTTTTTCTGATGCCGCCTGTCGTACTACACAGAACATGTCTTCCGCGACATGGGTTATATATTCACCCACCGATGACTTGGTCTCTATTCATGGGATATGCCTTGGTCAAAGAACGAAAAATATTGCAGAATATAGTGCAGTCATTGAGAAATTATCTGATTCCATCACATTTGGTATTCGAAATTTGATTATTAGGTTAGATTCACAACTCATTCGATTACATTTAAATGGCGTTTACGCTATCAGAAATCCATCTTTGTTAAGAATGTTTTTGAGGGTTTGTCTCTTGGAAAGACAGTTTGATTACATTGAATATCAAGACATTTAAAGAAATTTAAACACATTGGCTGATGCATTAGCTAATTGAGTTTTAAATATACATATACAACACGAAAAGTAAAAAAAAACAATATTTAATCCATATTGAGGAAGATACTCAGAGATCAGAAGTAGTAATATCATTACGTTAAAAATAGTTGTGTCAAAAAATATTACATCGTCTGTGATCATAGGTTTCAAACACCTTATGATCTAAAAGATATTGATACAAAAAAAAAAATGTCAATCTGGATCAACTATCAGCTATCCCCGATGATGATAATGATAGAAAAATATGGCACGTGCCACCCGGCGCAGATATCTCCTAAATGGGCCTGGAACATTAGTCGCATGTCTCTGAAGCCTGAGAGTTATATCATCTATCCTTATCTCTGTGACATCAATATTAAACCTCTCTATGTTGTTCTCTAGATCTGCAAGGATATCTACCACATCGGTCTGTGGTGGGCCTGCTATAGGTTCACTTCTCACCTATCAAAGTGACGAAGCACTATTGGTCATGATGGACCGACATCTGCATTTAAAATTTTTATTAGTATTGGATGATAGAAAACCAAATAAAAATTAGATAACATAAAAATTTCAAAATTATTTTATTTACCTGATGCATCCCACTATGCCCCTAGTGGAAGTGATGTGTCAGGGACACCCCTAAAATCCATCCCTGCATAAGTAAAATCTTCAATCATGAAGATCTGGTTCCTAAGCCATATGAAGAACTGAGGTGTAAAGTGAACCACCCACTACACCACCATCGCCACCATGGCGAGCCATACATGCTACCCATCACAACATACATGGTTCCCTAGCTCTTGTGGGATCCACAGGAGACTACTGAGGTGCGAGGAGTGGGATCCTCTCCAAAGCGAAAGACACAATAATGGCTCCATAGCCAAAGTTTTTCAACTTTCCATTCTTAGCTCTCGTAAGTTGGCCCTTCATGTTAGCGAACACTCCTTCACTCTAGTGGAAAATTGTTCCCTCAAAACATTCAAATGAATTCTGCATTTGTGCTTTGGTAGCCACATGCGAAGCTGCACTGCCACACAACCTAATAATGTTGAATGCAATGATATTTAGGTCTAGTCGCACAATAGTTTTTATATCAATGTGACCATCCTTCAACTTCGAATCTTGGATACAATACTGAGCCATGTAAGAAGAAGTGGGAAGACCACCTGGTCTTGTCTCAAACAAGGAAATATGCCTCCCTCTGTGGGGTAATATAGTGACAAAGTATATATCCTATGGCTCAATCACAAGCCTATGGTCTCTAATGATGAAACATTGATCTCGAAAATCCCAAGCATTCACTAGCCATGTCATCAGCTCAACCTCTACTTTCATACCTTGAATCACCCAAAACTTATACAAGCTACAATTTTTGAATGTGTGAATTTTTTTCGGATCATCCATGGTTTCTTTTTCTGCAAGTTCATGCTCTCTTTCTCGCCATTCCATCATGATTGATAACCTACAAACCATCAATTTGATCATTAGAAATAAATTAGGATAATTTTGAGCCATTTTTTTGGATAGAAACATGTTTTTGAAAACCCCACAGCGCTGGCATAGGTTTTGTGTGTACACAGTGTGTTTTTTTTCACGAGCTTCACATAAAACCCATGGTGGTCCCATGATTTTTCTATTAAAAAATTATCAGGGTCTGCAGTTTTTGCCACGAAAAACTACGCACCCCCAAGGCTGGTTTTAAAACATTGTTTCCCCCTAAAAAATTCCCTAAAATATTAAAATAAAAAACTAAATAGATGAAAACAAAGATAATGATGTTGTGGAATACCAGGAGCAGACGGTTCTCGAAATGGTTGGTCGGTTCTCCTGATATTAGCTCCAAAATATTTAGGGAAAAAAAATCTTTCTGCTCTGCTCTGAAAACTAAGAGGTGAAAATGATTTTTTTAAACTTATTTTTGTAGTTTCAAATGAATAAAATAATATTATTTTATTTATTTTTACTTTAAAATTCAAAATCAAAATGTTTTTCCTATTTTTGAGATCAAATATTTGTGATTTTTTGAGTTTTTGTGCAGGAAACATGTTACTTTTAGAAAGAAACATTTTGACATTGAGCAAAATTTTATAAATTTTTTGGGCTCTATAAAAATACAAAAAAGTGAAACCATGGATTCCTCTTTTAAGCCCTTTTCAGACTCTCTAAAAATGAAAAGATCACTGAGTACTTGACTATTCGAACTTGTTAAAGTAAATGAACAAGTCCTCTATCTAGTATAAGTTTACCCCTTTTCCGGACTAAATTGGGCTATTTACGAAAAAGGTATACATTGACTAAGCATGGTCAATAGAGTTCTCTCCTACATTATATTATCCTTTTTCGGGCTTGAGGGACTAAATTTATGAAAAATAACACTATGGAGTTGACTTATGTTTTTCTTTTGACTCCATAAAACTGAAAAACACCGAGTTAATCCTATGTTGGACTCGTTAAAATTAAACAGTATAGGACCTGTCGATTACAACAGGACTTAACCACTCCTTCTTAGGGTTTTTTTTTAAGTACTAAGATGGAATCATCCAAAGGATGAGCTTACACAACAAGCAAATGTTATCCTCCTGAAGCCTGACAAAAATAAATGGGTACTTGCCAGTAATGGTGGGGGAAAAAGTGAGAAAAAAAATCCATTCACTGTCCTTGTTTTAGAAAGCAGCATGTCGCTCTTGAACAAGACACTTTGTCACACTTGTACCTAGGTTGGGATATCCTTGGTATTACATTTAATCAAACCACATTGAAATTCTTCAGCCAGTTTCTAGTATTATCTTTGAGTCAAATGTTGCCAAGCCATTGACAATGTCGTTATGTGTTCAAGAGTAAGTTCAGTTCACCATTCATTGCAAACATTTGTTTCCATTTGCGTTGACCATCCCTGAGTCATTCCTTGCAAATTATTTCTTAAAAAATTGATCTAATGGTTTCATGTCGTAGGCTTTCCTGTGACGGATCACTTTCTATCGGCATCAGCTCATTATCTAGAAAGTTGATTTAGAATCCTATTAGTACCTTGGAATCTGCATGCCCTAAGGGAAAATTTATTGCCTTCGATGATAGGTTTTCATCATTGACCTTCGATCGAATGATTCTATGAGTGTTTGACTGCAAATATTTCTTTCACACTTCATATATTGTGTTGAAGTACTTTGAGATCCATTGTCATTATTGGTGGTTTCTCTCATGCTTGTTAACGGTTGTCATCATTGACCGATAATCAAGCGGTCTCTACCATGTTCGACTTAAACACAATCAATTGCATGAATAGATTCATACTATTTTGAGAAGCAAAGATCAAGACCCTAGATCTAGTTTCCACCATCTAGGTTGCGAGGAATTATGTATTCATGATAGAGTAGAATTCTTATGACAGATGGCTGCGCCCATACTGTGTCTACTCTTGAGGTAATGCTGAAATCACATTTGTACCAGAACATTTAGTTAGTTTTGATCTGAGTGTGGGAAATACTACCTCAGTGATGATATACATTTGCATTGAATGTTTTTATAGGTTTTTGACCAGTGTCTCCAATCCAATCCTTGGAATGATAAAGCGCTTAACTCTTTAGAAAAAAATTCTCAGAATTCGCACTTTAGGGGGAAAACTATTAGACACCATTTTTTCACCATGACATTTGACTGTCGATATGATTCTATCACCATCCATATCATGTTCCCTTAGAGGTCAAAAAAACTAATTTTCCTTAACCAAGTCTTGGAAATTGGAGAAAAACTCTATAGAACCCTTAAAAGATTTCATGCGCGCTCTTTATATCCTTTTCCTATGCATGCACTGATGCTTCTTCCATTTTCCTTAGCAATCGCTGCTCTGCTCGCCCCTAAAACCTACACACCCTCGTGGAAAGCAAGTAAAAATAAAAAGTAACTTCTAGAAGCCTAGTTGGTGAAATATTCTCCCAACTAGAAGCCTCTGGAGTCAGGCCAGTTCGAGCTTTATCCCTCTACTCATGGAGCTTATCCCTTGGTCAAAGGAACTCAAATTCCTTCATGGGAGGAACCCAGCCCTCTCTTAATGGATCCGAAACTACTTCAATCCCTCTATAAATTGAACTAAAGTTTTAGTTTGAAGGGTAGATACTGATTTGTGTAGATTCTAAGCCAGAGAGAGTTCATAGAGTTCATAGTTGCTGAGCTAGTAAGTTGTTGTTGGCACAATGAATATTACACCTTTGTGCACATGACTTCATGCTGGTCATTCTAGAGAGGAATGCTTATTAGACTAAAGGAAAATGATTGCTCACACACACATGAGAAATATGTAGAACATCAAGTCATAGGTCATAAGATTGCTCTTTTTAGTTTTTGATAATGTATATGGATCTCTTTTTCTGATTGTCTTGTTTCTGAATTCATGGAAATGATGTCAATACTTAGATTCCTTGATCACTAAGTTGGATAAGTATTTATGATTATTATATACTACATGTTCTTTTATCTTTTGTATTGTCTGTGTTTCCAGGTTCTTCTCACCATTGAGGAACGGCTTTGGAGCGAAAGGCAAAAGGCTACATCAAACGTCTTGGTTGAAAGGTAGGAGCATGACCTCCTCATTATATGGTTTTGATAATATAAAGTACAAATAATTTAGAGAAAGATATATTCAATGAATCTTTGTGTCTAGTTACTTGTTGGAGTACTAGGGAGATCACTCTTGTCCGCAAGAGGGATTAATCTTGGTAACACCAACTCGAGTTCTGAAACCCGTTCAAGGATCCCAATAAATATTAAAAAAAATTGATACGAGCTAAGATGGGTTTAGTGCTACCTTCCAAATTAATTTAAAGGACAGGTACTTCAGATGTGGATTATAGGGTTGATATGCCAAGATGGAGCTGTCACATTTGAACCTTAGACTCTTGTTCAACCAATACTCTATTGGTAGGTGGAATGTTAATATTTATGCTCCAGAACCATAGTTCCAAGTGGATCTGATAGATATGTGCAGATTTCAATAAGCATATGTATATGTTGTGACATGACTAGTCATATGGTGTTAATTAAGACAAATTTATGGTGGCATTGTCATTCGTTGTTTAGAATTATGTTTTAACACAAAGAAATTATCTTTGTTACACATGTGTACAAAGGTTGTATAACATGTAAGAAATTAATTTTAAAAACTGATATAAAATATTGTTTTTTCATAAGATTAAAACAAAATATTTATAAATTTTTTTTACTTTGAAATGAGTTACTGGTTTTGGGAAAGTGATATTGATAGCTCATGGTACTTACCATGGTATTGTAACAAATCTTATCTAGGAGTTAATAATATCCATGGTAAAATAGGGGTAAATATCCATCATATTGTAAGTACTATTTTGTAATTAAAAAAAGTTATAAATTTAAATTTAAAGTTATGTTTTTTGGATTGGTGTTGATAAGCCATAGTAATGACACATGGTATTATAAAAAATCCAAAATTACACTTTTCTCGATTTTTTATTTTTTATATAATTTTTATATCTTACAATTCAATTTAAAACCATATAAAAATAATAATAAACCAATTTAGAATTTAATATATATATATATATATATATTTCAAAATATTCAATTTAATATTTATTAAAAATATTGAATTATATTCATTATATGAACTAATACATTATATATACTTTCAAAACTTTTTCAGCTAAATAAAAAACAATATAATGATAAAAAATAACCAAAAGTTGAAATTTATTCTATTATAAAATTTTAAATTTTTTAAAGATATAACAAATTAATATATATATATATCTATGTGTGTGTGTGTGTGTGTGAAGGAGATGGACTAGAGAGTACTGCATCAGATACAGAGTCGATGAAGACATGATTGAGCACAATATGGAATCTAATCATAACATCTTTAACCAATACTCGTGTATGTTTTATAGGGATGTCACAGATAAAGTTTGACATTTTGTCTGAATAGATTTATGCTCGGTGCTCATTGAGGTGATGGTTAAGAAGATGGACCATACATAACAGAATGTTTCACACAGTCGTTGTGGTCGTGGTTGAGGATCACTATGGGTTCCTAAGGAGAAAATTTTACCATATAATCGTGTTTTTTTTATAGGGGAGTCTCGGGTAGAGCTTGATACTTCGTCTCAGCATATTTGTGCATCCGATGCTCTTTGAGGTTGGATTTTAGAACCATAAACATTAGAATAGAGTCTAGATCATATTTGAATAGGGTTTTTTGGGGCTATTTCTATCTTATTTTGGTTTTCATTTTTTTCAGCTATGATGAGCTCATTTTGAGACTTGAGAAGCATCAGTTGTCACTATTTCTGGAATTTTTTCTTATTCTAGTGGCTCAGGGTTTGGTTTTTTGTCAGTCTCTAGTTTTGATCATAGGATGTCTCTCCATGCTTTCATTTTTTTCTCATCTTGGAGACACTTAGATGGCCAGTGATGGTAGGTGGATTTTGTGAGGACGTAGTTAATTCTCTGTTTCTTCGTAAGATCGGTCGTCCTAGGAATATTGGGTGTACCAAGTGGATCATGTTTTGAAAATCAAAATATAGTGGATTTGAAGTTCTAGGAGGGTCTAATCCTATCTGGCACTAGGTGATTTCCTTCTTGCTTTGAAGGTACATTTGTCTCCTTAAATTTATTTTCGGCCTAGGGGGATGAAGTACATGGTTTGCTCTAAAATATTTATGGCTTAGTTATTCAATCTATTTTTTTCCCTTCCCAGGGTCTCTCCTTACTAGACATGATTAGAGGTTGGTGCAGAGATACTTGCATTGACCTTGATTTTTTGACAATGGATTTATCTCCCTTAATTATTGTGTCGCATTACTCTTGTCATCTAATGAGTTTTGGTAGCTAGCGGTTTCAAATTTTTCGAAGAAGGATTTCTCAGGATATTTGACAATGGGGTTTGGGTTTTCCAGTCCTTAGGGGCGCCACCTGTCTAGCTTATTCGCCTCGTCTTGTCCGGTGTGTGGGGTTGTGTCTAGATGGAGGAAAAGAATGTCTCTCTCTCCCCATCGCCATAAATCCTGATTAAGGCCACTTTACAAGCTGAGAAAGAAGCCATTTCCCATTTTTCTCAGCCTCTTCTTTCGTCTGATTAGGCTCTGGGTTTTTGGATAGAGAATTGGGGAGCTAATTATGTTGGTTTTCTGACGGGTGTCGCAAAGGGACAACATCGTCCAAACCACAAACATAAACAAAATTTATCATCTCTGGTTGGATCTTGTCCATTAGATATGGCTCCTAATTCATATTTTGAGAGAAGTGACAAGCTTCTCCATAAAGCATTGATTAGGAAATGGCTACACACCGGAATGACAGGGGATAAAATTAAGAAATGGGTTGACTCTTCTTGGTTCCTGTGGAACACCCCCTTCCCACATCTATCCAAGTAATTGATCCGGATTTATGTAGGAACGCAACAGAATAAATATATAACCATAAATACAGATATGCAGTGGAAATAACACTTCATTTCATTAATATCAAAGAACTAAAATTTAATTATAGACAGAATGAAAATAAAACTAGCTAGGGCGCTGGTAGCTATCTCTGAGAAGAGATGTGGCGGCTACCAGCCTCTGAAATGAGTTACAATGAGGCTAGAGGGCCTATTTATTATTTAGAAACAATGGGAAATCCTAAACAGCCAAAACCCTAACCCTAGGAGATGAAGCGCCAAAACTATGGGCCTCGTTTGGGTAAATTGGTGTTTCAACTTCCCAGGGATGTAAATTTGGCATACAATCTCCGTTTGACGCGTACCATACCCTGTTAGAAAGATCTATCTGAGGAATAAAAATCTAGAGTGAGAAATATTGGTCCATGGACCCATGTTGCTCCCTGTTTTCCCAAAAAATACCGTTTAGGGCCTCAAAACGGCTCTGGAAGTTCAGGACCCGAAAAACTGCTAAAAATAGTAAGTTGTGCCGAAACTGAAAAACTGAAAGAGACAATGGTGGGGCCCCAAGTGGAATAGGCGGGTGACCACCGATATCAACCTGGATCATTCCTCCCCCCTTAGGAAGCAATGGTCCCCATTGCGTTAAGTTCCTCCATGAGATGAGGAAACTTCTGCTGAACTTGGTCCGTGGTGAACCACTTTCCTTGGTGTAGGAGTTAGCCAGCTTTGACAACCCGATACAGTTGGATCTTCTGTTGGCGAGTGTTCTTGATTTGCATGTCCATGATACAATCTATGGTGGCCTATTCCATGCAGTTTGTGTTTAACTCTGTTGGTGTGAGTTGTTCTGCAATGCCAGAGGTGTCCAGTAGAGGTGGAAAGTAAGGATGAAGGCGATCCACATTGAAGACTGGGTGCAGATCAAGGAATGGTGGAATACTGAGCTCGAAGTCATTGTTCCCTATAGCCTTGGTGATGGTGTATGGCCCATATCAGAGCGGGCGAAGCTTGCAGTGGGGTCCAGTGAGGTGCTCCATCTGCAAATGTAGCCATACTTTGTCACCCACCTGGAAGTTGTGTGGCACTCGGTGTTGATCATGGCGTTGCTTGTACTTGGCATTGGCTCTATCCAATATATCATGAACCTGTTGGCAGATGTGTTGACTGTGCTCGATGAAGCTATTTTCTTTTTCAAATTCAGACTGGACATGAGCTAAATCAGCTTGAGAAGCTACAAATGGCATGGCTATGTCAATGGGACATAGTGGCTGGAATCCCAAGCCCACCTGAAAGGGGATTTGGCTGATTGAGTTGTGGAGAGCCCAGTTATAACTATGTTGTACATAGGGAAGGCTCTTGTCCCATGTGCGTGGATGCTTGGAATTTTACATGCACAGAATGTGTACAATCATTTTGTTGATGACCTCTGTCTGGCCATCTGTTTGGGGATGGAAAACTGTGGACTTGGTGAGCTTGGTGTCCAACATTGACCAAAGGCTGGACCAAAATGTGTTGAGGAACCTGTTATCCTGATTTGATATGATAGATTATGGGATCCCAAAGTGCACCCACACTCATTCAAAGAAGAGTTTAGCAATGGCTTCTGCTGTGATATTATTCTTGTAGGCCACCATAATGGCCATCTTCGAGAATCTGTTGATGACCACGAAAACACAGTCATTTCCATGCTTAGTAGAAGGCAGGCCCGACATGTAATCCATGGAGATGGATTCCCAAGGTCGACTAGGGGTAGGTAGCGGAGTATATAGGCCTTGCTTCTTGATGGTCAGTTTGGCAATGGCACAAGCAGTGTAGGATATGATTTGCTTCTCGACATCCTTTCGAAGGTTTAGCTAATAGAAATACTTTTGCAGTATTGTTATTGTTTTCTCGACCCCGAAATTCCCAACGAATTGACTGTAGTGTGCTTCCCATATCATCTTGGCACGCTCGCTTGAAGGAACACAAAGGTGTCCCAGGTGACATAAAAGTGCATCTTGGAGGTGAAAATTTGGAACTTGCGTACCCCCCAAGAGTGCCTTGTAAGTGTGGCCGAATGCTGGGTCACTCTTATAGAGAAATGGCCAATCATAAGTCTCATGCCCACAATAGTTGAGAACGGTGGTGAGCACCACGATCGGTGGTCGATTGAGGCAGTCTGAAACATTATTGGTGCTACCCTTCTTGTACTTGATGTTCAAATGAAACTATTGCAGATATGCAGACCACTTCTGATGGCGATCATTTTGCAACTTCCCTTGAGTCTGTATGAACTACAGGGTTTGGTGGTCTATGTGGATGATTGTTTCCTTCCCCAAAATGTAACGCTTCCATTGTCGACAAGCTTGCATAATGGAATACATTTATTTGTCATAAGTGGGATATTTGCGAACTGTGTCAAACAATGTCTCACTGTGATACACCACTGGATGTCCTTGTTGAGTAAGAGCTGCCCCAATAGAATAGTCAGAGGCATCTGTCTTGATCTCAAATGGTTGTTGCAAGTCTGGTAATGTGAGCACTGGGGACGAACAGAGGTGATTTTTCAATTCTGTGAACGCCTTCTGTTGAGGTTCTGACCAAAATAATTTTTCTCTCGCTCCTCCCTTGGTGACTTGACTCAAGGGACAAGTGATATGAGAGGATCCCAACACAAACCTATGGTAGAAATTAGCAAGACCCAGAAAGTTGCGAAGCTCTATTATAGTGGTTGGGGCTGGCCAATCCCGAATGACTTGGATCTTGGCTGGATCCACATGCACCCCCCTTTCATCAATAATGTATCCCAAATATTGAACCTGGGTCATGCCAAAAGTGCACTTCTCCAAATTGGCATATAACTTGTGTTGCCGCAGTGTTTGGAGGACTTGTCGGATGTGGTGAAGGTGCTCTTCCCAAGTCTGGCTAAAGATAAAAATGTCATCCAAGTACACCACTACAAATGAGTTGGTGAATGGCTGCAAGATGTCGTCCATCATCCTCATGAAGGTTTCGGGAGCATTCGTCAACCCGAAAGGCATGATCAGCCATTTGAAAAGGCCTTCCTTGGATTTGAAGGAAGTCTTCCACACATCAGAGGGTTCAATTGGTACTTGGTGTTACCCAGACTTCAAGTCGATTTTGCTGAAATATTTTGCACCTTTGAGTTGGTCCAGAAGGTCATCAATCCCTGGAATCGGGTACCTATTCCAGACAGTGATCTTGTTCAACACCTGATAGTCAATACAGAGTCTCCATGTCCCATCCTTCTTCTGTACCAACACTATCGGGCTCCCACAGGGCGATGAACTTGGTCGGATGTGACCTTTCTGCAGCAGCTCCTGAATCTGCCTCTTGATTTCATTTTTCTCCAGAACAGAGTGCCGATAGATCAGTCCATTGGGTAGCGGCGCACCTGGGGTCAGATCAATTGGGTGCTTGACCTGATAGTGCAGAGGAACCCCTGTGGGTGAGGTGAAGATGTCCCCGTACTCCTCCACAACCTTATCCATTTGTTGTTGCCATGCAGAGGAGCCCTGTCTGGAGGTCGTGGCCACAATATTCTTCTTGCCCAGGGGACGGATCATCAGGAAATCAAATTTCCTGGTTTGGGAAATGAGATTAATGCATTGTTTTGTAGTAACCAAAGAGATAGTGGCAGGAGGTGGTACCTCTGGTATCTTGTACAACTTATTTCCCAAAGTAACAATAACAGTGTGAGGTCGAGACTCATACATAGCATGACGCTTCCACAAGTATGGTTGTCCTAATAATACATTAGAAACATCAATAGGAGCAACGTCACATAATACCTCATCCGTGAAGGGCTTGATGCTATAGGGAAGGCGACACTGTTGGCTAACGCGGAGATTTCGTCCTTGGTGAAGCCACCCGATGGTGTATGGATGTGGGTGAGTTGTGGTCGGCAAGCCCAACTGCTTCCCGACGTCTGCTGAAATGAGGTTCTTTTGGCTCCCATTGTTGACAATGAACTATACTGGGGAGCCCTTTACCCACATCTGGGAGTGGAAGAGACGTTCCTCCTCCTCTGGATCTTCTGGTTCCTCCTTTTGGATCTTCATAGTGGCAACAATGGCATTGGGCTCCGCATCAATAATCTGTTTCCCTTTTTCATTCCCCTTGTCAGGTTCTGATTCAGAGTCGGAGCATGCAGCTGACTCAGAAGCCTACATCTCGGCCACCAGCGACTACTTGGCCCGACACTCACTTGTGTTGTGAGTGGAGTTCTTATGGAACTCACACCACTTTCCTGTGTCCTTCTTTGGCTTTGCAGTGTTTTTCTTTTCTTGTGGATTCGACAGGTTGTCTTGAGTCGCCATGCCTTGGCTCTGTCCTTTTTTTTGTGGTTTGGGAGCACCTTTCCCTTGCTTTTGATTCGCAGATCCAAAGTCTCACTTCTTATGTCTGAATTTCTACTCAATCTTGGCAACATACCGGTATGCCGTACCAAGTGAGGAGATGTCAAGGAACTCCATTTCCTCTTGAATGTATCTGTGCAGACAACTGCGATGCTTTATCACTAGATGTTTCTCTGAATCTTTGATACCCAACTTGGTGCATAGGGTATTGAACAGATTCGTCAGCTCATGCACATCTTGATCCCTTTGTTGTCGCAGCGTGGTCCATTGTATGTACTTGTCCTCATAGCTCCCCACAGGATAGTATTGTTCCTTGATGGTGTCTCAGAAAGAATTCCAAGTGGGTACGGCCCAGAACAGAGAGGGTTTTGTCTCGTCATTTTTCTCAAAGTGGGTTTCCGACTAGTCCTTGACATGGGGGGCAGCTTTGAGGAGTGACAAAATAATCTTCTCCCTGTCAGAAAAGTCATGAACCGAGAAATATCCTTCTAATAGATTCAACCATTTATCTAGAGCATCTACATCTATTTGACCCTCAAATATGGGAATGCCAAAATTTACTTGTACCTTAAAAGGAGTCGCACCTCCAGAGTGGCTGCTAGATGTAGATGCGCCGCCGGCGGGCAACCATTGAAGGATATGGGAAAAGTTATCCATCATTGTGTTCCTCTGTTTTTCGAGGGCCTCCTCGAGCAATATTTTGATAGGATTTCCTGCTCCCTCATCTTTCTTTTCATCCCCCATGGCCGTCCATCGGGGTTTGCGAGGCTGATCTTGCAAAGGTTCCACTAGATCGAGCCCTAACTCCTTATACCCCGACCTCGTTGGAGACATGCAAAGAAGGATTGAGAAAAAGAAGAACCCTATGATACCACTGATCCGGATTTATGCAGGAATGCAATAGAATAAACATATAACCATAAATACAGATATGCAGTAGAAATAACACTTTATTTAATTAATATCAAAGAACTGGAATTTTCTTATAGACAAAATGGAAATAAAACTAGCTAGGGTGTTGGTATCTATTTCTGAGAAGAGATGTGGCGGCTACTGGCCTTTGAACTGAGTTACAATGAGGCTCGAGGGCCTATTTATTATTCAGAAACAATGGAAAATCTTAAACAGCCAAAACCCTAACCCTAGGAGATGAAGCGCCAAAACTATGGGCCCCGTTTGGGTAAATTGGTATTTCAACTTCCCAGGGACGTAACTTTGGCATATGATCTACGTTTGACGTGTACCATACCTCGTTAGAAAAATCTATCTGAGGACTACAAATTTTGAGTGAGAAACATCGGTCCATGGACCTATGTTGCTCCCTGTTTTCCCAAAAAACATCGTTTAGGGCCTCAAAACAACTCTGGAAGTTTAGGACCCAAAAAAATTATAAAGATAGTAAGTTGTGCCGAAACTGAAAAACTGAAGGAGACAATGGTGGGGCCCCAGGTGGAATAGGTGGGTGACCACCAATTTCCACCTAGATCAGTAACTGGCCAACTAGGGTAAACATGTGATGATATTTTACTAATATGATATTAAACCTCCTAGATGGCCTTAAGGAAGTGGAGTGGAAGGAAATAAGACAAACACACCTCACACATCATCAAAAAAATCCTCAGGAGCTAACCAAACCTTTAAGTCCCCTGAACCCTGAGCGAGAATGAACTTTTTACCAATTTGAGCCTTAGCTGCAGGCATGCCAGGGCAAGGGAGTGGCCAAAAGCCTATTTCCGCGTGCATGCCAAGGAAAGGTAGTGGGCAAGGCTCAGTTTGGTCAGTTATGTGCCTGCAACTCTCGAATTTGTGCCACCTTTTTAGCCCCATAGCCCAAGTCACTGCCCAAAACTTCATGAAACTATAGGAGATGATAAATAACATTAAAAAAATGTACAAAAGAAATCACATCATCAAGAAATAATTTGGATCCCTCCTATCCATGATAGGAATTTCTTCTAACATGTCACAAACATTGCATCTATAGGTATAAACAAAAAATTTAAACATTGGGATCTCATACTTATATGAGAATCGATAAGAAGCATTTCTCCCTTACATCATAAGCTTCAATAGAATATATTTGGCCAAAGATTCATGGTGTATTCATTTACAGGTAAAAGAATGGAGAGATACATACATCATCATTAATAAATTGCATGGTTATAACCATCATAATAACTACATAAATACAATAGATACAACAACAATAAATTCTACATAATAATCAACACGATTGTACATCAATTACCAAAGGAACTATTTTCTCATTAATGAATGCAAGAACTAACCAAGGATGGGACTACCATGTTCCACCCAACCAGAGATTGGCTGAGCCAAATATATCTTCATCCAATAAACCCCGTGCCATATTCCAAGCATGAATGTTGGACTCATAACCAACTGAAAAGGAGCCAAACAAGCATGGATGCTACCGGAGTTCTCTGCCTACATCATGAGGAATTTGAGTGCCTTGTAGTCTCTTAGGACTTACCATAACCCAAAGTCCGATCCAGGGGTCACTAGGCCCTACACCGATACCATCTCTCCAAGATTTACCATACATCCCATCTCGGGAATACTAGGCCCAATGGAGAGAAATACACCTCTTGTATTTATTTTATATCCTGCCATTCACCAATAAGGATTATTAGGCCCACCGAGGCAAACAATCTATATTTACCGCAACCCACAATCTGGTTAAGGGGTTACTAGGCCAGTGGCTTTACTGTGATCCATAGTCTGGTTAAGGGACCACTAGGCCATGTGTTTTTCATTTTGGAGATCCACCCCACTCAACTTTGAATCCAATCAACCATCAAGCTCAACCGAAGTATGAGAAACCCATCTCATCAAATATATACAAAAATGGCAAGGCTAGGTTGAAAACATTGTCACACTTGGAAAAACCCATGCCAAGATAGCAAGAAACCACATGTAATACCATGCATGCTAGATCTAGCAAGGAAATCACATATGCAAATAAATACCTACAAAGAGTCATGTTGTATTTTCTTGATCTTGCTCTTCCTTGCTTTCTTTTCCTTTCTTGCTCCATTTCCAAAGTGGTCCAAGAAAACTCTGTGTCCAAGAGTGAGTGAGAGAGAGAGAGAATAATGAGAGAGCTCCAAAAATGAACTAACAAAAGGATAACTAACAAAATATTACCAACTCATCCTCATAATCATTTTTATTAATGAGGCCTCTATTTTCTTCATTTTCCATTATTTTCCTCCTCACATGCAACCCGTGACCTTTCACCTTCCTTTTCTCCTATTTTCCATTATTTTACAAATAAAATTCTAATTAATGCCTCATGCCTTTCCAAAGACATTTCCATTTCCTTTTCCAATTTCATTTAGCCATAATAACTGAAATGAACACCCGCTAGGATGTTTTTCCCAACATTTAGCTTGGAATACGTGTCCCATAGATCGTGGTTATTATTTTTTCCTTTATTTCATTTTACATGGAATTTTCACCATGGTTGCTACAGAACCCTCCCCCTTGGGGGAACATCGTCCTCGATGTTCAATGACACCTATAAACCATAAAATTGCTAAAAAGAAAATATACTGGCCATGGTGCTTTATAACTTAGCTTGTTGTAGTATTTACAATGATTAACCTACTCAAAAGAAAAAATCATCATGACAATTATACCGTGTACTGAAGATCTATAACACAACTCATTATGGTATTTAAAATAGTATACACGCATAAAAATTTTCTCAACCAACAAATAAAAGGATATGATGCACGTATCAACAACAAGGGAATCCATAGGATCACACCTCCACCATTGAAGTTGTACCAAGATTCCTTTCCTTCCCAGGAAGTCCAGAATCCACTGTCATAGTCAAAGTCTACATCTAATGTCCAACACTACAACCCTGCACCAATTTTCCTCTTATTGAATGGTTGCCGACTCATTTTTCTAGGGAACACTGCCAATGTGAATTTGATTCCATCTGGCAATGCTAATGAAAAAAAAATTGATCTCCAACCTTCCCTTCTCTCCTACACACTCCCTAGGGCAATCCGGTAATCTCGTTCCGTGTAGTCACTCACCTTCCAAGTTCCACGACATCCCCTATCTTGGGTGATCCATTCCTCACATCAGAAGATACAAAAACCAAGGAATATCCTTGCCTCAAAACCATCATATCATTCATAGCATGCTCATGAAAATCAATGAACATTATTGGGTACTAGTGTCCCAAAATGGCCCTGCTCCTGAAATTATTTACCAATATACTGCTACTTGTTTCAATTTATTTTTCTATTGCTGCTAATTCTTGAAATACATTTCAACCACCCAAACTAAGCATTGCATGCTTTCCTGTACCAAGCACATAATTTCCATTAGATTCAAAATGAATTGAAATAACTTAAAATCATACCTCATTGGTATCCCATCAATAAGGTACACTTGCACTCTCGTTTACTTCCTGTCACAACAATTCAAACTATTTGTTTGATCAAATCATCATATATAAGAATATCACATCTAGTTATCTCAAAACACAATCATTGTAGGTCAAAATCATGCATCACATGCAATAATCATAAACCATAATCATAAATCACATGTAACCATCAGAAGTTAGAATTATAGATCACTTTCATAATAAAACTGAAATCAAATGTTGATACTTATCCTTTAGCTAGTCCTTTCTGTATGCACACCAAATCAGTTGCCACGGCTGAAAAACACCCAATGCCTTTGCTTCTCTTCAATCATGTACACATACACACAATGTCCAACACTTACACCCACATACGACATAAAACACCATACAATACACACACCCACACTGGCATACGACACATACACCTACATCTGGTGTACAATACAACACAATACACCTTCCTACACCTACATACAACAAATACACCTACACACGGTGTACCATACAACACAACACAACACATATATAGAGTACATTGCAACGAATATACATGCCACAATACCACAAATACACAATGCACATATGTAGTACCTCATGTACACTACACAACATGTACGACATGCACACAATACCACATGTATACTAGTACCATATGCACAACATGTACACAGTACCATTTGTACACGACAGTACCAATACAACGTATGCACAACAGTAAATGTACACGATGCCATCTACACAATGCAAAATTTACACCACACCACCTGTTAAATTTGTACACAATACCACATGCACGACATGTACTCGACACCACATGTACACAATGCCACATGCATGGCATGTACATAACACCACTAGCACACAACACCACATGCACCCAACACCACTTGTACAATCATGCACAAAACTCCACTTGTACGTATAACCATATGTATGTCACACACACAACACCATATGTACATAACACTACATATTCAACGTGTACATAGCACGATATGTACATAGTACCACATATACAACATGCAAATAGTAAGATATATACAAAACACTGCATATCAAACACGTACATAGGACTATCTATACCTAGTACTGCATATGCAATATACACACAACACCACATATACAACATGCATACAACATCCTATGTACACAATACTATATATGCTACATTACACATCACCGTAGGTACAATCATCAAATATATAACATGCACAACATATACAAAAAAATAGAACTCTACATCCATAGACCACACACTAACCCCGCAAGAAATCTTGCTTCTAGTGTCTTTCCACATTCATGCTTATCCTATCATGTAATGTTCCCAATTTTTAGCCTCAAGCTAAAAGTAACATTATAGTTAGCAGTAGATGAATAAAATGGGTAGGGAGGCCCACTAACCTCTGTATAAGAGAAAATAACATTCCTCATGTGAAAAGGGGAAGAATAAAGTAGCTGGATTGAGCACCTACATGTGTGAATAGGATTGGACCATGTTGATTCAGTCATATTTGACCAAGTCCACATACACTGTCTAGATACATTGTATCTCCATGATGGATTGTGTAGTTTGAATGGAGGACAACTTGCATGGGCTAGGTGGCACATATGGATGGGACCCATTGTGGAGAGGGGCACTTGCTATATATGGAGAGGAGCACAACCATTTTATTTTATCTTGGATTATTTGATGTATGATCTTTTAGATATGGAATTGTCAAGTGACATTCCACTGCATTCTTGGGTTGTTTAGTAGAGATTGCAGGTGTTTTTTAGCACAGGGTGTTCTCGGGCAGGAATCCCACCTCTCTCTTTGAGTGATATATAAGGAAGAGGATTTTAATTTATTATAAATCAGGCTTTAAGTGCCATTTCCTTTTTCTACTTTTTTCAGAACATTCATATTCAGAAATTTGCAGATTTCTGAAGATCAGTTTGGAAGGTGGAAGTTGTCTTTAACAATTTAGCTAGAGAACAAGGTGAGGGATTATTCCCATCACTTGGGCTTATATATCAGCACTCCCAGAGCCACATTGAAGATTTGGCATCAAGCCAAAAGTTATTGACCTCCTAGCAGTAGTATTCTCCCCAGGAATAACGTTGTCCATATTGCAGATCTGAAAGGAGGAAGGAAGTTGCTAATATTTCAGCTAGCAATCCTACGAGGGATCATTCTCTCACATTTCCATTAGTATCACCATCATCCTAGAGTTTATTGCAACATATTTCAGCAGGAATAAGGCCTCTCTTTCCCTCACAATGTAGTTTTTAGAGGCAGTTGTGTTGCAGCAGCTGCAATCATCTTTTGGAGGATTGAGAAGCTAGATCTAGAGCTTCTAGCTCATAGATCTGAGGAAGGGATTAGTCCTTCAAGAATAGATCTGATCTGAGCACACATTTCATCCATCTATTATTCAGATCTAGCTTTAGATCTGTATTTCCTAGTAGATCAAGGATCAAACCCTGGGGAGGTGATTTTTCCAAATTTGCAGATCTAGAAAATCCTTTCTGGGTTATCTTTGGAATCCATCACATTGGCTAGAACTTAAATATTGGCATCATCAGAGCTCCAATTTTGAGTATATATTCATTTCTCTTTTATTCTTGCAACTATATGTTTATGTTCTGTTGAAGAGACAATGCAGTATTTGCTGCAGAGCCTCAACAGTTACGCTGTACCTACTTCATACATGTTTTCAGGGTGATTCTAGCTCATCTTCTTGGCTAGATCTACCAATATCTTGTACTTGTGTAACATAATAATCTCCAATATAATAAAATGGCTCAAATCTTTTTGCATACTCTGATATGTATTTAGATCTAATTAGAAAATTTACTCCAGTAGCAAGTGGAGGCTAGATCTATTCAGATCTAGGCCATACTAGTGCCTCTTTCTAGTGAGAGAGTCTTTTATCCTCCTAGTAAGAGTGTATTAGCTGATTGGAGCTTTAGATCTACATCTTGGCATCAGGCCAAACTCTACAGAAATTCTACAGCGTAGTTTATGTCCCTGGACTGCGTTATTTGCAAGTGATAAGTTGCAGGGTCTTTTGGCAACTATTTGGAGGAGAGATCTCTGGTGTAAAGGAGCCTTCCTTGCACTGTGGTGATCCATGGATTGGCCAAAAAATCCATGTATGTTTCAGATATGATTTATTCATTGATGTATCTGCTTCAGAATTTCTGAATCATTCTACAGATCTGTTGCTGTAGATCTCATATCTACTCTTGTGCTTTTATGTTTTGCTGAAAACCCCAAGGGGTATCTAAACTAGAGACATTATAGTGTATGGATATATTATAGATCTAACTGTTCATACATTATCTTATCCTAGATCTAATTTTTAATCACCAGCTATTGTTTTCTCCATAATAAAACGCTGTCAAGCTTTTTTAGTCATCTTCTATAGTTGCAGCCCCTCATAGTTGAGGATTTATTCCTGTATTCTCTTCTACTTCTTGTATAATGATGTAATAAACTCCAGATCTGTTATTCATATCATATTACATCTGAAACCATCAAAAAATAATGTTGTGTAAGCTTCATAACTTTCTACATAAGTTAAGTCATGGGAATTCAGTGTTTTTAAGCCATATCGAGACTGGGAGATTTGTTTAACTTAGCTAGAGTCTTTTTTTTTTTCTTCTGAAATTTGGTATGTGAGTCCCACATGACCTAAGATAAAGGATCCCACTATTATTTTCCCCTGTATTTATGAAAATATCTAAAAATTACATTTTTAGGGCTTAAATGGCTGCTTTCCCTCATCTTTCGAATCATAAATCGGAATATAAGTTGCTGATGTAGTTCCAAATGACGTATCTGTGTCTATTGCACCTATTTTAAATCTTATTCATCATTGAATATAAGTTTTTGATGTAGTTCCAAATGATGTATTTGTGTTTATTTCACCTATTTTAAATCTTATTCATCATTGAAAGACCGTTATACAGCTCATGTCTTGTTGAATCCCTGTTTTGGAATATTACAGTGGTATCAAAGCATGATCTTTGGCTCAGCTTGTGGCCTTCAAGCTAAGATGATATAAGATTCAGAAAGAGAGAAAAATTATGGAAGGAATGAGTTTCATCTCATCTCTTTTTAGATCTAAGAAGGATCTCCCCAAGGAGGTCAAGAAAAGAAGAGTAGAGAAGAAATGTGATTACACAGAGGACCAAGAAAACAAGGGTGAAACCCCTTTATCTGGAAGAAAGAAAGGGAAAGAATTATCAAAAACTCTATTCCACACTATGCATAAGCTGAAGAGTGAAACCACATTATGGTTTCAAGATGAGGAAGGTCCATGTACTTCCTATCAGCAAAAATAAGATCCGGTATTACATAGACCTCCGAGGAAGCATGCTATGTCCTTTTTATTTCAAGATAAGAGGCATAGAGATGAAGGAAACTTAGATCATGAGATTATAAGTGAATATCTTGTAGAATATAAGTCTCAACCTAGATCTATCAATAAGAATCTAACTCTTCTAGATTTTATTGAGCTCAAAGAAAAAAGGAGACCATGCAACAATAGAATAATGAAGGTAATATATTTCTATTGTCTACTTTTGATGGGTCCTCCTCATGCACAAAAAAGGATAGGGGGCGGAAGTTGGATGCATTTTTCCTGCTACATCTAGTATTAAAGAAAGAGACTATTGAGATTTCCGCGCTACACCTTCAAGGTGAAGCACAAATGTGGTGGTTCAGCCATTTGAGTCATGCTAAAGTGACTACATATGAAGACTTTACTCAAAGGTTGATCAAGAAGTTTGACAAGAAGAAATCACAAGGGAATAAGCCTTCACCACCATCTATTACAAAAGCACTTGTTTAAGGAGGCAGACCACTTTCACCTTTGCAAGATGATCTTTATCTCTTGATCTATAGAGTCCTATGCACCATTCTGGAGATGCATGAAGTAGAAGAGACTTGTACCAGCATTGATGAGGCCATAGAAGAACATCTATCATATTTAGAAGTTGGGGAAGCCATTACGTCGGAAGGAGGAATCCTTGTAGCAATACAAGATGTTTCCAAGTTTTACCAAGGTATGCACATGTTTTCATTTCCTGCTATTTGAATGCAACATGAAGAGGATGATGGGAATGTACCATTGCATGACCAAGGGTCAAAACATATTGCTGATTTGGAGCAGCAAACTTTCATTGTGCTGAGTAGCCTTGATTCATTCAAGGAAGAGGAAAAAAATCATCCCAATGTATCATTGATGAGATGCACATAACCCTTGAGGTTGGATTGTAGTTTCTTGGAGGATTGGGTGGGTATTGTATTGAGAAATACATTGAGAAAATATGTGTTCAACTTTGGATCTGATTTTGAGGTAGCAGTTGCACCATCATGGAGATCAACAACACTGTCAATCTATAGCAGTGATGATTTTGGGGCCCAACCATTGTTGGAAAATTCCAATGACCTTCCCATATTCATGAAAAAGGAGGAGCAGATAGATGATGGAGGACATCTTAGGATGGATAACATCTCTCATGTTTGTGTTGGATACTTCTTGATAAGCCCTACACATCATGATGGGAGGTTTTTTCCTACCACTTATTTGGATCCTTATGGGGTCAACTTGGTCATTGATGAGTGGTATTCATTTGGATATCTTTAGAAGATTGCATTTCAACATCCCATGAAGTGCAAAGAAATAAATTTGATTTGGGAGGATGGTATTCTCCATTGGAGGAGTGCCACTTTTGGGCATGATGATAGACACTCACCATGGGTTGGATGGGTGAAGCTGATGAGCAAGAGGTTGGGAAACCACTTGCAAATATATGATACTGGACAATAGGATGCAAGAATGCGTTGGTTACTCTTGAAGGAGTTTTTTCATCATTATCTTTCTAAGGGTATGTGGCAGGACACTTACATCATATGGCAGCAAGGAGTTTGGGTATATTGGAGTGATGTGATCTCTTTCATATCTACTGCTATGATGTTTCTCCATGATCTATATGATGATGGTGTGAGGAGACAACTAGAGATGCTATTACTTTGGTTTTTATTGAGAGATTATGGAATGATCTTATTCCATACTTTGCATGATGTTGCAAGAGTAGGAGATGGCACTATCATGGTGCAAGGGGGCTACTCTTTGACCTTGGAGGATGAGGAGGTACAATTACTTTGGGAGGAATCTCTCACATATAGTAGCATTATGTTTGATGATGACTTTGGCATATGGGATGTCAAAGGGAGGAGCAGCTTTCAGATCCAACAAGAACCTCTCCAAGGAGGTTGAGCAGACAAAGAAGAAGAGATGCAGTGAAATTCCTAGAGAGTTTCAAGAAAAGGAAGAGCCATGCACTTCCTATTCTCAAAGAGGGGAAGACTAGAGGCATGAAGGGAATTTAGAATCTAATATTATAAGTGAATACCTTTCTGAATACAAAGCTAAATCTAGAGCCTTCAAGGAGACTCTAGCTTTACCACAGTTCATTCAGCTAGAGAAAGGGAAGAGACCCTACAGCTATGGTATGATGAGAGGCAATAGGTTTCTATTGCCCACTTTTGATGGGTCACTAAAATGTGCAGCAAAGACTTGGGTGATGAAACTAGAGGCTTTCTTCCTACTACATCTAGTAGTAGAGAGAGAGGCTGTAGAGATTGCAGCGCTACACCTTCAAGGTGAAGCAAATGTTTGGTGGTTCAGCAATTTGAGCCATGCAAGGGTATCTATTCTTGCTGAGTTGTCTCAAATACTGATTGAAGCATTTGGAAAAGAAATATCAGAGGAAGAGAGGCCCTCACCACCACTTGAGGAAGCATATACTAGTGCTGTCACGACCTTGGAGGAGCAGCCTTCATGTTCAACAGTGGAGGAAGGCAACATAGTTGAGGAAGGAGCTCTTGCTTCTACATCTCACCAAGGTATACTTGAATTTCCATCTTTTGTCATTTTAGAAAATCATATGAAGGGATATACATCTTTTCATGCTTTTTATTTAGAGCAACAGAGTTGCACTGCGATGTACAAAGGCAGTGATGAAGAAAAGAGGACCCATGCCTTATGGGAGCATTCACATGGCAGCTTCATTCATGAAGAAATGGAGGAAGGAATGGTAGATGGTAGACATCTTGAAGTGAGAAACCCTTTTTCCTTTCTAGATGACACTTTCTCAATGAGAACTCCCCAACTCAAAGAGAAACTTCTACCTACAGCTGATCCAAGGCCTCTTTGGTTTTGGAAGGCCATGCATGAGGAGGAAATCTCATGGAGAGATTTCATTAGAGGTGCACTTCAACACATCAAGAAATGCAAAGTTCTTCAATAGTCTGAGGAGGCTCTTTCCTTCTTACACTTGGATCTTCATGGATTGAAGGAGGAACAAATAGATGATGGAGGACATCTTTATATGGATAACATCTCTCATGTTTGTGTTGGACACTCCTTGAGCCATACACATCATGATGGGAGGTTTTTTACTACCACCTATTTGGGTCCTTATGGGATCAAATTGATCCTTGAGAAGATTGCATTTCAACATCCCATGAAATGCAAAAGTAGAAATCTAATTTGGGAGAATGATAGTCTTCCTTGGGAGAGTGCTAAGGAAGAACAAGATGGAAGGCACCCACATGTGGATGGATGGGTGTGGATGATGAGCAAGGAGCTAGAAAGATACTTTCAAATCTATGATACTTGGCAGTAGGAGGCTTGGATGCATTGGTTACTCTTGAAAGAGTTTGGTCATCATCCTCTTTCCAAGGGTACGTGGCAGGATACTTGCATCATGGGGTAGCAAGGAGTATGGACACATTGTGTTTACATGACATTCTTCATGTCAATCACCATGTTTTCACTACATGATTTGGATGATGGAATTATAAAGAGGCAGCAAAAGATTTTGTTTCTTGGGATGTTCTTGGGAGAGCAAGGGCATATTTTTCTCTCATAGTTTTCATGATGTTGTAGGATTAGAAGTTGGCACTATTAGAAAAGGGGCTACTCCTTGGCCTTAGATGTTCAAGAGGTACCTTCCCCATGGGAGAGAATTCTTATGGGTAGCAGCATTATGGGAGATGCCTTTGACATTTTTCATGTCAAATATTGGAGCCATGAGTTGGAGGGAGCCTATTTGCATAGGCCAATAGTGTTGCCACTTCGGAGCTGGGGTTTATTGATGGAGTATCCCCAGGATCACTTCACACTTGATGAACTTGGTGGGCAAAGAGGAGGTAAGTAAGATGAGATAGTAGATGGGGACATCTATTACTATGATGTACTCTTCTTGTCTTGGGTTTCCAAGCATGAGGGAGAGGGTTTGCAGGTAGCACTTGGTTCATTTCTCTTCATGGAAGTGTGCCAAACTACTATGGAGGATCCATTCATGGATCCATGTGTCTTCTTACTTCCAACATATGGTGAGAGCTTTGTTTTTGCAACACAATATTTTCATGCTCTTACCATCTCTTGGCAGTTCATTGCTCCAAAAGTAAGCAAGCTCTTGATTTTGCTCCATGACCAATGTTGGGCCAAACCATATGATGGAGACAACCATCTCTTATGTGGCCTTGGGCAGATGTTTTTTCATTACATGTATGTTCAATTGATTCATATGATTAACCATGTATCAAGAAACAATTTGCCATGTATTTTTCTGAAGCAGCAGTTTGAAAAACTGTGCTGTCACCACTTGGGAAATTGTTGATACCTTCCAGCACCTTATGAAACAATCAGTAATTTCCCTATTTTGATGCCAATCATGATCCCACTTTTTGGTGTTGTTTTTATCTTGATGGGAGACATGATGTTGAGTGAGGCACATGGTTTGAATGTGTCCTTTTGGGAAGGAGATTCCCCATTTTCTGTAGTACATGTTCTAATGGGAACATGGGAGAATTTGCAGCACTCACCTTATTAGTTGCTTGAGGGCAAGCAATGTTTTTGGAGGGGAGGAATGTAATATTCCTAATTAGCCCAAGCTAATAGGAATATTTCATTTTGTTTTGATTTTCTTAATTGATGAATAAAATGTAAAGGAGTACATGTAAACTCCTAAAAACATAAAAATAAATCAATGCCCAATGTGAATAGAGGCAAATCAGGGTTGTCTCAATAAAATACCCTTGTATGTGAAAAATTATTGAGGAGACTGACTGGGTCAACACGACCAAATCACATCACTGTCCAGATGCATTGAACCTCCTTGTTGTTGGGTATGGAGCCTGATTATCTTCTTTACTTTGTATCACAACATTGGACCCCTGTACCTTAAAAGGGGCGGCAACGCCGCCCGAAATTTAATCGCTGCCGTGGGGGGTCCAGGGAGGGGCGACAACGCCGGGACCCCCCCGTGGGGTTGGGGGGCCCGCCCCCCCGAAGCTAAAAACAGATGTAAAATTGCCTTGTAAAAGTATAGTAATTTCTAGTCAATCTGGGCCGTTCATTAGGCAAATGATCTGACGGTAGAAGTTATGTTTAGATTAGGGTTTTTCCCTAGAAGGAAACCTATTGTATTACTACTGTATTATGTGTATTCTCAGATCGAGAAACAGAGAGATTGTGAGAGAGAACAGAGGCTATTACAGCAGATCTGCTGTAGGTTTTGTCTCCATTTTGGCCGGATAATAGAAAGTAAAGGACCTGGCTGTTTGGGGTGGACGTAGCCCAAACTGGGTGAACCACGTATATCTGTGTCTCTCTGGTTTTATGTGTTTTGTGTGCTTGTATTTTCCGCATATTTTATGTGTTTCATTGCTCTGTAATATTTAATTTTCTAACACTTGTTGATCAACGTAGTTTTAGATGGAGGATAATCATGTGAAAGGAGCTAGAGTTTTGAAGGTGGTTTAGGGTTTCTCAATCTCTCATCTTATAAAATAAAGGGGAAGGCTCAAGAGAAGGTTTTTCATGATATTTGATTTTGATGTCTATTTAGACAATTCGAGTTCTCTTGGTTGTTTAGCAGAGACTTGTGAGGATTTCCTGTTTAGGGATTCTCTCTCCTTCCATTAAGTAGCTCTTGGAGGAAATTGTACTTTCCTTCCAATTTCAGGCATATGGCCAAGCTCCATCTCCCTTAGAAAATGTAAATATTTTTGGGGTTTACTTGTTTCAGTGAGCTGTAGCAAGTGGAGACTAGATTTATTCAGATCTAGACTATACTAGTGCCTCTTCTCAGTGAGTGAGTCTTTTATCCTCCTAGAAGAGTGTATTAGCTCTTTGGGCTGATATTCAGATCTTGGCATGTGGCCAATATATTCCCCATCTCTTCCAACGCAGTTATTTGTAGGGACTGCGTTATTCTATTCTGTGTTGCAGTAGCAGGGTTTAGACCCTTGCTTTTGAGCTTGTTCCTTGGAGGAAGGGCCGAACCTTCTCACGGGAAGCTTTGTACATCATTCTTCTTCTCTATCATGTATTATTCAGATATTTTATTATAAAGCTATAGTGTATTGAATTTTCCAGATCTGTCATTCTCACACTTGTACTTTCAAGAAACCCTTGTCGGATCACTTATTAAATGTGTAAAAGAGACTGATACTCTATTTTTCTTCATGATATGATATAATACACTCCATATTGGCTGTTTACATAATATTGTATCATAAACACTCTGAAAAATATGCTGTGAAGGCTTCAAAAATTTCTGCATTAGCTAAGTCATGGGGTTTGGGCCTATTTGAGCCATACCGGGATGGGGAGATCTATTTGACATAGCTAGAGTGCTTTTTTTTTATTAAATTTGATATGTGAGTCCCATATAACATACTATAAGGGATGAAACTATAATTTTCCTTTTTTTTTACCCATATCTATGAAATTAACCTTTTTAGAGTATAAATTGCTGCTTTTCCCCATCTTTAATGGGTAGAATGGATCATAATTCTTGCTGTTGTACATAAAATTTATGCTGAAGTGTTTCTTAACATATTTCATGGGTGAAAATATTGTTTTATTCCAGTATTGTGTTTACATATTGTTGCAGCCCTTCCTTGGGCAATAATCAAGCCATACTAGGTGTGGGAGGTCTGTTTGCCTCACCTAGTTTGATTGGTTTATGATCTCCTCTTGGATTTTGGGCTTAGATGATTAGATATAAGGAATATAAGGGATGATATTGGTTTCTGAAGCACACATCCCTGAAAATTCATTTTTCAGGACTGTCTTGCTAAGTAGTCCCTTTTGGGGATAGTACAGTGGTATCAGAGCATGATCTTTGGCTCAGCCTATGAGATCCAAATATCAGAAGAATAAAAAGAAGAAGTAGAGAAAAAAATTATGGAGAGGATGGGATTAATTTCATCAGTTTTAGATCTAAGTACAAATCAGAATATGATGAATATGATGAGATGGAAAGAGTTCTCAAAAGCTCTTTCTACATATTCTAATTTGTACTTACATTTATTGTTTATATTGATGTCAGTTCTTATATTGTGTGAAGTATTTCTCCATTCTCCCTTTTTGGATATTACATATCATGTTTCAGATCACACTAATTTCACCTCGCTGATGTACCCCTGAGTATCACTTGTCCATAACATAGACATAGGAATAGTAAAATCATATACATTAAATCATATTATACTAACCTCATAGATCTATCAAAGTCACTCTTCCCACTTGATTCTTCATAATACCAAAAACCTCTTCATGTCATTCACCTCCATAAGAAATCATTCCTCCACAAGAATGATCCTTGAAAACCCTGTCATGCTGTGACACATACACACACACACATATATAATCATTAGCATAAAATAATCATGATCTTGTCAGACAACGACATACATACACACATATATACATATAAACATTAGCATTAAACACAATCATGATCCATGATGACCCTATTAGAGATGACATACATACATACATGTATACCAATATAAACATCGACATAATCATGATCACAACAAAATTTCCAGATATCATAAGGTCTAGGCTAAGAGAACTTCCTTTATTCGTGCACAACATGCACAACATTGAGAAAAAAAGTTCCCAACATAGCTAAGGTATCTAATACCTCAGATCCATTCACTTTACCTTTCGTGTTACCTTTTTTGTGACTATTTTGCCACCGTCCATTTACCTCAATGGAACCAACCAGTCCAACCGGTTGTCATATTCTTACCTTCCATTGCGCCTACTCATGCACTGAGAAACATTAACTCTCCTCTTTCCCAACCAATTCCCAAAGACTCTCAAAACATAAAATACAAGGAAAATAAAAAATAAGAAGAACCCATGAAAACCAATAACAATACAATACCACAAACAAAGTGGCAACGCCTTGCACTAGACATAAACAAAATTGAAAATCAAGCACAAGAAAATCATGAAATACCGAAAGCACAAGACTAGAAACAAACACCATGACTCAATCTCCATGGCTTCCCAACACTTCCAAAGGAATGCTCATCTTGAGCCTTCTTCAAGATTTCATGGAAGTCTCTTGCCATGTAATCCCCTGCATCATACTATCATAACCAGATAACTATAAGTGCATAAATCAACATGACAACAAGATAGTTACCTTAGCTTGTTGGGTCAATCACGCTGCCTTGTTACTGAACACACATATATCAGTCACATGTTCCAAATATCAAGACAACATATCTATTGATTTTGAATCAACATTTACCAAGTCTAAAACCATGCCATAATCAGTCATAGTCATGATTCTACAAATATCACCTAATTTCACTCATGTACATATCAATTGTCTTAACGCATATGTGTTATTACAACTGTCTTAAAAAGAGATCATTACTTCATGCAATCTTATAGAAACATGCTCATATCATGCGAATAATCAAACATTGAACAATAAATAGACAACATAATAGACACCAACACTCAAACACCAAATAGATGACCTAATCAAACATTCAAGTATAAGGTAGACAACATAAGCGTGCTCGTACCTTAATGTATCTTAGGGGAGGCTATCTTGTCTTCACAATCAATCTAGATTAGCATGATATAACTTCACAACATATCAAGCCAATCATAAACAAGGTCATGATATCCATAACGGTATCTAGCTAACATGTTCACACCCTAAACTCATAAGCAATTGTCAATAGTGCATAACAATCACATATACACAATTACTCTAGGTTAATACAACACACTATCATAATCAGGTCTACTCATGCCTGAATATCATAACCCTAACCATCAAGTCACTAGCATGTAACAACAAAAAGTTATATATCATGCTCATAAACAACATGTAACCTAATCATCAAGCTAAATATCATACAACAATAAAATTTAACCCATAACGTGATCATTAATAACATAAAAGTTATCTAACATAAAATATTATGGAACCAACTCACAAAATAGAAGAAAAGAGAGATCAATGCCTTAAAAATCAGCCACTTCGAGGGGGAAACCTCCTTTACATTACATAAATGAAAAATTCTTAGATGATTCAAATGAAAAAGCCTCATTTCTATATATAAGAGTCCATGGGGTCACAGTATAATCCTATCCGACCTAACAATAATAATGTAAGGACACAAAAATAACAATAGTGGGGTTTTATGGGGCACAATAATAATAATATGGGGAATACATGGCTACAAAAATAATAAAAAGGGGGCTACACTAACAACAATAAGGGACTACACTAGTAATATAGGGACCTAACATGCCCCTCTCCTTCAAACAAGTGTTTTCCTCAACGCTTGATTATTTCTTGATGCTTTTGTATAGAATTCTCATCCTCCCATGTGGAATCTTCAATGGGTAAGTTCTTCCACTTGATGAGATACTCTGAAATTGATCGATTTCATATTTTTTGAGTTGTTGTTTCTGTGACTACATTAGAACTTCTTTTGCTATGATGTTGATCTTCTTGTTGTTTCATTCGATTATGCACCAAAGTTAGGTTATCCTTTGAGAGTTGGAGAACTTGTTGTTGATGCTCGATGTGATATTCCACTACTTTATCCTCCGTATTAGCTTTCATTTGATCCTTCAAACCATCCAAATTATCCTCTATTTCTTCTTTTAAACCATCCATGTCATCTTTGATTTCTCTTTGTAAGATCGAAATTTTTTTCACTTGGTATTGCAATTTTGATATATCATACTACAATTATTCCTCTTCATGCATCATAGTAGAGCTTTTTGAGGCTCAATGGGTGTGGAATTATTTTTTCTATGGGACATTTTAGAACACAATACTAATATATATGCTTCAATATGCCCTTGGAATCACTTAAAACTGATTTTTCAAACAAGAATTATGCAATTTTAAAAAAAATACACACCTTTTTCTTGTGTTTGAGGAGCTTGATATTGAAATTGATGTATCTATGTAATTTTGGATCTTCAAGATTTAAATTTATATACTGTATTATCCCTCTAAGTCCTCTTTCCAATGCCACAGGTCATACCTGATTTGGATTCTTCAAGACAAATTTATGCCCGATCTCCCACAATTACCTAATTATGGACTGGTTGAGTAGAGCGCACTTGTACGTCGTGCCACATGTCACTGTTTCCTCCTTTGGATCTAAAATTGATACACAAGAAAATAAAGTCCGTGTAATTTCAGTCACTTTTTATATAATTCCAATCCGATGCTCAGAGAGAGATTCATTATGATTTTTCCATGTTTACCTCTTTTAGATGAAATTCAGGACCTTCTAAAAACCCTAACGTTCACAGATCATATCTCCAAAAATATTGTGAACCAAGATCTAAAATTTTACACAAAGGTCATCGAGATTTCTTTGCAAATAAGTTTTCATTTTAGCTTCTAAATATTCGTAGAAAAAATTTTATAGCGAAAACTCCATGATGACATGTTTGAAGCAGCGAAACCCTAGACTCCAAAGCTCTGATACCAAATGTTATGAATCCAACTCATAAAATAGAATAAAAGAGAGATAAATACCTTAAAAATCAGCCATTTCGAGGGGGAAACCTCCTCTATATTACATAAATGAAAAAATGTTGGATGTTTCAAATGACAAAACCTCCTTTCTATATATAGGAGTCCATGGGGTCACAATATAATCTTAGTCGACCTAACAATAATAATGTAAGGGCACAAAAATAACAATAGTGGGGTTTTATGGGCACAATAATAACAATATGGGGACTACAAGGGTACAACAATAACAATAAGGGGGCTACACTAACAAAAATATTGGACTACACTAGTAATATAGGGACCTAACATAAAACAACAATAGCAATGCATACCACCACATGTTGCTATCATTCATGCCTATCTGACACGTACATATAACCGCACTAATCAAATAGCGTCTATAATGTATGTAACGATAACATCAATATAATGAAAGGAATACTCATAACCATAATGCATAAAACTACACTGATCAAATAGCATTTATTATAAATGTGACCATAATAACAATAGAATGACAAACATATAAGTAAACCTAATGCTTACAATAACCATGAATCACATAACTGCACTCCAAGCATGCAAAATTTTATGATGATATGTTCTTGCCTCGAGGTCCAATTTTGCATCTTCACCTTGATGATCTGCATCTCCTGCTCTATCTTAGCCAACACATTGGCATCATATCATACCAATATCAGCATGATGACCTAATTGAATACAATTAATTTATACACAACAAACTAAATCATTCCAATGAAAACTTGACCATATGCACCCACTGGACATGTATAACCAATCATGAACGACCTGTGCATGTTCCACATATAGCATCACATAAGAAAGAATAGACGGAAAATACACAAGCATGACCAATATGTGACCTAGCATAAACAAGCAATGCATACACAACATGTATAAAAATGTAAGCAAGCATTCATGAACAATACAAAAGCATGAGCATCACATAACCAGTCATACACTCATGACAACATGCTAAAAACAACACCATCAAGCCTTCCATGGTGACACCACTGCCACCATGGGCAACACAAAACTGATGCAACAAGCACATATAGACCACAAGCATACTAAACACATATGAAACCAACATAAATGCATGATCAACACACTAGGCAACCCTTTCGAGGGTTGAACCATGCTCTGATACCACTGTGTAACACCCTGTTCCCACATCTACCCATTTAACTATCCAAATGGGGTAAAAATGTGATGAGAGGCTATTAATATGAGATTCAACCTCCTATATGACCTTAAGGAAGTGGAACCAGCATAAACAAGACAAACACACCTTTCGTAGAATAAAAAACATCCCCAGGAGGTAACCCAACCTTCCAAGCCCTTGAACCCTGAGGGAGATTTACTTTTTTACCAATTTGAGCCTTAGTTTCAGGCATGCCAAGGTAAGGTAGCAAAAAAAAGCCTATAGCCACGGGCATGCCAAGGTAAGGTAGCAAAAAAAAGCCTATAGCCACAGGCATGCCAAGGAAAGGCAGTAACAAGGGCCAGGTTTGGTCAATTCTATGCTTGAAACTTTAGGATTTGCGCCACCCTTTTAACCACAGAGCCTAGGACACTACCTAGAACTTCATGAAACTATAGGAGATGATAAATAACATTAAAACAAAGGTAAAAAAGCAATCGCATAATTAATAACTAATTCGGACCCCTCCTAACCATGACAAGAATTTCGTCAAACATGTCACAAACATTGCATCTACAGGTATAAACAACAGATTTAAACATAGGGGTCTCATACTTATTTGAGAATCGCTAAGAAGCATTTCTCCCTTACATCATAAGTTGCAATACAATCTATTTGACCAAAGATACATGGTGTATTAATCTATAGGTAAATACATGGAGAGAGGCATACATCATCACTAATAAATTACATCTTATAAAATACAGAAATACAATAGATACAAAAACAATAGAATCCACATAATAATCAGTACAATTTTACATCAATTGCCAAAGGAATGAATTTCTCATTAATGAATTCAAGAACCAACTGGGGATGGGACTAACACGTTCCACTCACCAAAGATTGGTTGAGCCAAATATCTCTTCAACGAATCACCCCCATGCCATATTCGAAGCATGAATGTGGGACTCATAACCAACTAAAAATGAACCAAACAAGCATGTATGCTATTGAAGTTCTCCACCTACACTATGAGGAATTTGAGTGCCTCCTAGTCTCTCAGGATTTACCGTAACCCACAGTTTGATCTAGGGGTGAATAGGCCCTACACTGAGACCATCTCTCAAGGATTTACCATACATCCCATCTCAAGACTACTAGTCACCTCTTGTATTTATTTTATATCCTGTCATTCACCGACAAGGATTCCTAGGCCCACCGAGGCACACAATCTATCTTTATCACAACACACAATATCACTCAGGGGTTACTAGGGCAGTGGCTTTACCATGATCCATATTCCAGTTCAGGGACCAATAGGCCAAGTGTTTTTCATTTTGGAGATCTTCCCCACTCAACTTAGAATCCAATCCGACCATCCAGTTGAATCGAAGTCTGAGAAACCCATCTCATAAAATATATACAGAAATGGCAAGGGTAGGCTAAAAACATTGTCACACCTAGAAAAACCCATGCCAAGATAGCAAGAAACCACATGTAATACCATGCATGCTAGATCTAGCAAGGAAACCACATATGCAACTCAATACCTACAAATAATCCAATTGTAGTTGCTTGATCCTGCTCTTCCTTGCTTTCTTTTCCTTTCTTGCTCCATTTCCAAAGTGCTCCAAGAAAACTCTAAGTGTCCAAGAGTGAGTGAGAGAGAGAGAATAATGAGAGAGCTCCAAAAATGAACTGACAAAAGGTGAACCAACAAAATCTTACCAACTAATCATCGGAATAATTTTTATTAATGAGCCCTCTATTTTCTTTATTTTCCATTATTTTCCTCCTCACGTGCAATTTGTGACCTTTCACCTTCCTTTTCTCATATTTTCCTTTTTAAAAAATGAACAGCCAGTAGGATATTTTTCCCAACATTTAGCTTGGAATACGTTTCCTGTAAAATGTGGTTATTATTTTTTCCTTTATTACATTTTACATGGAATTTTCGCCAAGGTTGTTACATCTCGCTCCTCAAATATATGCCTAAGAGAAGTATTTTGTTCAATTGATGGCTCTGTTTCAATTTTCTCAAGCCAAAACATGTTCTCTGTATCCTTAAGGAGAAATGGGTCAAAGGTAGTGGATTCCTTACCCTTCAATCATTGATGTCAGGTTTTGACCCTCTTTCGACTCTAATCAAGTGGAACATATTATGGGCCAAAATTCCAGGGCTTCCTTTGGAAATTTGTAATGTCGAGGCCATAAAAGAGTTTGCAAATCGAATAGGGTGCTTCTATTATTGGGAAGATTGTTGTTTCGGCCAACTCGGAAAACAGTTTGCATGGTTTCTGGTGGAAGTTGCTCTGGAGAGTGGCCTTCTCGCCGAGATGGAGATCAAATGTGGTGGTTTTAATGCCAGGTTGGATATAGAATACTAGGGTATTCCATATATATGTTTGAAATGCCATAAAATTAGACACTTGATGAGGAATTATCGACTAGTGAGGCATTTTCTGGATGCTCGTGTTGGCTCTCATGCTTTCTCTTCACCCTCAAAGCTAGGATATTCGGATGCAGATCCGACATATGTTGTTGTCTCCTCTTTACTAGGTAATTATATCCCATGCTATTATGGTAATTTTTTCGGGGTTATGAGGGGAAACATTATTGAGTCTGGTAAATCATCTACTAGAATATCTATTCAGGATCCCATGGGTGTGACTGCTGGGAATTTCTTGGGATCCCCAGATAGAGAGATTGGGACTATTTTGATTTCATCGGAAATATTTAACCTCTTTTGGTTAAGTGTTCCTTTTTCTAGGACCTCCCGAAGCATTCCTATCCTTATCCTCATTAGAATGTTACCCATCGAAAAAAAAACCGCCTAAGTACAAAAAGTTCTCGACCTGTGACAAATCTGATCTTTTGGCAGGCATCAATCCAATGGATCCCTTTGAGATCAACACTAAATATATGGTTGGGAATATTTCCATTTTTTATTTTTCCAGTTTCTAGGTCCTTAGAGGGGATATAACCGCATCCGAGGTTCCTCCATTACCATTCTATCTATTAACATCAGAGGGATGGGAACAAACCTAAAAATTTGTTCCATTAGAGGAATTATTAAACTACACAATCCTAGTATGCTCCCTTTTCAAGAAACTATGGTCTCTAAGGAGAAAGAAAGGGAAGTTATGCTTTCATGTCTTGACTCACATGATTGTGCGATTGGTGCTACTGGTTTATCGGGGGTGTAGGGATCATGTTGAATCCTAAAAAAATTGAATTTATAGCTTCTAAATATGATGCAGGAATCATTTTTATTTTCACAGGGCATGTCATGGATTTTTCACAAAGGATCAGGTTCATTAATGTCTACACGCCATATAATTATCAGAAATATTTCTAGGAAATATTATCAGTTTTTGGGATTATCGATCTTGACTCTCTTATTATTGTAGTTGACCTTAAATTCTCTTTGGGTTCGGACGAGATTTGGGGAAATAGAGAAAGGGTGGACCCTCTATCCAATTTTTTCTCCGGACTTATTGAAGCGCATGATCTGATTCACATTTATCTCCCCCACTTGGGCTAACTTGGCTTAATTGGAGGGATGGATTGGAGGGAATATCAAAAATACTTGAGCATTTCATTATCGAAAAATCCCTTCTCTCTCTAATGAACAACATGGCTTCGAACATCATTCCTTTTGCACTATCTGATAATTTTCCCATTATTTTAAGGTGGGAAGGTATGGGTTCTAGGTGGATTTTCTGGTTTAAATTTAATTTGAAGTGGCTTCAGTCAAAGGATTTCCAATGGTTGGTTCATAAGGTTTTAAATTCCCCTCGTGATCCTATAAATGACATAGGTATGAAGTTTATATTCCATAGAATCAGTTGTTTCAAAAGTGAGGCACATAATTGGATCAGGCTCAGGAAGGAAGTGGAAAATAAAGAACTCAGAGATATTGAAGCTAATATTGGCCTCCATTTAAACCCAAAGTTCCCATTATATTTCTCTGCTTCTCATTTAGGTAAGATCAAAGATATGGGAGAAAGGAAGAATAAAATCTTGCACTCATAGGAGGAAGAGATCTGGATGAAAAGAAGAGCCATATGGTTAGAAGTGGGAGGTAAGAATTCGAGATTTTTCTACCAATAATATAACACCAGGAAAAATCATAATGCCATTAGAAAGATAAGTACATCGGATGGTATGGTCCATGAGACACAAACTTTGATTGAGTTGAAAATGATGACACACTTTAGTGAACAATTTTCAAGAAAATATCATGATAATTCAGCTCGAATGGAGTTTTTGAATCTGGTTCCTAAGATTTTTAACGAGGAGGATAACAATATCTTGGAACAGCCGATTACAAATGATGATATTTCAGAAGAACCGTGCCTTTTCATGAAACAAAAAATTCTGGGACCAGACAGTTGGGGGATCGAAAATTTTTTCTGCTTAAAATAATTAATGATACAATATTTGTAGGTAGCCACAAAATAAAACAGAGCGTTAGGTTTTATTTCGAGGGTGCTCAACCCCACTTTTATTTTTCCGATCCCAAAAAATGCGCTGTCTGAATCCTTCATGGATTTCAGGTCAATATCGCTATTCAATTCGATATATAAGTTGGTTTCTAAGATGATAACAAGCAGAATTAAACCCTTCCTCTCACGGTTTATCTATATGGAACAATTTGGGTTTTTGGAGAATAGACAAATCTAGGAAGCGATAGGCATTTCTCAAGAAGTGACATATTCAATCAAGTCCAGGAGGAAAAAGGCTTGTTTAATGAAGGTCGATCTGTTGTAGGCCTATGACTGTATCAACTGGGATTTCTAAAAAATGATACTGATCAACATAGGTATGTCAAGGATTCTTATTATTTGGATCATGACATGTGTTCCATCTACTATTTTTGTAGTTATCATTAATGGCTCATTGAATCATCTTTTTAAAGTGCACAAAGGTCTTAGGTAGGGGTGTGCATTTTCGACTTTACTTTTTTTTACTTTTTATAGATTGTCTAAGTTGGAGGATGTGAGCTGCAAAAGAAAACAAGGAAATTTTTGGGATTAAGACCTCCAAACATATTTATTTCACCCATATGTTGTTTGTTGATGACTTACTTTTTGGTGGTGTGGATTCGATTCAATAATGGGGTAGAATACATAATATTCTCAAATTCTTTGGCTCAACATATTGTTTGTTTATGAATGTCTTAAAGTCACTATGGTTACACACATATATGGACTTGGAAGTGATGCAACATATCAAAACATAATATGGGATAAAGGTTCAACATATCAAAGAAGGATACAAATATCCTGGATACTTTATTAAACCATCATGATACTTTATCAAGGATTGGGAATAGATGATAGGTTGGAAATTATGAATCAACACAGAGGGATGCATTTCCCTCGACAACACAGAGAATGCAAATAAATGAGGAAATAAAATTAACAGATAGAGCAACAACACAAGAGAGGAACTATTTTTTCATTTATTCAACTCTTCTCTCTGAAAACATAAGAAATTACATTCGTTTATACAAAATGGCTGAAGCCTGAGGTTTCAATGATGGATCGGACTGATAACAAACAAATTGTCCTTCCACTTGATTCCTCTGTTTCTACATGAAACAGTGTACAAAAAAAATAAACTACAGGACTTGAAATATTATGGGTTTTTCCTATGAAACCACGTCGCATCCACCCCTCCATCGCAAATCACAGATCGACGATTTTAACATTTAACTGGGTGCGATACGAGAAACCTTAAGAACTTGTGATTGCAATGTGACGTGGCACTTATCGCATCACAACATAAACTATTTAACTTGCAGGTGCTATCCTCTTGAGCTTGCAGGAGCTTAAGTGTTCTATCTTCCTGATATTTCCACCTGCGATTGCGAGCTTATCACATCGCAAACAAAATAACATAACTTGCAGGGCGCTAAAGGGTAAACCATAAAACATGTGAAGTGTGAACTTGTGGGTGGCTTAAAAGGTAAGTCATAAACTTTGCGAAGTGCGAACTTGTGGGCGGATTAAAAGTTAAAGCATAAGATGTGTGAGGTGTAAGTGCACTAAAAGGTAAAAAATATGTTGTGTGATGTGCGATGACGATTTCCCATCACAACATCGCAAGGTTTCGATGCGGGGATTAAAATTAAATGGTAAAATTTGTGAAGTGTGAGCGGCGATGCAGTAAACCGCGAGAAGTGCGATAAGGCGAAAGGTAAGGAATATAGTGGAATGCAAAGGTTTGTAGGCGGTCGGTAATGCAGTAAGGTATAGTGGGTCACGCCGATATCACATTGACAGAAATATAACTTCGGTGAATGACTTAAGAGTTAAAACAAAAAAATTGTGGGCTGTGAAGCTGTGGGAAAAAGGGTAAGTCAACAATGGGTAAAGAATTTAAACGCAGAGTAGGCTCGGGTACTCCGTTTTCGAAATTTTGTGTGAAGTGAACAAAACCTACGGATTTGAGTCCCGAGCCTTGTCTTTCCCTGCAAAAAAAAAATCAATGAAGTGTGGGTTGTTGCCACTTTTATTCATGGCAGTGGTTGGGAGTATTTAAAAAATGATAGACCGGTTTAAGAAGAAATTGGAAGGTTGGAAGGGCAAATGGTTGTCCATGGGAGGTAGAATAAGAATGCTAAAGGCAGTTCTCTAGAAAATAGCAGTCTATTGGATGCATTTGGACATCTTTCCCAAGACGATCATTCATAGAATGGAGTCCATCATGGGGAAGTTCTTATGGGTAGGGCCACGGGCCAAAGATAAATTACACTTGACTAAATGGGTGTTGATCGTGAGACCGATTGAGGAAGAAGGGTGGGAATATATTTTAGACATCTCCAATTTCAACAAGGAACTTGTCATAAAAAACTTATGGCAGGAAATTTCAGGTAATGTCATATGGTCTAGGTACATGAAGGTTGTTGGAAATTAATTCCAACTGCAACCTGAGCAGAAGGAGGACACAATTCAATTCCGATGTGAGTTTTTTGAAGGAAAACAGCAACAAAGTCTTGATCTATCTTTACACTCCACCTCGTATTGAATCTCTGCTTTAAGAACCCTGTGAAACCAATTTTTCTTCATTATCGTAGCCCCTGTTCCAATCTACCAAATCATGTTTGACCCACGCTATCTCCCAGATTTAAACTCCACACCTACCCACCTTTAAACCTCGCACCAACAATGTTAACTCCCGCCATTTGTTTTGAGTTTGAAATAGTCCACGCAACTCCTGGTGGACCCCTCCAAGTCCACGTCACATATCCTGCCAACCAATGAACACGCCATCGCATTCCTTTGGAGTTGACGTCATCAGTCTCCAACCTCCGCGATGAGCCATCCCCACCACCGTGCCAAGTCACAACTCCTTTGGCCAATCACAAACGTATCACACAGTTTCATGCATCCGTCACCACATACCCGAAACCATGCGATAAGTGTTGGCCCACCATCACCACGTCATTAGCACTCAGCCAATAGCGCTCTTTCACACAACTCTAGTGTACAATCAATAGGCGGGCTTATCGATGTGATAAAGCTCTTCGTACGATATTGAAATATTTTCGCATAATGTTTCATAAGGTTTTAACCTTTGGCTTAATGTTTTATTTTTTTGTTTTATTTTTTCCTATATGTTGTACAACATATATATATATATATATATATATATATATATATATATATATATATATATATATATATATATATATGACAACATTGTAATGTAACGTGGTGAGTGCCCTGAATGTGTGTTAAAAAAAGAGAGTATAAAACAGAGTGTGGAGATTGTGTATTAGACAGAGAGCGTAAGACAGTGAAAGTGTAAGCTGTGTAGGCATAGAGAAGCATTTTTTCATTGTAAGCCAGAGAAACAGTTCTGAGGAAAAGTTTCATTTTGTAATAGTCTAGCATTGTTAATGAAATAGAGTTTTTCTTCCATCACTGTGCATATAGTTTCATTTTTATCTCTGGGTTGAAAGAGACATTTTGTTCCTCTAGACTACTAAGAAATTATCAGAAATTCCAACATGGTATTAGAGCTAGTCTAGGTTCTTAGTAGTTTCTGAAGAAGCTGTAGGAAAGGAAGAAATTTTTTTTGAAGTTGTTGATCAGTAGTGTGAAGGTTCAGCAAGTTAAGTATTTACCAAACAGAGTTATTGCTTGTCTTTTAGAATACAATCCAAAGAACTGTAAAAGGAAGTCTTTTAGAGACAGAGGTTATCTCTCCAAGTGTGAGAAAGTCTATTTAAGAAAGAAAATCAAGGTTTTAGCATAGTTCTATAAGGCTAGCTATGGCAGGAGCCAACACAAGCACGAGTATGGGAAATAATCAAATCCCACAGTTCAATGGGAAGAACTATGACTATTGGGAAATCACAATGAGAGCCTTGTTTGCCTCTCAAGATTTATGGGAGCTAGCTGAAAATGGTTTAAAAGAACCATCAAATGAACAAGCATTTAATGCCTTAACACAAGTAGAGAAATATTTTTTGAAGAGTAATAGGAAGAAAATCCCTCTTCTATCTCTATAAGGCAATGCATGAAAGCATATTTCCAAGAATTGCAATAGCAAAGAAGTCCAAGGATGCATGGGATACCCTCCAGATATCCTATCAAGGAATGGAGAAGGTAAAGACAACAAAGATTCAATTAATGAGAAGATATTTTGAAGTCATTTGCATGAAAGAGTCTGATACAATAGACTCATTCTTCACATTGTTGATTGGGTTGGTTACCCAAATGAGATGCCATGGAGAGACAATAGAAGAAATAAGAATAGTGGAGAAAGTGTTGAGAAGCTTACCCTTAATATTTTAAGTGATATTAACAACCATTGAAGAGACAAAAGATCTCTCAATGTTTACTGTTGATGAAATTTTTGCATCATTGATGACACATGAACAAAGATTGAACAGAACAACAAACTCATATTTGGAACATGCCTTCAAGACCCAAATGTTATTTGGAAGAGGAAGAGGTCAAGGAAAATCAAACTACAAAGGAAAAGGAAGAGACAAAAGCCAAAATAGAGGAAGAAACAGCTCTATAAGTACAAGTGGAAGGGGCAGCAACCAAAGTTAGAATCAAAGCCAAGGCAACAACCAACAAGGTGGACAAAATCAAGCACATGGACAAAGGTATGATAAATCCCAAGTCTAATGTCATTACTATAAGAAGTATGGGCATTATGAAAATGAATGTATGAAGAAACAGAGTGACATGGGCAGTAGACCCAATGCTAAATTCATTAAAGAGAATCTCAGTCAAGAAAATATTTTTTTAGCATGTAATATGGCTGAAGAGAAGAATGAAGATATATGGTTTCTAGATTCAGGATGTATTAACCATATGACTGGAAACATTTCAATGTTTTCCATGTTAGATGAAAATGTGAAGTCTCAACTAAAATTGGGGATATATAGTAAATTATCTATCATGGAAAAAGGAAAAGTAAGTGTTTTGACAAGGAAAGGAGAAAGGAGATCCATATCAAATATATACTATGTACATGGTATGAAGTGTAACCTTTTGAGCATTGGACAGCTCATTCAGAAAGGCTAGAATATGTTCTTTGAGGATGATGTATGTACCATCATGGACATACCACCAAGCAAACAAAGGATTGCACAAGTGAAGATGACAAGAAACAAAATTTTTCCTTTCAAGATGAGAGTAGATTTGAAGAAAGGAGTTGCAATGGCAGTCATGACACAAGAGACATTCCAAAGAGAAGCAAAAGATGAAAAATTCTTATGGCACCTGACATTTGGACATCTCAACATTGGAGGTCCATTAGGGGAATTTTTAGGTCTAAAATGGGCCTCCTAAGGAAATAATAAAATAATAGCTAAACCAATAAAATAATATTTATGAATTTTCAATTCACTTTTTGCACCACAATCCATGTAACCATAGTTAAATTCAATTCAAAATTTGTACCAAAATAAAATTAATAAAAAAATTGTATTTATGTGACTATAAATAAGAATAAGTTTTTCAAGAAATAGTCATTATCATTGAACAACTAATGCATTTGTCCTTTGTATTTAAATAACTTAAAATAAAATATAAATATAAAATTATTAATTTTTTTTTTTTGTAAGTAGGACTAATTCTATTATGTATAAGGAAACTAGTACAATTCAGGCACAGTGTCAGCTATGGAAGCCTGAACACTGTGTATAGATGACAAGCTTATCAACGAGTGCTTAGACTGCCCATATCGGGAAACCAGTCCTTTTAACCAACAAAACTTAACCGCCCGCATGCGGGAAACCGGTTTGAAGAACTTAGAAACTGTAAAAGCATAAAAACAACTGTTTTTGGACCACTGTGTGAGCTGGTCGTCCCCACAACAGAAAATATCATAGACTATGAAACTGAAACAAAAAACCTGGAGCGCAGTGCTGAAGCTAGTCATGCGTCGGGGAAGGAGGTTCTTCAATGATTCTGCAGCCGATATATTCTCCACTGTCCTCGTCGCCAAAGTCGCCTGTGTCCATTCTTCCTCGGGTATCTTCCACGTTTTCCCGTTGCCCCTGAGGCTCGAGAGGAGAGGAGACCGGCACCGCCGCACCTAAGATTCCAGAAGCCGGAGAGAAGAGAGCAGAGGCCGAGGAAGGGGGAGGGTAGTTGGGAATTTCCTCCCTCAGAGTGACGGAGATGAGGGCCGTGAGGACAACATTGGAAGCAGTGGGATAAAATTTAAGTTCAGCATGCTGCGAGGATTGTCTGTAGGTTGGACGAAGAGGAGCAGGAGGGACAGCCCGTGAAGAAGTGCCACCATGAACAGGAGCCTGAGAGGGAGGGGACGAGGTGGCAGCTCCAGGAGCTGATGCCGAAACGCCAACACGACGACGCCCTCTACCTTTGCCACCGCGCGGAGGCAGAGTAGGGTCCGGAGCATCATCAGAAGGAAAATTGCTGGGAGGGGGCCGACTGTCACCTCGACTGAGGCCACGTCGGGCCCTCATTCTTTCACGGAGACGCGGCATAATCAAGCCAATACCACTGGGGCGAGCGGGTGCAAGAGGTAGAACATAATGGTCCCGGGGAGGAGAATAAATGACAGCAGGTGGCGCGAGACTGATAAGACCCGAAGAGGCGGAGAGAACAGGCGGGGGTTCACGACACTGGAGCACACCACCTCTGAGCAGAGAATTAAAATAACAATGGGGGCTTTGAGAAAAATGAAAACCTGGACTCAGCTCGATGCAGGTCTGCAAGGAGCATCGCCGCCCTGTCGATGTTTTCTCAGTAGCCTCAGTCGAACCAGAGCTGCAAATGCCGAACAACGGAGTGGGCGCACTCACCTCACCAGAGGCCTTAACGACATCATTCAACTGAGCCATCGAAAAATGGAACACCTCCATATCCTTCTTCAGATTTAGCCGACCAAGGCGGGTAGAAATCGCGCGAGTGAATTCATTAATAGCAGAGTTAATACGAATGCCGGGAGCCATGTGGGCTGCCCAGGCTCCGTCCATGGGGAAATGCGCGTGGCAGCGCTCCCCCGTCGTGACTTTAATCAGCCGGATCCGGCATAAAATTATTAATTATTAATTATATTATATGCTATTAATTAAAATTTGTATTATTTAAATTGTATAATAACATGTAATTAATATACAATATAAAAATAATATAATATAATATAATATAATATAATAAATGTATAGGGGTATGCATTGTTTCTTTCAAGAAATATGAAATGACAATAATATATTTTTATTCAAAAAGTGTGAAATGACATTTATTATGAGTACTTTATTTTGACTTTGAAAATACTTAGAGCACTACCATGGTTAACCATGAATTTTTATCCACCATTGAGAATGTGACAAGTAAGTACCTTTAACTCAAGCAATGCCACCTCAACCATTAGGGATGATGTCATCTCCTAAATGTGATTGGTTCTCATAAAGTGAATTTTGACTGTACATTTTCTTTAGGAGGCCCATTTTAGACCTCAAAATTTCCCTAATGTGAATTCGTTGCATAGAAAATGAATGGTAAAGGGATTACCATTGATTGAAAAGCCAGACAACCTATGTGAAGGTTGCATCTTGGGCAAACAACACAGAGAAATATTTCCATCAGGAAAGAGCATAAGGGAAAAAGCACACTTAAAAATAATCCATTCTAATTTGTGTGGAACAATTCAAACACCATCACTAGCAGAGAACCACTATATGCTGACTTTTATTGACTATTACACAAGAAAACATGGGTATATTTCTTGAAGTTGAAGAGTGAAGTGTTTGAAAAGTTCTGCCACTTTAAAGCTCTTGTTGAGAATCAAAGTGGGTAGCATATAAAAGTTTTAAGAACTGATAGAGGAGCAGAATATATCTCCAAGAATTTATGTGTTTTTGTAGAGAAAATTGAATTCATAAGCAGTTTACAACAAGGTACACACCTCAGAAAAATGGAGTTGCTGAAAAGAAAAATAGAACCATCATGGATATGGTAAGAAGCGTGTTGAAGACAAAACACTTTCCAAATGAATATTGGGTTGAACCTGTACATTGTGCAACATATGTTTTGAATAGATGCCCAAAAAAGAGTGTGATGAACAAAGTTCATGAAGAAGCATTGAGTAGCATAAAACAGTTTGTCACCCACATGAGAGTATTTGGTTGTGTGGCTTATGCACAGATTCCAAATTAGCTAAGGAAGAAGTTGGACAGTAAGGGAGAGAAGTGCATATTTTTTGGGTACAATGAAGAATCTAAGGCATACAAATTGTATAACCCATCTAACAAGAAGTTTATGATAAACAGAGATGTATAGTTTATTGAGGAAGAAGCTTGAGATGGAAGCATTGAGAAAACAATGAATGTAAGAAGTTGTTTGTCTCATGATGAAGATGAGGAAGAAATGGCTGAAAGAAATACCTCATTAGTTCCACCACCTCCACCAATACAAGGACAACAAGGGAAACCACAAGTAGGTAGGAGAACACCCTTGAGAAGTTGTGACAATGCTTCTCCAAGCACATCACAGGGAACATATTTGATTGCTTCTACAAGCACAAGTTCAGCAAGTGAAAGAAGAACCAGATTCAGAAGTCTAAATGAGATTTATGAGCAAGAAGAAGGTATGAACTCTTTATTTGCATTATATTGTCATGTAGAAGATCCTATTCATTTTGAAGAAGCTGTAAAAGAAAAGAAATGGATAGATGCTATGGATGAAGAGATAAATGAAATAGAGAAGAACACGACATGGGAATTGGTTAATCTCTCAAAAGGTAAGGAAGTGATTGGAGTAAAATGGGTTTATAAAACCAGAAGCAATGTTGAAGGTAATATTGAAAGGCACAAGGCCAGACTTTTTGTCAAAGGCTACAATCAGCAACAAGGAAGAGACTATGAGGAAACCTTTGCACCAGTTTCAAGAATGGAAATGGTGAGAGCAGTGCTATCCATAGCAGCACAACACAAGTGGAAAGTTTACCAAATGGATGTGAAATCAACATTCCTGAATGGAGTTTTGATGGAAGAGGTATATGTTGAACAATATTTGAGCTATTAGAAAGAAGGCCAAGAGCATAAAGTATGCAGATTGAAGAAAGCTCTGTATGGGCTAAAACAAGCACCAAGAGCAGGGTACAGTAGGATAGATGCCTATCTATTAGAAAATGAGTTTGAAAAATGTGAAAGAGAACCCACATTATACATCAAAGAAAAATATGGTAAGGTGCTCATTGTTGTTTTATATGTTGATGATGTTATATTCACATGTAATGATAGTTACCTCATTGAGAATTTTAAAACAATCTTGAAAGAAGAATTTGAGATGACTGATATGGGATTGCTGAGATACTTCTTAGGAATAGAAGTAGAGAAAAATGAAAATAAAATTTTTATTTCTCAAGAAAAATATGTGAAAGAAGTTTTGGAAATATTTAACATATAGGATTGTGAGGAAGAAATTACTCCTACAGTGATGGGATTGAAGTTAAGCAAAGAAGACATCAGCGAGGATGTAGATCCAAGTTTATATAAGAGCATAGTTGGCAGCCACATGTATTTGACTGCAACTAGGCTAGATATTAAGCATGTTGTGAGTTTGATATCCAAATTTATGGAAAGGCCAAAGGAGGCACATTGGCAAGCAGCAAAAATAATTTTAAGGTATGTGAAAGAAACAAAGAGGTATGGAATTTTATACACCATTTCAGAAAATTTTGAATTAATTGGATATACTGACAGTGATTGGGTTGGAAGCATAGATGACAGAAAAAGCACCTCTGGATATGTTTTCTATATGGGATCAAGAGCCATTTCATGGGATTCTAAGAAACAACCAATTGTGGTTTTATCATTAGCAGAGATAGAGTATGTGGCAGCTACAACAGCAGCATGTCAAGCAATATGGATGAAGAGAATGTTAAGAAGTTTGTGTCATGCATAGGTAAAAGGAAAAATAGTTTATTGTGATAATAGCTCAGTAATAGCTTTATCTAAGAATTAAGTGTTTCATAAAAGAACAAAACACATTGATGCAAAGTATCACTACATAAGAGAATTAGTGAACAATGGAGAAATTGTTTTGCAACATTGTAGAACAAAAGAGCAGTTTGCTGATATTTTAACAAAACCATTGGGGCATAAAAGTTTTAAGTATCTCAGAAAATGTCTGGGTATGCAAGAAAATAGCAGTTGTAATTAAGGGGGAGTGTTGGAAATTAATTCCAACTGCAACCTAAGCAGAAGGAGGACACAAGTCAATTATGATGTGAGTTTTTTGAAGGACAGTAACAACAAAGTCTTGATTTATCTTTACACTCCACCTCGCATTGAATCTCCACTTTAAGAACCCTGCAAAACCAATTTTTATTCATTACCATATCCGCTATTCCAATCTACCAAATCATGGTTGATCCATGCTATCTCTCGCATTTAAAATCCACGCCTACCCTCCTTTAAACCCCGCACCAACCATGTTAACTCCCGCCATTTGTTTTGAGATTGAAACAGTCCACACAACTCCTGGTCGACCCATCCAAGTCCATGTTGCATATCCCGCTGACCAATCAATGTGCTATCGCATTACCTTGGAGCTGGCGTCATCAGTCTCCAACCTGCGCGATGAGTCGTCCCCACCACCGTGCCAAGTCACAAATCCATCGACCAATCACAAACGTATTGCACATTTTCGTGCATACGTCACCACATCCTCGAAACCATGCATTAAGTGTTGTCCCATCATCGCCACGTCATAAGCACTCAGCCAATAGCGCTCTTTCACACAACTCCGGTGTACAATCAGCAGGTGGGGTTATCGATGCGATAAAGCATGTCACATGATATTGAAATGTTTTTGCATAATGTTTCATAAGGTTTTAACCTTTGGCTTAATTTTTTGATTTTTGTTTAATACCCGCGATATGTTTTAATTTTTAAACTTAGGTTTATTCTTTCATATATGTTGTAAAGATATATGTTTACAACACACACACACACACACACACACACACACACACATATATATATATATAAGATAGCATTGTAATGTAATGTGGTGAGTGCACTGATTGTGTATTAAAAAAAAAATCATAAAACAAAGTGTGGAGACTGTGTATTAGATAGAGAGCGTAAGACAGTGAAAGTGTAAGATGTGTTTTGTAGCAACAGAGAATCATTTTTGCATTGTAAGCCAGAACAACAGTTCTGAGGAAAAGTTTTATTTTGTAATAGTCCAGCATTATTAATGAAATAGATTTTTTCTTCCATCACTATGCATATAGGTTCATTGTTATCTCTATGTTGACAGAGGACATTTTGTTCCTCTTGACTATTAAGGAATTATCAGAAATTCCAACAAAGGTAAAATACATACATGGAAAATGTTTGACATCTTGGGTTACCTCTAGAGCTAGAAATACATCAGTCAAATCTAATATATGGCATGGTATGATGCAAGTACTTCCATGTGTGATTATGTTTACTAGATGGGATATTGGAGATGGGTCTAAGGTTATGATCGGGTTGGACCCAATGGTCGTTATGAGGGAAGGTTATACTTGGTCGGCTCCTTTATTGTACCACATCCATGATAAGGATATTCTTTATATGAAGCAGATACATAACATACAACATGGAATTTTTTTGGGTTGTGGATGGAGCTCGACATATGAAATAGACATCTGGGAAGGTCTCACACAAGAATGGGTACAATACACAAAATTTTTATAAAAGTGGATATCAGTTTAAAGGAACAATAGCATAAATAGATATGGAATGGCAAGATTAAGAAATATGCTCCAATGGTAAAAGAGATATACAAGCACCTATATCAGAAACTGCTAGTATAGAATATAAATAAGTCGATTCGAGTCATCTGGAAGTGGGATATTTGGTTCAAGATGAAAACCTTTTTTCTGGTTGGCGATGAATGATTTTTTTTTAGCCTGGAATGTCCCTCAACAAAGAAGTATGATTGGACCTGTTATATGTGCTCTCTATATGAACGATTGGGAAACATGGGAGCACCTTTTATACAAGTGCTAATATGCATCAGAGGTTTGGTTTCACACTCTACTATCTTTAGGTGTCATGCTTAATTAGCGCAATGGTAATTTTTCCAATTTTATTAAGAGATGGTTTCTTACCAAGAAAAGGCATAAGGTTCTCCCTTTCTTGGTTATCTAGACTACAACGGGTAGCAGGAATACAAAAACATTTGATATATACAAGATAGTATCCACTTATGTGGAAATGGGGCGGAAACACATATACAAAGGCTTAAGGTATACCAAGAACAAAGACATATGGGGTAGATATCCTGTACGCTTTTTTGACGGTGCATGTAAGAGAGACTTTGTGGTTGTGGGGTGGCCATTTCCATTAATCCTCTAGTGGGAAGCTGCTAAGGGATCAGATAGCAAGGAAAAACTTTTAGCAATTTGGGGAGTCCTTATTGCAACGAAATGGCTCAGGATAAGTAGTATCCAGATCTTATGGCTCAAGATAAGTAGTATCGAGATCTTCAGAGATGCAAAGGGAATTATAGAAGGTGTGATGCACAATACAAATTTCAATCCACCCATTCTCAAAAATTGGATGAACATGATTAGGGAATTGACAACTATGATTCGAGAAATACATTTTGGACACATATATAGGGAACAAAACTAGATAGTGTACATGCTATCAAATAGAGGGATGAAGAATTTTCCTCTCAAATGATCAACATAGGGAGCATCGACCATGAATAGTGTTAAAGGGAGGATGTGACTTCCATTCCCAAGAAGGACATGCATAAAGAGAACAATGAAAATTTTTGTTTTTTAAGTGATAATAGTAATTTGTAATTCTATTTTGTTTTCAGTTATTAATAATAGAATGTGGAATATGCAATTTTGACGTTATAGGTAACATATATGATTAAGATCAAAAAGTGACTGAAAATTCCTTTACTGAATAGTTAATATGTTAGATGGATCAAGTCATTTTTTTTTAAGAACATGGAGAGGAAAGTGACCTATAAAAATGTACTAATTTTTTCTTATATATATATATATATATATATATATATATATATATATATATATAATTTTAATTACTCTATAATTACATAAAATATACTATTTTTACCAGTGATTTTGTAAGTTTAAGAATGTGAATTCTAGTACTCCATTGAAATAATGGGTGAGCTTGAGCTCCTCCTTTTGATGACTGCGACTTGCAGGCCATCTGTCGTCTTTCCCATCCCCTTCATATCACTGCATGTCTTCAAATGGTAGTGGATGGTGCATTTCTCCCATGAATGGATGCCTGGTCTGTGGTCATTCATCTGGTGCACCCACACGTGTAGCATATAAGGAGGTATGTTCATAATGTTTTTTTATGGAATTTTGAATTATTAGATTCTAATGATGAAAAAGGAAGTTTTCATTTGCATTTTTCTATATGGTGTGGACCCTGAGATTCATCATGGTTAAATTTTGAATTGCTAGATTCTAATGATGGAAAAGGGAGTTTTCATCTGCACTTTTCTATGTAGTTTATGGATTTATGAGATTCACTCATAAGGATCATTGATTCAGAGTCCTAAGAGAATTGAACCTTTGATCTTTCATTTTCACTTTTCTATGTGGTTTATGGACCCCTGAGCTTCACTCCAAGGGATCACTCACGTAGAGTCCCCATAGAATTGAACCTTTGACTTCTAAGTAGCAAATGTGCTCCGTGAGCCTGACCCATAGTACCGAGATAATTGAACTCTTGACCTCTCAATATAAAATGTGCATTAATGACAAGACTAGACCATTCGAAAGACTAATTGAGCTAACCCTCTATGTCTTCATACACCCTGTGTGAAAGGCTTTTGTTATTGTTCATACTTGAAACTAAGTATACGTATAAAGTGGTGGTCTCCTTTATTTAAGATTTTGATTGATTTTTTTTTTTTTTGGGGTTTTCTCTTCAATTTTTGGAAATTTTTATTTATATTGAGTGAAATTGAATAATAAATAAGAAAAATTTTATGGAAAAATATTTGCAAATAAGATAATTTTCCATATTATTTTCACAAAAACAATTCTTTAATTTCCATTTTTTCTAAAACTAATTTGCTAAAATTTTATAATATAAAATTATTTTATATTTGTAAAATTTAAAAACAAAAATAAATTTACATCTTTAATTTTTTTCAAAAATTGGCCTTTTCTTTTAAATACAAATTTCCAAAATATGATTAAAAAGAAGTTAGGCTTGACAACGATAATACGTCTGAGTGAAATACATCAAAGATGGACTGTAGCAACGTTCTCACACAACGATAAAGATTTGAAACTCACCAACCCATATCATTGGATAATGTGACGATAAATTTTGGAATATTATGGAAAACCAATGTATTTTCAAAATCTGTCATGGACATTATGTAATTTTAATGCCTAAAAAAATAGAGAAAATTAGATTTTTCATGTATTTATTTATTTCTTTAATTAAGTTAATAGGCGTAACC
>CM076572.1:1150463352-1150726989 GCA_034641835.2 Pinus albicaulis
CCTATTGGAATTGGCTTCATTAATCCTTTTTCTAATTAATCTTTTTCATCTGATGGTCTAGATTAAAAGATGCCAGTATATTCTAGTCGTTTCCACTAAATCAATGGACGAAATTCAAACAACTAATTTCCTTGCATATCTAAATCACATGTTTAAACCATACTTAAATTAATTTTTTACAAAACATGATTAAAAATTTACTATTCCATTTGTTGACCGCCACCTATCAAATTAAGGTGAACTCTAAAAAGATAGGGATACCATGAGATACCATGTGGAAAACATGGGATACCATGTGGCTATAGACGCTGCGCAGGCCAAGGCCATTATGCGTGATGGTTCAAATTCTCAACACATGCGTCATGGTTTAAAATGTAGTGAAGGGAATGCTTTGTTAAGTCTGTACACAATTTACACGTGGAATAATCACTATTCAAATGGAATGACTGTCCTTTGTTATATTTACAGGTGGAGCCACGTAAATTGTCTGATCAAGAAATTATTTCTATGAGTTTTCTTGATAGAAATTATTGATTGCTTGAAGAATTTTTGTGTATTTTCTTGATCGGAAGTTCGAGTGCATTTTCTTGATCAAAATAATTAGGGAGAAAACAATTCATTCTGTGCTTCTTAACTAATAGGAGGATCCATGTTAATACGGACGGCATCTGGGGTCGAATATTTGGATGCATATGGAATTACTCATCGGGTTGTATTAAATCCGGCCAGAGGAGGCGAAGTGATTATTTCTTCTGGTGCCATTGGGAGCCCCTAGCTCCTACTTCTGAGTGGGATTGGCCCTCGCGAGGACCTGGAATCTTTGAGGATTCCTGTAGTCCTCGACCTACCTGGCGTTGGACAAGGAATGGTGGATAATCCGAGAAATGGTATTACCGTGATCTATCCTTAGCCTCTTGACTATTCTCTGATTCAAGTCATTAGAATACTTCCAGAAAGCTTTATCGAAGCATCCAGTGTTCAAATTCTAAATCAGTTTTATGGACATGACGGGCTTCTAGAAAATGACGAAGATCAAGCTTCCAGCGTGTGAAGTAGAGACAACGCAAATTCATTTGACAGATATATCTATATGGGAAGCATAATTGAAAAGGTTGTAGGGCCTTTTTCAAAGGGGGAGCTTCATCTGAGTTCTGTGGATGTTAGAGTCAATCCTTCGGTGAGGTTTAACTACTTTTCAAATTGGGTGGATCTCCAAAATTGTGTGAAGGGACTTCGAACTATAATCAGGGTTTTGAGAACAAAATCAGTCAAGCCTTATATGACGTGAATTATCGGTCCTCAGCTCCCTTCAAATACAAGTGACAACGAGGCCATGGAACCATTCTGCCGAGACACTGTGGCTACACTATGGCACTATCATGGCGGTTTTCAAGTCGGCACTGTTGTGAATGAGAAATATCAAGTTCTAGGGGTCGATTCTCTGCAGGTGATTGACGGGTCAACCTTCAATATGTCTCCTGGAAGTAATCCCCAAGCTACGGTAATGATGCTGGGAAGGTAAGTCGATTAAGATTGCAAGTCTTTTCTAATTCACTCTCCACATTTTAACAAGTCTGTGATTCACTTGCTTTGATCGATTTCTCTAACTGAATTTCTATTTTTGAACATAAGGTCATTTAGTATATGCGCACAGGTATATGGGCTTGCAAATTTTAAATGAAAGATCGAAGAGCTCTCAATAACATTCCCATCATCCCTTAGGAGCAATCAATTGAGCCAGATTGTGGGCAGAAATCACTGGAATGTGAAACATTAGACAACTATTCGATGGAGACATTTGAAATAGAAAAAGGCTCTTCATTATTCAAATGGCTTCAATGCTCAATCACAAGAAAGTAAAAATGGCTCTTCGCCACTCAAATGGCTTATGTGCTAAATCATCATATAAATTAAAGTGATCTTTTCAGTACTCGAAAGGGTTTCATGCTAAATTATCAGCTCAAAAAATTCGTACACATCTATGTATTTCAAAGCTTTTCCTGATATCAAATCAAGAGAGTTGTCTAATTTTATATGGTCTTATTAAGAGAGCTCTGTAGTAGCACATGTATTTTTATCACAATTGAATTCTAATTGTTGTATTTAAGTATTATTGTGGTGTTCGTTATATTCGCCACTGAACAAAATAGGCGTAAAGCAACCATGGCAGGGGAATAGCCTTAGGACTTGGTATTTGCATAGTATAGTCATGACGCTTACATATATTGAAGTTTTATACTTACCAGAGTTTGAACTTATATATATTGAAGTTTATAGTTCCGAGAGTTTGAACTGGAAAGTCACTAGTCGTTTTGAATACACAGAATTATATTCAATACTTTGATTATCCAAAAAAAAATTACTGCAGTCTAGAAATCACTCCACTCTCAATCTTTATCCCTCTGTGTGAAGTTTGAATCAGAAACTTCATAAATATTATAGATCGCGTAAATATTTTAAAACTTAATAAATATCAAACATCTTTATGGGTAGATTGATATGAATATGTAACTCCATCTAACAGATTAATGCATTGAAAGGGCAGGTGTATTTTCTTAAACAAAAAATGTTGTGTATTTCTTTCGTAGATTAAAAGGCAGTGTGTATTTGCTTAATGAAAAGGTTGTGTATTTGTTTAGTAGATTAAAAGGCAATCCAAACTAAATTTAACGAATGGGATTTGTTCCTTTTCTTTTTAAAGATTGGTTGGTAGATTTTTTTTTGGTTTATAAAGTTATAAAATTTTTAAATTTTTGATATTTAGTATTATTAAGATAATACTATCTACATTAAAATATTAATATTATTAAGAATATTAATATTGTTAAAAAAATAAATTATTAACATTAATATTGATAAATAAGAATAATAATATTTCTTTTGTAATAATTAACAATATAATTATTAATAAAAATAAGTTTATACTTTTATTCACTCTAACAATATGATTAAAATTATTAATGATATTATTATTAATGATGTTAATATAAATACTATTAAGATTATTTTTAACAATTAATAATATTTACATGCTAATCATTTTAATTAAATATGGTTAAACATTCTAACACGCTCAATCAATGTCACACATTCTCACCAATGCTCAATGATACACAATTTTGCTTAGCCATAGCCATCCATGGATAACCCTCTTAAACCATAATAATCCATGGTGAGCCTTAATTATAATTAATAATTATAATAATTAATTATAGTTATAATTGTTTAAACAGTTAAACTAATTATGATTAAAATAATATCTAAAATAATATATAAACAAATATAATAATATCTAAATAAGTATAATGATGGTTTAAGTAATTATAATTCTCTTTTATTTAAAATAAAAAAAGATTTTGAGGCAAAAAAAAAATTCATTGTAACCATATCATTAATAGTATTAATGATATTAAAATTAATACTATTAATAGAAATATTATTAATATTAATATGAATAAGTAATACTAATAATATTTACATTCTAATCATTTTAATCAACTATGGCCAAACATTGCCAACATAGTCTCATTCTCACCTATGTTAAATGATAGAGAAGTTTACTTAACCTTACTCAACCATGGTCATCCTTGGTCAACCATTGTCATCCCTCTGACCCTAGAAACCCCTTGTTAATTAGGGTTAGCCATAGTCGATCAATCTCATCCATGATCAAATGTCACATTTTGACAAATATTGTCTCAATATAAAAATCACCCATGGCTAACCATGGTCATAGTTGGTCCAACGTCACATTGTGACAACAATTGTCTCAATGTTTAAATCAAGCATGGTAAACCATGTTTACTCCCTTGGTTTATAATATTAATAATCATGTGACTTTATCAATGATTTTTATTTAAAAAAATGATCCCTAAGATTTATTAATCTCTTTATTAATCATGTGAGTTTCTCATTCATTTGCATTTAAAATATTTATTCCTAGCCTTTACTTTAATCTTTTTTGTTTTTTTTACATGTATCCCTTGCCCTTGTTGGTCCCTTTGGTTATTAATATTTTTCTCTTGGGTTCACCAATTGCTTTGGTTTCTAATATTAAACCCTTGGTTTTATTAGTTCTTTTGGTTTATATTTTGAATAATCGATCAGTGTCATCCATGATCAAATGTCACATTCTGACAAACATTGTCTCAATATGAAAATCACCCATGGCCAACCATGGTCATAGTTGGTCCAACGTCGCATTGTGACAACAATTGTCTTAATGTTAAATAAATTCCCTTGGGTTCACCAATTCCTTTGGTTTATAATATTAAACCCTTGGGTTTATTAGTTATTTTGGTTTATAATATGAATAATCCCTTAGGTTAATTATTACTGTATTTAATTTCTTCAACTTGAGTATTTTTTTATTAATTTTATTGATCCTTCGCTTTATTGGTCCCTTAGGTTATTAATATTTTCCCCTTGGGTTCACCAATTCCTTTAGTTTATAATATTAAACCCTTGGGTTTATTAGTTCTTTTGGTTTATAATATAAATAATTGATCAATGTTATCCATGATCAAATGTCACATTCTGACAAATATTGTCTCAATATGAAAATCACCCATGGCCAACCACGGTCATAGTTGGTCCAACGTCACATTGTGACAACAATTGTCTCAACGTTTAAATCAATTCCCTTGGGTTCACCAATTCCTTTGGATTATAATATTAAACCCTTGGGTTTATTAGTTTTTTTGGTTTATAATAAGAAAAATCGATCAATGTCGTCCATGATCAAATGTCACATTCTGACAAATATTGTCTTAATATGAAAATCACACATGGCTAACCATGGTCATAGTTGGTCCAGCGTCGCATTGTGACAACAATTGTCTCAATGTTTGAATCAATTCCCTTGGGTTCACCAATTCCTTTGGTTTATAATATTGAACCCTTGGGTTTATTAGTTCTTTTGGTTTATAATATGAATAATCGATCAATGTCATCCATGATCAAATGTCACATTTTGATAAATATTGTCTCAATATGAAAAACACCCATGGCGAAGCATGGTCATAGTTGGTCCAACATTGCATTGTGACAACAATTGTCTTAATGTTTAAATCAATTCCCTTGGGTTCACCAATTCCTTTGGTTTATAATATTAAACCCTTGGGTTTATTAGTTCTTTTGGTGTATAGTATGAATAATCGATCAATGTCATCGATGAACAAATATCACATTCTGAAAAATATTGTCTTAATATGAAAATCACCCATGGCCAACCATGGTCACAGTTGGTCCAATGTTGCATTGTGACAACAATGGTCTTAATGTTTAAATGAATTCCCTTGGTTTCACCAATTCCTTTGGTTTATAATATTAAACCCTTGGGTTTATTAGTTCTTTTGGTTTATAATATAAATAATCGATCAATGTCATCCATGATCAAATGTCACATTCTGACAAACATTGTCTCAATATGAAAATCACCCATGGCCAACCATGGTCATAGTTGGTCGAACGTCGCATTGTGGCAACAATTGTCTCAATGTTTAAATCAATTCCCTTGGGTTCACCAATTCCTTTGGTTTATAATATTAAACCCTTGGGTTTATTAGTTCTTTTGGTTTATAATATGAATAATCTATCAATGTCATCCATGATCAAATGTCACATTCTGACAAATATTGTCTCAATATGAAAATCACCCATGGCCAACCATGGTCATAGTTGGTCCAACGTCACATTGTGACAACAATTGTTTCAATGTTTAAATCAATTCCCTTGGGTTCACCAATTCCTTTGGTTTATAATATTAAACCCTTGGGTTTATTAGTTCTTTTGGTTTATAATATGAATAATCGATCAATGTCATCCATGATCAAATGTCACATTCCGACAAATATTGTCTCAATATGAAATAACCCATGGCCAAACATGGTCATAGTTGGTCCAACGTCGCATTGTGACAACAATTGTCTCAACGTTTAAATCAATTCCCTTGGGTTCACCAATTCCTTTGGTTTATAATATTAAACCCTTGGGTTTATTAGTTCTTTTGGTTTATAATATGAATAATCGATCAATGTCATCCATCATCAAATTTTCTGAATATGAAAATCACCCATGGCTAACCATGGTCATAGTTGGTCCAACGTCACATGGTGACAACAATTGTCTCAATGTTTAAATCAATTCCCTTGGGTTCACCAATTCCTTTGGTTTATAATATTAAACCCTTGGGTTTATTAGTTCTTTTGGTTTATAATATGAATAATCCCTTCGGTTAATTATTAGTGTTTATTAATTTTTTCAACTTGAGTATTTTTTTATTAATTTTATTGATCCTTTGCCTTATTGGTCCCCTAGGTTATTACTATTTTTCCCTTGGGTTCACTAATTCCTTTGGTTTCTAATATTAAACCCTTGGGTTATTAGTTCTTTTGGTTTATAATATGAATAGTACGTTAGGTTACTTATTAATGTTTATTAATTTCTTTAGCCATAGTCGATCAATGTCATCCATGATCAAATGTCACATTCTGACAAATATTGTCTCAATATGAAAATCACCCATGGCCAACCATGGTCATATTGTGACAACAATTGTTGCATTGTGACAACAATTGTCGCAATGTTTAAATCAATTCCCTTGGGTTCACCAATTCCTTTGGTTTATGTGTTCTTTTCATTTGTATTATTAACAATTTCTTGGGTTTATTAATATATTTAGTTTAAAATATTAATTGTTACGGTTTATTAATTTCTTAGGTTTTTTGTTTTTAAATATTATTTCATATGCTTTTTTAATCTCTTGAGTTTAATATATTAATTCTTAGAGTTTATTATTTTCTTCTGTTTTTGGGTTTAAAGTATTATTTCTCACGGTTTTTTAATCTCTTGAGATTAAATTATTTATTCTTAGGTTTTTTATATTTCTTGGTTTATAATATTAATATTTATCCTTTGTTTCACCAATTACTTCGGTTTATAATATTAAACCCTTGAGTTTATTAGTTCTTAGGTTTTTTGTTTTTAAATATTATTTCATATGCTTTATTAATCTCTTGAGTTTAATATATTAATTCTTAGAGTTTATTACTTTCTTCTTTTTTTGGGTTTAAAGTATTATTTCGAATGTTTTTTTAATCTCTTGAGATTAAATTATTTATTCTTAGGGTTTTTTTATTTCTTGGTTTATAATAGTAATATTTATCCTTTGCTTCACCAATTACTTCGATTTATAATAATAAACCCTTGGGTTTATTAGTTCTTAGGTTTTTTGTTTTTAAATATTATTTCATATGCTTTATTAATCACTTTAGTTTAATATATTAATTCTTAGAGTCTTTTTAATTTCTTGAGAATAAATTATTTATTCTTAGGGTTTTTTTATTTCTTGGGTTGTAATATTAATATTTATCCTTTGCTTCACCAATTACTTCGGTTTATAATATTAAACCCTTGAGTTTATTAATTCTTTTGGTGTAAAATGTTAATAATCCCTTGAGATATTGGTAAGAGATATAAACTTATTATAATATTAACAAAATATTATTATTATGTTATAATAGAATTATATTATGATTTGAGTTAAAACTATTGAGGACTTGAAATAATTTATATATATATATATATATTTCAAGTTAATATATAGTATGTATATAGTTAATATTATTAATATATTATAAGTAAATATATAAAATATTTTGGTGATATCAATCATAAATATATAATATTTACTTTGGTGAAATATATGTGCTTAGTAGTGGATATAAGCTTACCCGCGTATATCAACCACATTGGTGAATGTGGTTGTAAATCTATTTCATATAAGTCTATCGGTATATCAATCACATTGATAAATGTGATTGTGCTAGTTTAGATATCAATTAAGGTTTTTAATTAATAAAAAGTTTACATAGAGGCCAATATTTTTTTAGAGAGTTAAAATTCGCATCCCATAATTAAGGATTAATTTACACCAACTCAATTGTGAGGAAAGGGTATGTATTTTCTGCTCTTCCAGAAAAGTGGAAATAGAAAAGCATTTCATTTTAGATTGTGATGCCTTCAAACACAGCAGAGAAAGATATGCAGATATTTTTTCAGCTAGCTCCTAGGATATTATATTCAGCAAAGGCTTTGTTGAGAAGTTGGGCGAGCTTATTGTGAAACTGCACAGGAAAAAGGCAAAGTACAAGAGCTAGATGAAAAAGCAACCTGTCCCATAAACTATATTTAGCCTCATGAACATTAAAATATCTTCTTTTTCTTACTAGAACAAAAAATAGCTTCATAATAAGAATTTTGGCTGAATTGTTTTTCAATATTATCAGCCATGAAAGCTTCAATAATAAGCGATCACGCATATGGAGCTTTAGCATTTAACGTCATTCACAGACAACTAGAGTTATGACGTGTACCCTCCTTCTAATAACAGTCGCCACAAGTACATGCCAAAGTGAAATGCTATCAAATGATTGTTCTCGACTGAACTCAGTCACCCAAACAAACAAATCAGCAACTCGAGATTGAAAACAATATTTTGAAGCTTCAGCCTAATCAAGAACTATTATCGTACGAACCAGTTGAAGAAGCTGTATGGGGAACTAAATTTTTTCAAACCCAGCTACAAGAGAAATATTGAGGCTGTATATGAAAAAAAGATAATGGCCCACACAGGGTGTGATGCATTAGCAATGCGAAGGGTGTGATAAAGTTTAGCAATGTATTTTTTCAACTGTGATTTTGTTGGTCAGCTGTATTTGTAGAAATACATATTAAATGTAGTAATGGCGGAACACTTTGGTTTATATAAAGTTAGAATTTTGTTCGACTCTAGTAAAGTATAATGGAGAATTTTCAAGTCTTTTTTTAAAGCTCTACAATATGTAATACCATATGTTTAATACTATGGACCATGGACCACTAATATGAGGTGCTCCATACTCATAACTAACCATTTTTATTTTTTTATTTTATTAAGTTTACTTAATAGAAATATTAGTTTAATAGTTGTATGAAGTATTAAAGGGTTATTTAATTCTTTTATATTTTAAAATATTAGTTTGATACGTTGATTTATGATATATTTTGAATTAAGAAAGATTTAAATTTACAATAACTTGAAATAGAATTCATTTAAGTGAAATAGACAAGGGTTTAAAACAATATCACTAAAATATTTTTTTTTGAAGGTCAAGATCATGCGAGAAACCAAATTGGTGTATGAGAGCTTCTAGTTTGTGGGACATGGGACTCACCTCTCAGTAGAGATATGAATGTTAAAGTCTATGAAAGTGTACACACCTCGAACTTATGACCTCTTATGAGGAAATACATGATATTAACCATTATAATACGTTAACACATAATTTAAATTTAAATGAAAATGACAGAGGTTTGAGTCAATATTACTAGGGATTTGTTGGATTTGGTTCCCCCTCAACCTAGTTCCCATGGTTTCCTTGGATTCCTTGGAAGAGGGAGGGCCTTTCTTTATGCCACATTTCTTCAACGATGTAATACAAAAAGAGTGACTTAAAAATCTTCATCAACCCAATTGAAACCATACCTAAACATATTGAGCCATGAGAAAAGGAATGGAGGACGCCTAGGAAATTTTTTGAAAATCCTATGCTACAAAGAAACTCTCATAAAGTAACTTGAAAATTTCTAGCCTTTTCATTATTTAAGAATTCACTTATTATGTGGATAAGCACTTAATGAAATCCTCAAACCAAGACCCAACGATTTATTCATAGTTATCTTCATAAGCATGGAAGACAAAGAAAAAGTCTTTGAACATATTTCTTCAACTCTATGACCTTTATATCTCTAATATTAGATAAGGTGTAATTTATAGAAGTTGGAATACACAGAACCTATACTCTATATTTTCATATATTCATTACCCAAAAAATTATGGGATGTATAGACAATGGTAGGTATTGGCAACATGTGTGGTGCTTATGTTAAAATTTGTGCAAAGTAAGAGAATGCACCACTTTTGTTCATATCTATGTGATTGGATTAGAATTTTTTACTATGAATATATTCCCTTAGATATTATAAGTGTTCTAAACATGCGCACCTCTTTAGAAATTTCCCCTCAACATGAAAAACATCAATGACATGGGTAAACATTTACCCAATTTGATCGGCTTGTCAGGGTAAACATGAGATGAAGAGTTACTATTACATGACCCGGCCTCCAAGTTCCAGTTAAGGAAGTGGGGCCTACAAATTGACTACAAATTGTAAACTCAAAACATCCATTGGGGCTACACAACACTCAAAGGACAAATAACCACCCTAGATGACAAAAACCTAAGCCGGGGATCTATTCAATGACCTAGACCCCCAACAACCTGCATGATAATGCTTGGGTGTGGTTATAGGCCTCCAAACGCATGCACAACACTACCTCCATGCAATTGTGGCCCAACTTGCCCACTTCAGAGGGCATTGTCTCAAGATATGACCCACAATTCCTGGCCAACATCGAGACCACTGTCTAGAACTGCCTGAGATATTCTAGAGTCATAATTAACATGAGGAAAAACCTAAACATCCAAACTCAAGTCAAGAACTTTACATAGACTGCCTAGAACACACTAGACATTTTGTCAAACACATGGAAAACATAGAAGCTATAGGTCATAAATGCATATATGATCATATTAGTCTGAGATTCATCTAAAAATCACCAAGAAGGCTATATGCCCTCTCCAAATAGCTGCAACAAAAAATTTTAGTCCATACATTCATCAACCAATTGATAGTTAAACAATTCATAAGAAGAGAAATATATAGTACTCATCATATTAACCAACATATACCAAAAAAAAATAACCATCATAGAAACCATGACAACTTAGCCATAATATCGCCAACATAATCATCACAAATGCCCATATATCAAAATAAGGAAATGTCTCATATTAACATATGAAAATACCAACCAAGTCAAGGACTTCCACGTACCACCTGACCATAGATTAGGCTTAACCAAATCTCTCTTTCAACCAATCACCCCCGTGCCATATTCCAAGGATAAATGTGGGATCTCATGGAATAAACCTAGATAAAACCAAACCGGGGCTTCTAGAAGCCAAACCACCTCAAACCTCAACCACAGTGATTCCACCTCCACGGTCGGACATCACTAACACCAACCAGATCAGTCTCTACCTAAGTTGTCAAGGGATCCAGGAACTAATAACTCAACCCACCGCCTTCTAAGGCTCCAGATTGTTTGTCCATCTTGGATCTAGGGACTAGTAAATCAACCTACCAAGGAATACAAAGATTTTGTGCCAACATAGGCTCTAGGAATAGTAACTCAACCCCAGTTGTTCCAAGGATTCCAGAGTGTTTTTTCCAACCCACAACCATAAGGAACCTAAGCACTGATAAAAAAAAAAAGGTGGAAAAACCTACAATACCATGGATATCCAAGAAATAGCAAGGCAATGATAAAACTATTGATCAGTAGTTATGTTGTAGGAATATGTGTCATGATCACAGGTGGAGTACTTGTGTTGCCATCAATGCCAAAGGGGGAGATTGTTGATCAACAATTGTCATTGATGTCAACCCAAGTAGCACCACGAGATACCCCTATATTGCATGGGAATTTTGACCTACCAAATTAATATATTCAAGGTCAAGAATTCTTTTTATGGTTTATACTTGTTGAGATATTTTTGTTGATATATGGCACGCCACGTAATTCTTCACGGTTTGAGAGATATTCATGTTTCAAGTTTGTACCCCAAGTTAGTGGGATAAAACCCCATGGGGTTGTGGCATGGGTCATTGAAAAGTCATAATTAATACTTTTTAAGCTCCTAAAATCCCTCCCATGTTCACTTGTTGAAGCCCCTCTCAACCTATGAATTTAGATAAATTGTGATCCTCATATCCTCCTTATGCAAGGGATTTTGCCATCTGAAACAAGTCATCATGGAATTTTCACTCTAACTTTTTTTCCATGAAGGTTCACAAGCTGAAATTTCTATGAGGCAAAGCCGAAATCCTGAGGAAGCTTGTGTGAAAATTTCAGATAAAGGTGCACAATATTTTCGGATATATGATCTGTGGAAGTTAGTGTTTTTGCATGCTCCTGAAATTCATCTCAAAGAAATGACCTTGGGAAAATCATCATAACTCTCTCTCTGAGTATCAGATTGGAATTTTGTAAAAAGCGACAGATAGTGCATGGACTATAGTTGTCACTCTATTAATTTCAAAGCCGAATAAAGAAACAGTTACACGTGGCACATCGTACAAGTTCGCTCTACTGAAATAGTCCATAATTAGGGAATTATGAGAGATTGGGCATAACTCTCACTTGAAGAATCCAAATTGGGTCAGACCTGTTGTTACACATGATTTTTTCATCGTGAAATTTTACTGTCTATATGGGTTCATCAATACCTATATAATGCTCCCTTAGAGGTTTAAACTCTAAAGTTCCTAAACCAAGTCCCAAATTTGGAGAAAAGCTTGTAAAAATCATAAAAATACTTGTACCGCACTTTTCCTTATCTTTACCTACGACACCACATCCTTTTGCTCCAAAAACTATGGAGCCGACCGCACATTTTCTTCATTAAAAGTGTGGACCCCTGTAAAAGGTAAAATGAGCGAAAAAGTAAATTCTAGAAGCCCAGCTGGTCAAATATTCTCCCAACTAGAAGCTTCTAGAAGGCATTATCTGGTCGAAGCCTCACTCCCTCCATTCATGAACATTCATCCCTTCATAAAAGGAGCCTATTCCTTAGTCTTTAGAACTTAATCCTTTGATAAGAGGACTTTATCCCTTCCATTTTGGAGCTGTAACCACTTCCCTTGTGCTATAAATTGAGTCCATGGTCCAGTATCAAGGGTAATTACTGAGATTGAAGATTAGAGATTGTACACACTTAGTACTTGCTTTGTCCTTGGCACATGCTGATATATGTAAAAATTCTCTATCCATTTTGTATACACTGAGTACTTGCTTTGTACTTGGTAGCTACGATAGAGAAGGGAATTTCTGAAGAAACATACTCTTTTGCTAGTTGCGAGAATGATTACATAGTCGTAGTTAGGCTGGTTCAAAGAGTGGAAGGGCTTGTCAGACCAAAGGAAAATGCTTTTTCCAGACCCCGAAAGGACCTGTACAACATCAAGGCGAACGCGGTTGTAATAATCCTTCTTTTATTTAAAGATAATACAATTGGATCCTATTTTCTCAATAAGTTGTTTATGTGTTTATTTGAATGAATTATTTCTTAAATTTCTTGATCATTAAGATAGATTTGTAATTTTTGAATTAGTATATGTTGCAGGTGCTTTTGATTCTCTTCCATGTCTTTGTTTGTAGATCTTAAGAGGTGACTTCTTGGAGTGATGGGAAAAAAGAAATCAACTAGCATTGCATCACGGGTAGGTCCTTTCTTCATCATAGAAAATTCTAAATTACATATAATCTAGAGAAAGTAGTTCACATTTGTCCTGTTTGTTTCTAGCTATCCTTGTGATACTAGGGAGATCTTTCTTGTCCACAAGAATGATTTATCCGCCTACCAAAATGGCGACTCCACTCGGGATCTTTCTTGAACTTAGTTTTCTTTTTATCTTTGAGTTTGACTTATGAAAGTATTTTTATGATTTTGATTAGTCTACACTGGGTTGGGAAATTATTTTAGTAGAATCCCTGAAACTTACTTTAGAATTTTTTATTTTTCTTTATGTTTTCTAGTCTCCTCACTTTTTCTTTGAAAATAGTGCAGTAACCTCCGTAGTTTCTCTGTGTAAACAGTGCGGTACTGCACCTTTTTATACTGAAACCCGCGGACCCAAGAAAATTTTTGAAAAAATTAAGATTCTCTTTTCTGGAACCAGCTTACATGATTCTCTCTATTTGCCCAGACTTTTCTTAGCTGTCAAAAGACTTGTGTTAATTTATTTTCAGCAATTTTACAATCTCATCAGTCTCCGTTAAGTTAATTGGGTGTTTTGAGTTTCTTTTTTGGAGAAATTATTAATTTGATTTCCTTTGGTCATTACTTCAAGGTTTGTCTCAATCTCTTAACAGTTTTGCATATTTTTTCTTTTGTTTTTTCCAAAAAAAATCCCCCCTTATTCGCTAAATTATGTCTGAGTGTTAATCGCCTTTGAGTGTTTTTATTTTTTGATCTTTGGAACTCTCACCCAATTTTCTTTACTTACACTTGATTGGTTCTTAGATTACATTAGAATCATCTTGTGTTTGAGAATTCTCTTGCATAGATCACATTTTCATGATTAGAATTCTCATTTTAAGAATATGAATGAAAACTGTGCATAGATTACATTTACATACTTTTCATGTGAATTGTGCATAGATTACAACTGCATAGTTTACATTCTGGAAAAATCAATCATAGATTTAGATAAATTTCTTTGATTTTAATTTATATGTTTTTATGCTTGTTTTAAAAACATAAAAATAGAAATTGGAATTGATAAGAATTAGTTTTCTTGATGAAATTAGTGCATTAGAGAATTTGTTATATTTTCCCTTATTTATCAATTTTTGCATTGTTGGAAGTGAATGGAAACTCTCTCCTTACTTTAGTTAGGGTTCATCGAATTGAAAAGATTAAATTATCATATTCAATTGCATTCAGTTTTGGGTCGGGTCATAACACCATTGGTTTCGTATCCATTTACCCATTGAGTAATAACAGCCTAAATAACAGAGCACTTAATAAAATTTATCTAGTAGTTTTTACATTTTTAGAGCTCTTTCCACCAATCTAGCTCAGGATTAGTACTTTGGAATAGGTCATAGTTAACTTTCCAAAGAAACTAAACAAACAGTTGCATCTTGTGGTAGAAAAATTCCAATAGTAGCATGTATGCTCTCAGAAGCTCCTCCTAAGGGAGTCAAGCACGAGATCATATCCAAACCAGTGAAGTAATCAATTATTCCTCATTGGGAATGATAGAAGATATACACGTATTAACAACAGTAAACCTCGGATTGACCATTGTCGAGGAGCCTGGGGTCACTTGTCGGTAAACCTTGGATTATGTCAAGGAACCTTCAAGGGGATTGAGCTTTGTTACTCTGCCCTTGCGTGTGTATCGGATCACAGAATGTTCCCCCAAATATATTTGTTCCTATTGGTGACCTTAGTGGCCATAAAATTTAAGATTCTTTCCCAAGGTGCCAGTGGAGGGAAGATCCCACTGTACCTGGAGCATACGTCAGCTAGAGTCACTTGGACTCTCCAGAGGGTTATCATCACTCGAGATGGTTTAAGTGGAGAAACTTGCACTGGTCTGTTCCATTAAGCAGGTTGTCGGGGTAACTGCTCCAACCACCATTTCTGCATTAAAAATTCTACGATGTTGGATTTCATCACCAACTAGTGTTTTTAGTGCGGGAATCTACTGTTTGTGTGTGGTATGACTCCTATATTTGATAGCACGTGTTCATTTGTTTGTTTTTACTTTTAGAGACCATAGGTGTGAATTGTGAATTTTAATTGTTAGGTGTGAATTGTGAATTGTTAATTTTAGTTTTAAATTGTTAATAAAATTCACTGAAGTTGAATATAATGGCAACTATTCCAGAATTTACCAACCAAGGAACCCCTCTTACTGATTTTTCAAGTATTTTTCCTTTCTTTGGAAATGTTGGTCCTCCTTATATGGCTACATTGTCATTACCTGGATTTACAATAGGTTTAACAATATGGTTATTTTGAACTCCGTTGGCCCCGAATACTCAAATTGTTCCACCTCAACCGAATTCTTCACCTCAACAGAGTTCACCATCTCAATATCACTAACCTTCTGTTGACCCTTTATCTTCTTTGCCGAATATGTCTTCCTCCCTTTCTTCCTCTTTGCTTGGTAAAAGCATTGACGTTAGTAAGCAGGTGACTAAGAATAAGAAGAAAGGGAAGAAGAAGAACAAGAAGCAAGCTAAGAAAGAAGTCAACAAACCAACCATGGCTCTAAGTGTTAGTAGTGTTGAGGAAACCTCCAACATGCATCGTAAACCAAAATTCCCTTGCAAGCTTTGTAAGGGTGGACACTTCCTTATCAATTGTCCTAGTATTCCTAAGGTCTTGGAAGTATGTTCAGAAAAATCCCATCAACTTACTATTGATCCATCAACCAGTGATAGTCAGGTTCTTGGGAAAAAGGGTAAAGTTAGGTTTTCTTGTAGGTTATTCAAAGGGAGTCATCAAACTCACATTTTCCCTCACATGGATGAAGCCTCAAAATTGTTGGAAAACCTTCCTGTTCCATAGCAACAACTGGCAACAGGTTACCGTAAACTTTCTCCCAACCTACCTTCAACTGATGAAATGATTTATCTTATTCCAAGTATAGTCAATCCCACTCTTCCATTAAAGAGTGAAACTGATATCACTCAGGTTGATGATCCATTAGTTGATCAAGTGGTCGACTCAGTTTCACAATCAGTTGATCCCATTCTCTCTGTAGAGAGTGAACTTCATACCACTCAGGTTCTTCTTGTTACATTAGATTCTTCTATTCCAGGGGGCATTTCACTTGTTTATACAACACCCCCTCCAAGTAATGAGGTCTTTTCCTTTGATTGGAATAGATTGACAGAACCTCGTCTTCCTTCCTCCATCCCTTTCCAAATCATTGTGAAGGTTTTGTGGTACGAATGTACACCACACATATGTAGATGAAGGTGCTTCTGTTAGTATTTTATCCTCAACTTCTTGGAAAGCTTTGGGTTCCCCTTAGCGTGTGCCTGTTACACAGAATCTGTCAGCTTTTAACAGAACCATTAGTGAACCTTTAGGGATCCTTCCTAAGTTTCCTATTAATTTGGAAGGTAAAACTGTCTGTATGGATCTTATGGTAGTTCGAGGCCCCTTGGATTTCAATTTACTCCTTGGGCAAGACTATGTTTATGTAATGAAATTTTTCGTATCAACACTCTTTCGCGTGATGTCTTTCCCTCACAATGGAAACATTGTGACTGTAGACTAGCTTTCATTTGTTAGTCTTGATTTTACTACCAATAATCCGACACCCGTAAATTTTCCTTTTACAGAATTGGTATCTACCCTACCACGGGTTAATTATGTGGCAACCAGTCCCATGTTTTTAGTTACTGATGCAAGCGAGCCTCTCACTGTGTGCTCAACTTCCTTTGACTTAGATTCGTAATTGACATGGAAAACCCTATGGGATTATTTGAACATGATGTTCTTATCCCTTTTGAGTCCCTTGACATGTGTTCCTTCCAGAGAATTGTTCTTCCATCTGATGAAGACCTTTTGGAAACCATGATCGAGGAGTGTCCCTTGACATGTATTTCTTCCAGTTGGAAGCCATGACAAGGTCACCAAAAGGAAAGTTCCTTTTACTATGTCAACCTCATTAAAAAATGAATCAGTGGGTCTTGAGGATGGTTCTTTTCCTATGTTAACCTCGTTAAAAAAAGAAATAAGTGTCCAAGAGGATAGTTCCTGTTACTGAGTCAGCCTCATTAAAAAATTAATCAGGTATTAGGATAGTTCCTTTTACTTTGTCAACCTCATTAAAAAATGAAACATGTAGATAAGGATAGTTCTTTTTACTGTTTCAACCTCGTTAAAAAATGAAACATGTAGTTGAGGATAGTTCCTTTTACTGTGTCAACCTCGTTAAAAAATGAAGCATGTAGTTGAGGATCGCTCCTATCACTGTGTCAACCTTGTTAAAAAATGAATCATGTCTTAGATGAGGACAATTCTTTTATTGTGTCAACCTCGTTAAAATATGAAACAGACCCATGAGGACAGTTATTTTCCTGTGTAAACCTCATTAAAAAATGAATTAGTAGGTTATGTAGGTAGATTTTAGAGAGTAGATTGATAGATTCCATGAGGATGTTTCTTCTCCTGTGTCAACCTCGTTAAAAAATGAAACAGATACCAAGAGGAAAGTTCCTTTTACTGTGTCAACCTCGTTAAAAAATGAATTAGTGGCTAATGAGGAGAGTTCCTTTTACTATGTAAACCTCGTTAAAAAATGAAACCGGTCACTGTTGAGCATAGTTCTTTTCCTGTGTCAAGCTCATTAAAAAATGAAACAAATCCTCTCCTAGTCAAATTTGATTCTTTCATCTGATCTCGTAAATGAACCTTCATTACATCCACTTATTAGTAATCAGTAGTCTACTTAGTTGAATGCAATGAAGCTTGGGGGGAATGCGCTCTAGCAAGTTACGCTTGGGGGGCATTAAAACTTATCTCGAGCATGATTTTTCCTTTGTTTCAAGCTTGTGTAAAAATGAAACAAACCTATCTCAAGCAGAATTTTCTATGTTTCAAGCTTGTGTAAAAATGAAACCACTCTCAAGCACATTTTTCCTACATTTCAAGCGTGTGTAAAAATGAAACCACTCTCAAGCACATTTTATCTATTTCAAGCTTGTGTAAAAATGAAACAAACTGATCTGAAGCATATTTTTTCTCTATTTCAAGCTTTTTTAAAAATGAAACCTATCTTGAGTTGATTTCGGTTATTATTTTCAAGACTCGTTAAAATCATGAAAATCCCGAGAATATTTTGCTATCTTTCATTCTCATAAAACACATGAAAATGCCGAGTTCTTTCCATATTTTCCTGCTCGTAAATTAAATTGAAAGTTGGAAGTACATTTTTATCCCTTTTTCGAACTCATTAAAACTTACAAAAAAGAGAAAACAAGGAGTATACTTTTATCACTTTTTGGGGCTCTTGAAAATTATGAAAAAGCAAAATCCTAGAGTTCTCTTTTAAGCCCTTTTCAAACTTTCTAAACATGAAAATATTGTTGAGTACTTGACTATTCAAACTCGTTAAAGAAAATGAACAATCATCCCTTTAGTATAAGTTTACCCCTTTTCCAGACTGAAATGGACTATTTACGAAAAAGGTATACGTTGACTAATCATGGTCAGTAGAGTTCTCTGCTGCATAATTTTATCCTTTTTCAGGCTTGAGAGACTAAATATACAAAAAAGTACACCCACAGAGTTTCCTTAAGTTTTTCTTGTAACTCCCTAAAATTGAAAAACACCGAGTTTCTCCTATACTGGACTCGTTAAAACTAAACAGTAAAGGACCTGTCGATTACAAACAGGAACGAACCAATCCTTCTTCGGGTTCGATTTTATACTAAGTTGGAATCATCCGAAGGATGAGATTACATAACAAGAAAATGTTATCCTCCTCAAGCTTGTCAAAAATAAAGAGGTACTTGCCAGAAATGGTGGGGGGAAAAGAGAGAAAATGAATCCAGTTGTTAAAATTTGTTTAAAGGCAGTATACCACTCTTGAACACAACACTTTTGTCACACTTCCACCTGGGTTTGGAAAATCCTTTTCCCATCAGTTAGTCAAACCAAATTGAAAGTCTTCAGCCAGTTTCTAGGTATTATCTTAGGTCAATTGTTACCAAACCATCTGTAGTGTCATTATGTGTTCAAGAGGATAGTTCAAATAAACCATTCATTGCAAACATTTTTCTTCATTCAAATTGACCATCCCTGAGTCAGTCCTTGCAAAATATTTCTACAAAACTTGATCTAATGGTTTCGTGTCGTGGGCTTTCCTACGAAGGGTCACTTTCTATCGATGAAAATATATCATCTAGGAAGTTGATCTAGAATCCTTTAGTACCTTGGAATCTGCATGCCTTAATGGTAGGTTTCTCGCCTTCAATGACAGGTTGCATCATTGACCTTCGATCGAATGATTCTATGAAATGTTTGACTTCAGATCACAAATTCACATTTCATAGATTGTACTGACTACTTTGAGAGCCATTGTCATTATTGGTGGCTTCTCTCACACTTGTTAACAGTTCACATCATTGAATAGTAATCAAGTGGTTTCTACCATGTTCGACTTCGACACAATCAATCACATGGATAGAATCGTACTAGTTCGGGAAGAAGAAATCAAGACCCTGGATCTAGTTTCCACCATCCAGGCTGCGAGGAATTTTATTGTTCATTCTACAATAGACTATTCATGACAAATGGCTGCGTCCATACTGTGTCTACTATTGATGTAATATTAAAATCATTTCTATATTAGAACATTTTCGTTAAGTTTTGATCTAAGTATGGGAATTCCTACCTCAGCGATGATATATATATCTGTGTTTGCATTGAATATTTTTATAGGTCTGAACTGTTGTGTCCACGAGCCGATCCTCGGAATGATAAAGCACTTCACTCTTCGAATTATCTCATACTTCGCGCTTTAAGGGGCAATCTGTTACACATTATTTTGTCACCATGACATTTTACTGTCTATATGGGTTCATCAATACCTATATAATGCTCCCTTAGAGGTCTAAAACCCTAAATTTCCTAAACCAAGTCTTGAATTTGGATAAAAGCTTGTAAAAATCATAAAAATACTTGTATTGCACTTTTCCTTAGCTTTACGTGCGGCACTGCATCCTTTTGCTCCAAAAACTGTGGAGTCGACTGCATGTTTTCTTCATTAAAAGTGCGGACCCCTGTAAAAGGTAAAATGAGCAAAAAATTAAATTCCAGAAGCCCAAATGGTCAAATATTCTCCCAACTGGAAGCTTCTAGAAGGTGTTATCTAGTCGAAGCTTCACTCCCTCCATTCATGAACATTCATCCCTTCATAAAAGGAGCCTATTCCTTAGTCTTTGGAACTTAATCCCTTGATAAGAGGACTTTATCCCTTCCATTTTGGAGCTGTAACCACTTCCCTTCTACTATAAATTGAGGCCATGGTCCAATCTCAAGGGTACTTAATGAGATTGAAGATTGGAGATTGTACACACTTAGTACTTTCTTTGTACTTGGTACATGATGATATATGTAAAACTTCTCTATCCAATTTGTATACACTTAGTACTTGCTTTGTACTTGGTAGCCAAGATAGAGAAGGGAATTGTTGAAGAAAAATACTCTTTTGCTAGCTGCGAGAATGATTATATACTCGTAGTTAGGATGGTTCAAAGAGTGGAAGGGCTTGTCATACCAAAGGAAAACGCTTGTTTCGGACCCCGGAAGGACCTGTACGACATCAAGGCAAAAACGGTTGTAAGAATCCTTATTTTATTTAAAGATAATACAATTGGATCCTGTTTTCTCAATAAGTTGTTTATGTGTTTACTTGAATGACTTATTTCTTAAATTCCTTGATCATTAAGATAGATTTGTAAATTTTGAATTAGTATATGTTGTTGGTTCTTTTTATTCTCTTCCATGTCTTTTTTTGCAGATCTTAAGAGGTGACTTCTTGGAGCGATAGGAAAGAAGAAATCAAATAGCATTGGATCACAGGTAGGTCCTTTCTTCATCATAGAAAATTATAAATTACATATAATCTAGAGAAAGTAGTTTACATTTGTTTTGTTTATTTCTATCTATCCTTGTGATACTAGGGAGATATTTCTTGTCCGCAAGAACGACTTATATGCCTAACACTTGTGGCATTGGAAAGAAGACTCAGAGGACTACTACAGGAACAAAAATCACATATTGGGGATCTGAAATAACAGAGATACACCAGATTCAATATCGAGCTCCTATAAGGTAAGAAAAAACTAGATCATGTGTTGTAAAGGACTAGACTTTCTAGGGCATAAAAGCAAAGCAAGGTGCAGATGATAGCATGAAAAGGGAAGCAAACAATGTGTATAATAGTAGCAAGAAGTTCATCACATGGAGTCTTCAAGTGGGTAGCACTGCATATAGTCACTGTAAAGGTATCATTGTACTAAGTCATTGTAAATACATTATTGTAAAAATTTCTCTTGTCATCTGCCAAGAGTTGAAGAGGTAGCGTCGGGAGGTCTAGGATCATCATTAGGTGGTTGTGTCATAGTTGGGGTTATGGTCTAGTGTGTCTTCTTCTTCTACATCATTCTATATCATTGTAAAGTGGACCATTTTCCTTGGTATGGGAGTCCATTCTTCTTTTATTCTTCTACAAGGTGGTAAGGTGGTGCTAGGGTGAGTTGTAGCTCATTGAGTGTTGGGGCATCCTTTCGATTAACTACTGAAGAATATTGGGCATTGGAGCGTTCATCCAATGGGAGCTGGAGAAGAATGCTTTTCTAGAATCTAGGATTTTGGAGCTTTATTTTCAATTGGAGTTGAATATTAAAGAATTATTAGTAAAGCATTAGGTGGTTTTTTGTACTAGAGTGGGTTTCCACCTAAAAAACTGTGTGCATTTATGTTCCTTTTGTTTACTTCTATCATTGTACAAACACTGATAATAATTGAAGATTAACTAATGCTCTAATTGAAAGGAATACTGATTCACCCCCACCTCTCAGTATTTCAAACAATTGGTATTATAGCTTGGTTCCTTCAATAACAGTTTAACAACTGGAAGGAGGTCATGGAGCATACCAAGAATGATGTACCTCTATTCAATGAAAATAATTATGCACTTTGGAAAGGAAGAATGGAGGTATATCTCTTGGCACAAGGTTACGAAGTATGGGACACTGTTCAAATGGATATACATCGACCACGGATGAACAAGGTAAGAATAATTTGGTAAATGATGCAAAAACGAAGAATATTATTATTAGTGGACTTATTGAATCTGCTTATCATAAGGTGTTGGGTTGTAAAACTGCCAAAAATGTATGGGAAAAGCTTGAAAATATATATGTAGGTGACTCAAATGTCAAAGAAGCAAAGCTTCAAATCTATAGAGAAAAATTTGAGCAACTCAGAATGGAAGAAGATTGCAACATTGCTGCATACTTCCAATACGTTGATGAAATAACCAATACTCTAAAAGGATTGGGAGAGCCAGTTGACGAGAAAAATATTATACGAAATATTATTAGAGCGTTACCAGGGAGATTCAACCCAAAGGTATCAGTCTTAGAAAACAGTGAAAATCTGGACAAACTCAGCAAAGAGGAATTACATGGAGTTCTCATAGCATATGAAATGAGACTTGATGAAGAAGAGGGTACTTCGCATCTAGAAACTGCGTTCGTTGCATCTAAGAAAACCAATAAGGTCAAACAATGTTCAATTGAAAAGACATGCACCTGCAAGTGTGAAGAAAAGGGAGATGATGGACAAGGTCTTTCAGATGAAGAATATGTTTACTTTTACGAGAAAACTAAAAATTAGTAAGGGAAAATTCAAAGGTAAACTTCCATCGATATGTTTCAGCGGTGGTGAGGTTGGGAATTTCGCAGAAAAAAAGAAATTATGGCAACCCAAAAGGAAAGAAAGGCTTTAAGAAATTCAAGAAGCAAGAAGAAAGGAATGAATCCAGAAGGAACTTTCTCTCTAAAGAAGATATCTCATCATCCGATGAAGACAGTAATGGCGAAGAAGAAGCCAATGAGAGAGTATTGTTTATGGCCAAGCACAATAAACAAGAGGTATCAAACAATGAAGAAGAAGGGTTGACCATAGAAGAATTTTCTAAGGAGGTAATTAGGCTTATGAAAGAGCTCAAGGCTGATAAAATCTGTTCCAATACTCTTGAAGAACAAGTTCAAGGTCTCAAAATTGAAGTAGTCTCGCTGCGTAAGGAAGTGAAGAAGGGAAAAACTATCGAAAACTATGCCAACAGCTCAAGGGCATTGGAATAAATAATCAACAATCAACAATATTACAACGACAGAACTGGCCTCGGTTACAAATAAGAAGAAGCAGGACCTTCTACAACAAAATACAATGAACCTATGAGATCTGACATGCATATAGACTTAATTGGACAACATTCGCAAGAACATCCTTGGAAGACGATTCCTCAACAAAGATTTCCATCCAGGTACCAAAATATTTTTTATGGCTATTTTTATTAATGTGGAAAATTTGGTCATAAAGCTGTAGAATGTTGTACGTACCCTAGGATCCAATATAATTCTAGGAGATCCTTCAAATATGAATCTCCCAGGGCTCAACAAAACATCAATAGATTTTAACATTTAAGGAATAATATGGAATGTTACAAATGTTATAACTTTGGACACATAGCCAGAGACTGCAGACTTGAAAATCCTTTAGAAGAATCTTCGAAGCCACAGAATGAACGAACATGGAAGGAGAAGAAGACTGATAATTTTGCTCTCGCTCTCAAGGCTCAAAACAACAAAGATGTGTGGTATGTTGATAGAGGTTTCTCAATGCATATGACTGGAGATAAAAGGAAATTTTTATCTATGAAAGAGAAGAAGGATGGAACCGCATCCTTTGGAAATGATGGATCTTCAAATGTTATAGGATTAGGTACCGTCACACTTGGAAGAAAATATTTTATAGCCAAGAATGTTCTATTGGTTGAAAAAATGAATCAAAATCTACTCAGTGTTGGAAAAATGTGTGATCAAGGACACACAATGCTATTCAACTTCACAAAATGTGAAATCAGGAAAGGAATGTATGGTAAAATTGTGTCTACAACAAGTCGAGCTCCAAACGACATATATGTTCTAGATGAAGCAACTAAAGCATGTATACTAGCTAAAGAAGATGAAAGATTGTTATGGCACAAACAAATGGGTCACATAAACTTTGAAAATATTGTTAGGATAAGAAAAAAGGAAATAGTATGAGAAAAGTTGAAAATCTCTAAACCATCCAACACACTATGAGAGGCCTGTCGGCACGACAAGTAGACAAAAGTCCAATTTAAAACAAAAGAACAATTTGCATCACATCCATTGGAATTGATACATACTAATCTATGTGGTCCTGTGAGAACAAAAGGCTTAGATGGAGAATTATATTTCATGTTAATGATAGATGACTATACCAGGATGACAACCGTCAGTTTGCTAAAGAAAAAATTTGAAGCATTTGAGTGCTTTAAGATATACAAGGAGTTGGTTGAAAATGAAATTGATTTGAAAATAAAGTGTCTAAGATCAAATAATGGCAGAGAATTCACTTCCAAATTATTTCAGCAATACTGTGACGAAAATGGAATAAAAAGACAATTTTCAACAGCATGAACACCTCAGCAAAATGGAGTTGCTGAAAGAAAGAATAGAACCGTACAGGAAATGGGTAGAACAATGTTGAAGGACTCAAAATTGGATGAAAAATTATGGGTTAAGAAATTGATACGACAATCTTCATTATCAACCGAAGTCTTCTCAGAAATAATTGCAACAAGACCCCATATGAATTATGGAAAGGAAAACCAGCTAATGTAAAATATTTCAGAATCTTCGGAAGCAAATGGTATATCAAAAGAGAAGATCAAAATTTGGGTAAGTTTGAATCACGTGTTGATGAAGGTGTCTTTGTTGGTTACTCACGTAAAATAAAGGCCTATAAATGTTATAATCTAAGACAAAAACATATAGTGGAGAGAATAAATGTTACATTTGATGAAGATGGTGTTCTAATGAATAATGATGAGGATCTAGAATCTTTGAAACTTGAGACAGAGGTTGAAAAAGACACAGATAAAATTATGGAACAAGAAGCAACTATCAAATAGGAAGAAGTAATAATGATCATCAAGATATACCCGAACAACAACAAGAAGCTTCTCTAAAGAGAACAAAAGAATGGATTCAAAAGAACCATCCATCAAATCAAATCATTGGTGACATAAAATAAGGTTGACAGCTTCGTTCATCACAACAAGCTCACATTTATTTCCTAGAAACCTTTGAGCCTAGTAGTTTTGAGGAAGCCATCCAGAGTGAACATTGGGTAGTAGCTATGAATGAAGAATTGGATCAAATAGAGAAGAATAACACCTGGGAATTAGTTCCACAACCAAAAGATAAAAATGTCATTGGGAATAAAAGGCTGTTTAGGAACAAATTGAATGAAAATGGACAGGTTACCAGAAACAAAGCAAGATTGGTTTGGAAAGGCTATGCACAAGTGGAAGGAATTGATTTTGATGAAACATTTGCACCAGTTTCCAGAATGGAAGAAATCCAAATGTTTCTCGCCTATGCATCTTCAAGAAAAATAAAAGTCTACCAAATGGATGTTAAGTCATCATTTCTGAATGGAGAATTAGAGGAAGAAGTTGACATTGAACAATCTGAAGGTTTTCTACTATCAAAAAAAGAAGACTATGTTTGCAGGTTAAAGAAGGCTCTATATGGTCTCAAGCTGGCTCCCAAAGCATGGTATGCTCGTCTTGATAGATATCTACATCACCAAGGGTTCAAGAAAGGTACAGTTGATAGCAATATTTATGTACAAATAGATAAAGCTAATTTAACAATCGTTGAGGTATATGTGGATGATATAATATTTGGTAGCAATGATGATCAACTAGTAAGAAATTTTCTACAAATATGCAAAGTGAGTTCGAGATGCCTTTACTTGGTGAGCTAACATACTTCGTAGGGCTTCAAATATCTCAAAAAGAGAAAGGAATATTTATATGTCAAGCCAAGTACATCAAGTAAATGTTCAAGAAATTCAAAATGGAATATTGCAAACTCATACTTACTCCGATGGTAACAGGTTGCAAATTGAGCATAGACGACTCATATAAGGATGTGGATCAAAGGTTTTATAGATCTATGATCGATAGTCTTCTATATGTAACAACTTCCCGGCCAGATGTTATGCAAGCAATTGGACAAGTAGCAAGATTCCAAGCAGCGCCCAAAGAATCACATATTATTGTGGTCAAAAGAATTCTTCGATATCTAAAGGACACAAAAGAATATGGCTTGTGGTATCCCAAGGGTAAAAATCTCATTATTCAAGCCTTTACAAATGCAGATTGGGTAGGAAGCATTGATGATAGTAAAAGTACTAGTGGAGTAGCATTCTATCTAGGTGGTTGTCTCGTATCATGGTTGAGCAAAAAGAAAACCTCGATCTTGTTATCTACAGCAGAAGTGGAATACATTGTAGTGGCAACATGTTGTACTCAATTCCTTTGGATGAAACAAACTTTGCAAGATCTTCAAGTACAATTTCGTGAGCCTATTCCCATATTCTATGACAACACCAGTGCCATCGGCATCTCCAAAAATCTTATCATGCATTCAAAAAAAAAAACACATTCTGATCAAATATTATTTTGCTAGAGAACAAGTCGCTGAAAAGAATATCAAACTTGAGTATGTTGGTACGAAAGAATAAATCGCTGATATCTTCGCTAAACCTTTACCTCATGAAGCATTTGAATAACTTCACTAGAAGCTTGGGATTCTCCCAAGTTCTCATTATATTTTCCTTATTCACAATATAAAGGGAGAGTGGAAGTGTGTACAAGTCCATAGGATGGTTGTGTGTCAAGGGGAGTCACCCTTTTCCATTGATGTCAAAGGGGAGAGGATGTTGTAGGAAGAGGTGTCATGATCGCAGGGGGAGTACTTGTGTTGCCATCAATGCCAAAGGGGGAGCTTTTTGATCAGTGGTTGTGTTGTAGGAAGAGGTGTCATGATCACATGGGGAGTACTTATGTTTCCAACAATGCCAAAGGGGGAGATTGTTGATGAGAAGTTGTCATTAATGTCAACCCAAGCAGCACCAGAAGATACCCCTATACTGCATGGGAATTTTGACCTACCAAATTAATATATTCAGGATCAAGAATGTTTTTTCTGGTTTCTACTTGTCGAGATGTTTTCGTTGATATATGGCATGCCACGTAATTCTTCACAGTTTGAGAGATATTCATGTTTAAAGTTTGTATCCCCAGTTAGTTGGCTGAAACCCCATGGGATTGTGGCATGGGTCCTTGAAAAGTCATAATTAATAATTTTTAAGCTCCTAAAATCCCTCCCACTTTCACTTGTTGAAGCCCCTATCAACCTAAGCATTTATATAAATTGTGATCCTCATATCCTCCTTATGCAAGGGATTTCGCCATCTGAAACAACTCATCGTGGAATTTTCTCTCTAATGTTTGTTATACAAAGGCTTAGAAACTGAAATTTTTATGAGGCAAAGCCAAATTCTTGATGAATCTCTTGTAAAAATTTCAGATAAAGGTGCACAACATTTTAGGAGATATGATCTATGGAAGTCAGTATTTTTGTAGGCTCCTGAAATTCATCTCAAAGAAGTGACCTTGGGAAAATTGTCATAAATCTCTCTCTGAGTATCGGATTGGAATTATGTAAAACATGTAATATATTGCATGGAATGTAGTTATCGCTATATCAATTTCATAGCCAAATGAAGAAACAGTGAGATGTAAGCACGTTGTACAAGTTTGCTCTACTGAAATAGTCAATAATTAGGGAATTATGAGAGATTGGGCATAACTCTCTCTTGAAGAACCCAAATTGGGTCAGACCTATGGTAGTGGAAAGAAGACTTAGAGGAATACTATAGGACCAAAATTCACATATTGGGGATCTGAAATAACAGAGATACACCAGATTCAATATCGAGCTCCTAGAAGGCAAGAAAAAGCTAGATCATGTGTTGTCAAGGGCTACAAAGGACCAGAATTTCTAGGGCAGCAAAGCAAAGCAAGGTGCAGAGGGTAGCATGACAAGAGCATCAACCAAATTTTAGAATAGTAGCAATAATTTCATCACATGAAGTCTTCAAGTGGGCAGCACTGCATACAGTCATTGTAAAGGTATCATTGTACTAAGTCACTATAAATACATTATTGTTAAAAAATTTCTAGTGTCAATTTGTCAATAGTTGAAGAGGCAACATCGGGAGGTCTAGGATCATCAATAGGTGGTTGTGTCATAGTTGGGGTTATGGTATAGTGTGTCTTATTTTTCTACATCATTCTATATCATTGTAAAGTGGACCATTTTCCCTGGTATGGAAGTCCATTCTTCTTTTATTCTTCTACAGGGTGGTAGGGTGGTGCTAGGGTGATTTGTAGCTCATTGAGTGTTTGGGCATTCGTTCAATTGAATACTAAAGAATCTCGGGCGTTGGAGCATCCATCCAGTGGGACCTGGAGAAGAATGTTTTTCTAGATTCTAGTAAGTTGGAGCTTTATTTTCAATTGGATTTGAATGTTAAAGAATTACTACAAAAACATTAGGTGGTTTTTGTCCCAGAGTGGGTTTCCACCTTAAAAAATGTGTGCATTTGTGTTCTTTTTCTTTACTGCGATCATTTTACAAACACTGATAATAATTGAAGATTAACTAATGATCTAATTGAAAGGAATACTGATTCACCCCCCCTCTCATTATTTCCAACAAAAACAACTATCAACCTAGGAAAATATTCATTCGAATGACAACACATAACCAGAACAAAGCATGCATATAACATGCATCCATAAATAAACAAGTAAATCACACATGCAACCTATTACCTGTAAAGAAATTTAATTACAGTTTTTTATCCAACTATTCCCTTGCGCTTTCCTGGTTTCCTTTGCATTCTTACTCCAAATCCAAGGTAGGCCAAAGTGCTCCAAGAATTCTCCAAGAATTATCTGAGTGTGGAAGAGTGTTAAAGAATGAGATAATGAAATATGAGCTCCAAGATTGAATTGAAAAAATATGTGAATTGATCCTTAGAAGCCATTTTATCATTGAGGCCTCTATTTTCTTCATTTTCCTTCATTTTTCCTTCAATTTCTTTCTCATGCAAATTTGTCACTTCATCTTCCTTTCCTCCTATTTTCCTTTATTTGATAAATAAAATTCCAATTATTTCCAATGTCTTTTCCAATTTCCATAGCCATAAATTAATCAACAATGATACTCATCACTATGTTCTTCCCAACATTCAACTTGGAATGTGTCCCTTGGGGGAACATCATCCTCATGTGTTCTATAACACCTATGACCAAAAAACTGTTGAAAACAAAACATAATACCTATGGATTTTTGTAATATATCTTAATGCAGTATTTAAAATGACATCATACAAGCCATGAACAACATGACACACATGAAAATCATACTGCTTATTGGAGCTTTATAACATAACTCATTGTGGTATTTAAAACAACATCCATATACACATATACACATACCAAAAATTTATTTTCTCAAACTAGCAAATAATGAAGGATACATAGCCCACATTTGATCAACCATCTCCCATGTAGCTTAATCAAGCCCAAAGTGCTTCCACTGTACTTTAACCTACTCAACTGTTTTATTCCATAGCATGATTTGTTTTCACTGCAATATGCAGTATGGTTCTAGCTCTAATTCTCCCTCTGGTCCACCTGCAATACATAACAGTTAATCACATGATCAACATTCTACACATAATTCTTAAGCAATGAAACATGGAAAACATCATGGAATTTCACTATCTAAGGCAGTGCAAGTCGGTAGGCCATTGGTACAATCCTATCAAGGATCTCAAAAGGCCCAAAAAATCAAGGTACCAACTTGGCACACGATCCAATCCTCAAGGAGCTCTTCTTGGGCTTAAGGCTCAAGTACACATGTTCCACAACCTGAAACTCATTAAATACCCTCTGTTGATATGCATAAATATTCCGCCTCTCCTGTTTTTCCTTCAAATTTCTCTTAATAACTTGCATTTCCTATTCCATCTCTTCCAACATGTATAGTCCAATCAATACCCTATTCACCAGATCACTCTAACTGGTAGGAGTATTACAACTCCTCCCATAAAGTGCCTCAAACAAAATCATCCTCAAGGACTCCTGATATTGATTCTTAGAAGAAAATTGTACCAATGGAATATACCCTTCCCACTTCCACTGCTGATGCATAACATAAATCCTCAACATGTCCTCAAGAATCCTCTTAACCCTCTCTAACTGTCCATTTTTCTGTGGATGATAAGCTGTATCGAATGCCAAATTTGTCCCCAATCCTGCAAACAACTCTTTCCAAAACCTAGAACTGAACTTGGCATATCTATCAAATACAATCTTCTTAGGAACACCATGCAATCTCACTATCTCCCTGATGAAAATCTGAGCTACCTCACTAGCTAAATTCATAGACTTTATTGAAATGAAATGAGCTACCTTAATTAACATGTTAACCACAACCATAATGAAATCATTTTTTTTTCGATGTCCTTGAAAAACCTATAATGAATTCCATGGAAATGACCTCCCATTTCCACTCTAGAATTGGAATCAATGATAATAAATAACTTGGATTCTTACACTCTACTTTTACCTGCTAACAATCCAAACATCCTGTCCTGAAGATGGATCCTCGTTGGGATTTGAAACATCGACAAATTTTCAATAACACTGTGGAAAATCCGAAGACATCTTCAATAATCCAAACATCTCACAACAAAATCAACCAACTATTTCTTCAAGTTGGGCCAGTGACATAATTTCATAACTTTTTTCAATGTCTTCAAATATCTCTCGTGATCTGAATATGGATTGACAAGAAATTCCCTCAAGATAATCATCTTGAGTTCTCTTTCATCTGGTTCATAAATCTTGTTTCTGAATCAGACCAAGCCATTAACTGTGGGATGATAATCCAGATCCCTATCACCTCCACCCTACTACTATAATGTGTGCCTCAATTGTTAATACCTATCAACATATTTCCTTGCATGTAAGATCTGCTCCTACAATTCTGTCCCATAAGAACTCTCTTTCACAATGAAATTCACCTGCACTCTTCTACTAAGAGCATCTGCAACCCTTTTCTCCTTTACCTTGATGTACCTGATATCGAAATAAAACTCACTGAGAGTATCCAACCATCTATATTTTCTAGCATTTAGATTAGGTTGATCAAATACGTACCCCAACCCACTATGACCGTTCATTAAGATAAGCCTCTTGCCAATAAGATAATGTATCCACATATTTACTGCATGGATGATAGATTCCAACTCGAGATCATGAGTCATATAGTTTTGCCCATTCTCATTCAACTTCCTTGACTCATAACATACCACCTTTCCTTCCTACAACAATACTCCACCAAGTTCTCTCTTGCAAGATTTTGTACATACCACAAACTCTTTGCTTAGATTTGCAATCTTCAATACCAGAGCATTTGTAAGAAAATATTTCAACTGCTCAAAACTAATTGCGTAGTCCTCATTCCAATCAAACTTCTTCCCTTTTCGCTGCAAAGTTGTAATAGGATAGAAAATTCGGGAGGAGTTCATGATAAACTGCTTGTAATAAACTGCTAGTCCCATGAATGATCTTACCTCATCCACATTTCTAGGAGTTGCCCACTCCATGATAGCTCTGATGTTTTCTGAGTCCACTACTATACCTTCCTTGGAAAATACATGTCCCAAGTAATGAACTTCAATCTAAAAGAAACTACACTTACTAATATTTGCATACAATTGATGCTCTCTAAATAGTATTAACACTATTTCTAGATGTTTTTCATGTTATTCCTCATTCTTAGATTATATCAATATGCCATCAATGAACACTATCACAACCTTATCCAAATAACGACACAACACATTATTCATCAAACATATGAAAGAAGTTATAGCATTAGTAAGACCCAAAGGAACTACTACAAAAGCGTAATGACCATACCTAGTATGAAATTTGGTTTTGTGCATGTCCTCTTGTTTGATGTGTACCTGATGATATCTTGATCTCAAGTCAATATTCAAGAACATTGTTGTTCCCTTCAATTCATCAAAAAAATCATCAATCCATAAAAAATGATACATGTTCTTGATAGTAACCTTGTTCAACTGCATGCAATAAATACATAACCTGAGAGTACCATCTTTAGTCTTCAAAAACAGCACTGGTGAACCCCAATGCAAAATAGTTGGCCTAATGTATCCCTTTTCAAGCATTTCCTTAAGCTGAAAATGTAGTTCCACTAATTATGGAGTGCTCATCATGCACGGTGCCTTCAATGCTGGTGCTACTCAGGGCATCAACTTAATAGAAAATTCCACTTGCCTATGACATGGTACATTAGAGGAAATTTCAACCTAAAAGTGGTTTCCTAGGGAAAAATAATAAAACCCTAAAATAATAGTTATGAATTATGGAGGGAAAAGAATAAATCTACTTTTTTTAATTGTATTTTTGGCCTCTATCCCTAAAGGTTTACTCAAATTTCAAGTGTAGACACTCGTTGGATGCGGAATTATATTTCACATCTAACAATAACCCATTATGCATGCTTTTGAGAATACCCACATTGATAAAAATTATAGATACATTAAAAAAATGTGTCTTCTCAAAAGTATGCATAATGGGTACTTGTTGGATATGGAAATTGATTATGCATCCAACAAGTGTCTACACTTGAAATTTGAGTAAACCTATAGGGAGATAGGCCAAAATATAATTAAAAAAATTAGTTTTTTTTTTATTTTCCCTCCAAAATATTTACAACATGTACCTCTTTTTAAATTTAAAGGATTTTGATTGGTTTACATATTATGAAATAGAAAGTACATAAAAAAGTCATGGGAAATTTTATGCTGAAATTTCCTCTAATGACTCTGAAATATCTGCTGGAAATACATCCTGAAACTGCCACAAAACTGGATACCTCTTCAAGACTTCAACACCCTCATCATCCTTTTCTTTGTCACTAGAAATATGAACTAAAAATAATACACGCCCTTTCCTGCTACCGTGTGTATCCTGCATAGCTGTTATAACCATTATCACTAACATATGCTTCTTCTTACCCTGCAAGATTCTCTTCTCTCCGTCATCATCCAAGCACTAAATAGAATTATCATAGCAATCTACATCAGTTTTGTGAATATACAACCAATGCATACCCAACAACACACTATATGATCCCAATGGATGTAAATTTATATGTACTAATGTAGAAATATAGTTCACCTCAAATGCACAAGATCTCACCCAATAATGAACTCTTTTCTTGGTACCTATATCCAACTGTATCAACAAAGGCTCTGCATGAACTTATTTATCCAAGAAACATTTATCCACCAGGTCAGGAATGATATAACTATAGTTAGATACAGGGTCATTCAAAATATAAAAAACTTGATCACAAATCTTACCTTCCATCTCAATAATAGATGTATGATGATCATCCTACGTATTATCTAATGCTACTAAATCTAAGGAATAATTTATCCAACATGCCAAACTTTTTGTGGAGAGCTATAAATTTGAGTTTTGACACCCTTATGTTGTGGAAAATGTCTCCTACGATGATCCTTTTCACAAGTCCATCACTACAAAGGCTACCTGTTGTCACCCTTTTTTTGATCCTCGGATTGAAATCCATGTCCTCCTTCAACTGAATTGAATTTCTTGTATGGTGTTGCATTCTCCTTGTTACCTGCATCTTGAGGTATTACTCAATTTTTATCCCACTTTCCTTTAGTATTGTAATTACCTTTCCAACCCTGGTTAGGTTTTGAATTACGCTTAGATTTCTCATAACAATGCTTCAACTTCCCAATTAATTCCTCCAATGTCTAAGGCTCATCATATTCAATCTGATCCTTAAATTCTTAAGGAAATCCACTAAAAAATATTTGAACCTTCATTTTCTCATCCTTAAGATATGGAACATACCTTAACAATTCCAAAAACTTAGTTGTGTCATCTTCATCTATCCTAGATCCCATATTCAATTTGTAAAACTCCTTAGATTTATCCTGATAGTATCTCTCTGATGAATACTTTTTTCTAAAAGGTATTTTGAATTCATGCCAACTCAATTCATCTGTCCTGATACCTCTGACACGCTTTTCATCTTCCTACCAGATATCCTCTTTTCATTTGAAATTGAAAATAGCTATCTTGGCTTTCATATTCTCTGTATAATCATGGAGCTCGAAGAAATTATTCATCACAAGTGACCATGCTTCTGCATATTCTAATTTCTTGACACTACAAGGAAAAGACCCTATAGCGGAGGTTATAAAGGAGGTTTTTAGTGTTATAAAATTGGCCAAAATTATCAAAAAAATATTTGCTACAACATCCATTTATGGTTACTGAGGTTTTGGTGGAGCTTTTAACGGAAATTCAACACAACTAAAAAAAAAATTTGGCTTTAACACACTGGTGCGTACATGTAGAAGGTGCCCCGGGGTGGTCGAAGAAGAATGCACCGGGCTGTTAAGGTATAAAACTGCACCGGGCATAGTGTTGGTGATACAACTCATGAGGCCATTCTAATTAGTCTTGGGATTTGTGCAGTTCCAATAGGTCATATCAGTGCACCAATGCATAGACTTATAGAAATGCATCGGTGCGTAGTATCACAAAAATGCACCGAGATTTATAATTGGTATCGGTATTCATGCGGTGCCCATAGGTCATACAAATGCATCAGTGCTTATAGACACATAAATGCTCTGGTGCACAGTATCACACAAACACAACAATATTTATAATTGGTATCGGTATTTGTGTGGTGGCCATAGGTCGTACAATGACATCGGTGTGTATAGACACATAAACACACCAGTGTGTTGTACCGCACAAATGCACAGATATTTTTAATTGGTTTTGGTATTTGTGCAGTGCCCATAGGTCGTAGAAATGCACCGATGTGCTTCAGAATACAAATGCACTAGTGTATAGTAACTGACACACACCGGTTTTTATTTTGTATTTTTTAGAAACATTGACCTATAATAGTGCAATTATTGTGATTTTTTAAAATTCATTATTCATCAAAAGTCAACACATCTTATAACAATATTCATATTAATTAAATTTTTATTAATGCATTTGAATGTGACGCTTGGATTAATTTGTTATATCATATCATAATTATTGTGGTTTTTTAAAATTCATTGTCCATCAAAAGTCGACACATATATATCTTATAACAATATTCATATGAATTAAATTTTTAATAGTGCATTTGAGAATGACAATGGAGATGCAATAACGAAAATGGATACACAATAGAATAAATTAAAACATATTTTATTATATATATATGAATAAGATAGTATTTTTCATACCAAATAGGACAATTATTGGTATCCTTTTGTCTTTCAATTGGGACACTATGTCCATTACATTAAACAAAATGTCTAATTTAATAGAAATATTTCAAAAAATACAAAGCCTTGCTTTGATATCCAAACATAGTGATCATCATTCTTCACTTGAACTACTGTCACTGCTAGAGCTACTTCCATGACTTAGGTTATTTTCAGGAATGTTTTGTTCACGGTCTTGATTGTTTTCTTTTTCTTCATCTTCCATCTACAAAAATAAAAATAAACTGAAATGAGTGTATATACATTGGCGAGAATAATGAAAATTTCAATATTAAATAATATACATCAATGTAAATCGAAAATAAAAATGATGTACCATAGCAACAAATAACTCATAAACTACACACATTCTTTCAAAACCATGTACCATGCCATGTTTCCAAATTTCATCTGTTGGTGCAGTTCCATACTTTGTTTCCTGCATGTTTTATACCCCATAACAAATAATATATTTAATATAAAATATCTTTTTGTTCTATTAATTATAGAAGGAGCTAAGTAAAACAAGATTGATAGATGCTTATAAATTCCACAATTAATTTATGATATGCCAACATATACTCACAACCCATATTTAACCCAATTTCAATCAATTCGTCTAATGGTTCTTCTTTGTATGTTAGCACCCGTTTGAAGACATTCAATGATGATTTTTGTAAAACAACTTAAAAATTAAAAAAATGAAATCTAGTTAAGTTGTTATAAGGAAGTAACAATTACTCACAAACTTAGATATCAACCCTTTTCTTCCTTGTCGTCCTGTTTAATGTGCTAAATGGGTTCCATTTTCTTTTATTTTCTGCAAGAAAATTCTTGAAAATTAATATTTAATGATAAATTATTTATTTATTGTACCTAATATTTGAAAAATTCAATGATTACATATTACATTTGAAACACGTTGTTGTGGAGATGGCTCCTCCTACAATGCAATTTTATCCATTTCTTTGACCATCTCCTTGTACACCTTTTTGGACATTCCTACTGGCATATTTCTGATATCAGCTCGTTCATCTTTTGAGATTTTCATAATCTTCCTGAAAATGTAACATGACAATAAAATATTTAATTTTTATATTGATATATGAAAAGTAAATTTAACAAAAGTGATATTTATAAATAATTCTAGACAAACATTTAAAGGAATATTACTTTTTTCATTCCTTCTTTTTTGTTGTTGTACGTTTTTGCTATTAAAAGTTCGACATGTCTCATTAACCAATTCTCTGAAAACTCTTCTTGTAGTTTAGATAAAATTTCGTTCTTGGAATAATTGGATTGATTTTTGTATTGTAAGTGGAAAGAACGCCTATACATTTGTTCCACTAGACCCCTCAAACTTTTGTAAAAGATTTTCCCCCTTTCGTAACCTCTAGCACCACTCCAAATGAGCTAAGGAGCAATTCATTTTCATCTGCATGTTCTATTTTTTTTCTTTTCTTAGAACAAAATTCCTTTTCTAAGTTGTTGGTCCCTATAGAACATTAAACATATGTGAATTAATATATTGTTTGACACATGTTATCTAATAATTTTAAGTATCTTATTAATGATAATTAAAAAAATAAACTCATATTAGGTCGATAGTATTTTTTCATTCACCTGATTCATCCTTTTGCAATTTTTCCATCAAGCTTTTATGCTTTTCTGGTCCTAGATCAGAAATAATCTTATTGATCTTCATCATTTTGTGGCTCTGCATGATACAAAGTAAACAATACATATTAGTTAAACTTAAATATAGTTCAAAAATAATATTTTTATAAAGAATTTACAAAGAACTTGCCTTTTTTTCTTTTCTTGATGTGTTATCATTATTTTTGTTACTTGATCTCTTGTCAGTCATTTATTTATAAATCTGAAACCTGTACCATATCATTCATTAATATATTTATAAATAAATTGTCAAATTTTCAGGTAAAAAATAAATCTCAAGAAACCGGTGCGCTTTTCATGATGTACGCACCATTGTCGGTGTGTGAGGGTATTAAAAATGCACCGCAAAAATAGTATATTAGGATGTACGGTGTGCGGGGGTATTATAAACACACTACACAAACAGTGTAATAGATCGTACGGTGCTATCCTCGTAACATGGAGCACCGGTGCCCTATTTTAGATATGGTGCACTGATTTAAAAAAAATGTTTTCAAATTTTTTATTATACAGTACTTGCGTGGTGCGCTAGGTTATGCAGGGCGCACCTATAAAAAAAGTCCATTTTTTCCAAAAATTCACGCAATGGCTGAATGGATTGGGATCCAACTATGCAATTCATCCCCTGGGTTGGATGTCAATCTAAAATGAAAAGCCCTAATTCCGAAATCACAGAAACAGGGAGAAGAAAGGGAAAAAACAAAAGAAAAATGAAGGGTTTAGGGTAAAAATGGATAAAACTACAGAAAAAGTAAAAAAACTGCAGAAAAAGTTAAAAAAAAATCAAATTTAATACTGAGATGGTTTGAAATTCTATGATACAGGATTTGAATCACCAGAGGTTTGGTTTCTGATTGTTTGAATTTTGGTTTCTGATTGTCTAAATACTTTTTTTTCAGACATATTTCGCTGCTCCACAATGCTCTCGTGCTCTCTTGGTCCAGGTATGTCTCCTGCAAATCTCTGGCTGAAAATTTTAGCAAAAATAGTGAAATAATGAAAAGTGTTTAGCATTTACAAAATTATTTTATGAAATTAAATTTTTGAAAATACTTTGCCGCTTTTTTTTCACTTAAAGAAAATAGAGTTGCACTTTTTATTATTTTGTTTATTCGTCACTGGTGCATCACTTAATAGCACTGCACCTGTGCATCCTTTTGTAACACTGGCATCGGTGTGTAGTAACTAAAATTTACTGGTGCGGTTATATGTACAGTTGCACTAATTTGCGGTTAAGGCACTGAAATTACTTTTAGGTGTGTACACCAAAATTTTGTGAACTCCAACCATAGAAATTGAGAATTACAATTTTGTTTATTCTTGAGAATTAGAATTAGAATTAGAATTAGAATTGAGAATTGAGAATTGGAATTGGATAAATTCTTGATGGAAATAATTATTCTTCCAATGAATTTTGTTATTACAGGAGGTCCCCACTGATTATGTGGAGAGAATGCAATGTGGGGCGTGTGAAGATGCAATACTATAGGGCCCAAGTGGGCAATTGTGGCATGTGAACCTGTGCTATGCTAAGATGTGGCCAGTTTTCACAAATGGTTGGGAAATTTTTGTTTCTAAGAAGTTTATTGAAGTTAGAGATATTTTAGTTTTTAGACATGTTGGAAATGTACATTTTACTATGAAAATATTTGGGCCATTTCTTTTCAAAACTACACCTCTTCTTATTTCAAAAAAAAAAAAAAAAAAAACTTAAACCTTTTCATAACCCGCAACAAGAAAATGTACCACATGATCTGCTTGCTCACCCATGATCTTCTTGCTCATTTGTAAGTTCCTCCTCCATCTTCGCATCCAATTTCCTCTTTTCTCCTTTTTGCTTTCTAGCTTGATCTTAAAATTTTTTATACAATCTATGTTTTATGAGAAACTTACCTTGAATGTTCTGGGACCAATGATAATGAGTCCTTCATTCTGCCACTTGTTAGCAGAAGAAGATCAATTCTCGACTAGATGATGTAGTTATTACATGTGGAGGAAATGGTTTCCATAGAATATGAGTATAGGGTTGAGCAGAGGAAAGACATTGCAAAATGGGCTATTACATTAACTTTTCCAATCGGAAACCGATTTTCAAGTGGAAATATGGTAGCTGCAGGTATCTATGCTTTTATTCCCACAAAAATGGTCATTATATTTCCATTTATAATACAAGTAGACTTTTTACTAGTTTCATCCACAGGACCACAGTTCAGACAAGTTAGAGATGCCATTCAAGTTCAATTGAAAGCTGAAGATGTGATTTTATGCGACATCAGATTTGCTGGTAAAAGTTTATGTAAACCAGCCAAAGCTCGGACAATAATCCCAACTGATTTTAAACGCATTCTGGAAAATATTTCCCTTCATGGGATCTATCATCCCGATCAACAACGTCAATTGATATTTCTCTGCTGTCCTTAAGGGAATGAGAATACTTCCCTTCATGGTGCCTCTTGGCTTTATCGACTGCCTCGATTGATCTTTCTCTGCCATCAACTCTGTTCTCCATTTCTCCATCATGGGACCTCTTAACCCAATCATTGGCCTCAACCGAATTCTCTATGTCGATCATAACTTGTACTCCTTTTCTTCTTTTGTACTCTATTGAGCTCTATAGCTGTCTGCATCCCTGTAAGCATCTTTGTTCGTCTTTATGTTTGAATCACTCATTTTCTATCCTATAAAATTCTCAGCCAAAACTCGAACTCTCGTCTTTTCAAACCCTCATCTCCAAAGAAAAATTCTTGCCCGCGATTCAAACCCTTCACTGCTCCAATACTGCACTTTACAGAATAACCCTGTTCCAGTGCGCGGGGTTTTATAGGTGCATTGGTGTAGTTTGTAAGATCTAGGTTTATGTTTTGGTGCAGTGTTTTATGACGCACCGGTGCAAAAGATTTTTGAAGCACTGGTGCATCTGAGTACTAAGACAAACCGATGCGTGTTATGATGATAAGCGCACCAGACTGTATAAAGTTATTTTTTTTGTATTTAAGATAATAACAAAATAATGATAATTCTAAAGTACATGAATTTTTTTACATTATTTTCTAAACTTTATTATGTTACAAAATTCATATTATTCTAGATTTATTATTTTACAGTTATTTACAAATTTACAAATTTAAATGTTTTAATAAAATCATTTCACATTAATACAATTAAAATTTTAAAATATTTTACATACAACTACAATTAAAATTACAATTAAAATTAGAATTACAATTAGAATTACAATTTTACAATTTCACATACAATTACGATTAGAATTACAATTACAATTTTAATTTTGCATACAATTACATTTACAATTACAATCAATATTTCACAGTAATACAATTAAAATTTTACAAATATTTTACATACAAATAGAATTAGAATTACATTTACAAATATTTTACATACAATTACAATTAAAATTACAATTACAATTTTAGAAATTTACATACAATTATAATTACAATTACAATTTTACAATTTGTCATATATACAATTACAATTAAAATTACAATTACAATCATTTCATAATAAATTAAATATTAAAATTACAATTAAAATTTTACATTAAATATTTTACATACAATAACAATTAAAATTACAATTACAAATACAAATACAATTTTACAATTTTACATTTTCCATACAATTAAAATTTCAATTTCAATTACAATCACAACATAATATTTAATAAATATCATGGTCATTTAATATTAAATTAATTAATAAACATCAAGATCATGATACCCATCGTACAAACATCATATTCAACTAAAAATCACATTCAAACATCAAATTAACATTATATATTAACATCATCACAACACAAACATCAAATATACATCTCATGTCAAATAACTCATGCTATCACATACACATCTATCTGCAAGTTGCACATTAAATGAACATATCTAACATGACCTAACAGTATACACATCACAATGTTCACCAACATGTAAATAAAGTACAACTGCAACATGAACATAAAATACATGGACAACACACACACACACACATATATATATATATATATATAATTGAATAATGTTAAAAATATACAACTGTAATATAAATGTCATGGATTAGGTGGTGGTAGTACAACATCAATAGTAGTACTAGTGGAGGCCTGCTCATTCAATGGTGTAGCCTCGACGGTCGATGGTCTAGCCTGCTCGAGATCATGACTAGAACTGATGGATGCTGCAGGATACTCACTGGACGTGGTCGATGGTCTAGCCTCATCTCCATGATGACTGCTAGATGCTAGCGGAGCCTCATGCTCATTTGGCGCAGCACGAGGTGAACGATCATGAGATGATGAGTCACTGCTCACGGAATGTCCATCACGTGTTGCAGCTCGACCACGCCTATAATGTGCAACAATCCTCCTCAGTCGCATAAGAGCTATCGTAGCTCCTACGACATGCCGCATCAGGCTGTACATGTCACGTGACATGCCTCTCCATATCTGTAATATCCTATCATCGGCCTGTATGTATCTGTAATGAGCGGTCTTGATGCCTGCCTCAACAATCAATGAACTGAGTTGGTCGCCCAACTCCATCTTGTATCTAGTATTAGGTCGACTGTACCTAGCAAAAGGTGGTACTGACAAACCAACAGGAGCATGTCTCTCTACACTAGCCTCTTGATGATCCTTGGCATCTGGCATGCCCTGATTGTCATTGAGATCCACACGTAGATCATGTGGTGGTGCCGGCATCTCCTCTCCATCAAAAGAGCCAATGTCTGTAAATATATACAAGTACACAACGATAATTAGACAATTTCATTATACAATTTAATAAAAATAAGTTAAACATCATGTTAGAATAAATATAAATAAAACAATAATATTACCTCTATTATCTAGCGGCTCATCATCTGTGAAGAGGATGTTGGCACACCCTTGCCAATCCAATCCAACATAGGGACAGGGGACCATAATGAAGGGATGCAACTCGTCAACACTAGCTAGTAAGTCGATTGTCTCATGCGATATCCTAGCTGGAACCATAGTCTCTCCCCTCTTGGGCATCATCTGCTCCCACATGTGCATGTGTGCCTCCAACATTGGCCTACGAGGCTACCAAAAAAAGGTATGCCTCATCTCTGGAAACCTCTCAAAAAAGAAACAAAAAATCTCTAAAGCAAAAGGGAAGTTGACCCTCCCTTGTGCATGAGCACGACATCTATCTAAGGCTGTACAAAACTATCAAAAAAAAATGGCAGACCACCTGACAAGTCGTGGCTCTTGTACTAAAGAATCAACATCATATAGAAGCGAGAAAATAATGTGTTGCCTGTCACTGGCATTGTGTGAAATGGTCGAAATGAGAAGTGAGAGGAACTGCACGTCCTCACTACCAAATGCACTAATATGTAACTATCCTCCAGCGACCTAAAACTCTGAAGGGGACAATACTAATGCTCCAATGTATCTTTAGGAGTAAACTAACTGAATTCCTACTACACAACTAGCTGGAACCTTTGGGAACGAGGGAAAATCCAACCCTCTCCTCGATAGCCCTGTAATGAAATATATATCCTCCTTAGTGGGTGTGTACCAATGGTCAGGACCAACCTGGAAAGCTTGTTGGTGGGCATTCCACCTACAAATAAAATGTCTCAAAAACACACTATGGGCCTTTAGGGAAGTACCCTCCTCATATAACTTGAGGAGGCCTGCCTGCCTTAGGAGCCCCTGGGTATCTGCTGTAATAGGGTGAGGGTATGTATCTCTCTCCCTCTCTCGTGCCTTGCACAGGCGAAACATGTCATACTGCTCTGCCTGTTGTTGTTGTTTTTCCTCATCTTCTCTCTGAATCATTGACATATTAAATATTTTTTTTTAATAAATCAGACGTGTATTTAGGAATATACATATATAAATTTTTTTGGAAAAAAAATAGACTAGTCGATGCGTCACAAAAATAGTCATGCACTAGTGCCTGTGCGACATTTTTTTGTAGCGCACCGGAGGCGGTGCCCCAGATGATATAAAACACACCATATGCGGTGCACCTGAAAATTTTTAAAGCACCATTGACTATATATGGTGTAAGAAGAGTGATGTGTTGACTAAAATATATGCCCCGATGCATATAATTGTGTCAGCGCATTGAATTCCTAACAAATTACATTGTCAAAGATGCAATATTTTACCAGGCCGCACCGTTGACCCTGTCGGAATGCCAAATGTAGTGCGTTGACAAAGACCAGGGCAGATATTTCCGTCAACACATCACGATGCTATTCCCATGGTCAACGGTGCAACTGGCTAAATGACCACATCGCACTTTTTTTTTTTAATTTTAAAATAACGCGGGGCACCTTTCGATACCTCCCTGAACACGGTGTGGATACCGTTAACGTCGGTTGCGATGCAGCCTGTAAATTTTGCAGAGAGGACTGGTTACGGGAGCAAGCTGAACGGATCGAGGCACTGCACGACAACATTTTTTTTCTTTTAAATGGATAATTTTAAGGTTATTTCAAATTCTGATCCACTAAAAAGCTTAATTATGGAAAAACAAGAAAAATACTGTACATTTCACCATCGAGGAGGCATATTGGCTGTAGAATTTGAAAAATAAAATTTTCCCACCATTTTGCAAAATGCAAGATGGATATTGGTGGGAAATGCACAGCAACAATGCATGCAATGGGTGAAATGGGAGCACCGATGTCAGGGCGGCTCAGACAAGGATAAATTGCACTGGTGATTGAGAGCTCTGGAGCACTGAGAAAAGTGAAAAATGTGGTTTTTTGGCTGTAATTTGTTTTTTATTATTTAACCTTGTTCTGGTGCGCAGGGTTTTATAGGCGCACTGATGCAGTTGCTTAAGACCACATCGGGCGGTTTCAGTTTTGGCACGGTGTTTTATGATGCACCGATGTGGTTTCTTAACACCACACTAGGCGGTTTCTATTTTGGCACAACATTTTATGATGCACTGAGGCAGAATAGTTGTGAAGAACTGGTGCTCTACAGTAATAGGACGCACTGGGTGGGTGTGTACAGAGTGCACGATGTTCGGTGTGCCAATTTTTTGTGCAACTCATTCTTTCTCTTGTAGAGTGCACCAATGATTGAGAGCTCTGGAGCATTGAGAAAAGTGAAAAATGCGATTTTTTGGCCATAATTTTATTTATTTTTTATTTAACCTTGTTCTGGTGAGCGTGTTTTATAGGTGCATCGGTGCTATTTCTTACGAATGCCCTGGTCCGTTTATGTTTTGGCGCGTTCTTTTATGATGCACCAGCAGGGAAGAGTTGTGAAGCACCGGTGCTCTATAGTAATAGGACGTACCGAGCGGGTGTGTAAAGAGTGCACAATGTTCGGTGTGCCAATTTTTTGTACGCACCGGTGCTTTCTCTTGTAGAACGCATCGGTGATTGAGAGCTCTGGAGCATTGAAAAAAGTGAAAAATGCGGTTTTTTGGCTGTAATTTTTTTTATTTAACCCTTTTCTGGTGCGCGTGGTTTATAGGTGCACCGGTGTTGTTTCTTATGAATTCTCCATTCGATTTCTATTTTAGTGCGGTGTTTTATGATGCACCAGTGTGGTTTTTTAATACCACATCTGGTGGGTTCTGATTTGGTGTGGTGTTTTATGATGCACTGATGTGGAAGAGTTGTGAAGCACCGGTGCTCTACAGTAATACGACGCATCGAGCGGGTGTGGACGGAGTGCACAGTTTCCGGTGTGTCAATGTTTTGTGCACACTGGTGCTTTCACTTGTAGAGAGCACCAGTGGGATTTTGGATGATAAGCACACCGAGCGGAAAAATTCCGCAAAACCCTCCGCTCGCCAACCTCCTCTAGTAACCTTCGCTAGAAACGTATGTATGGGGTATTTTTATAAGGGGTTCCTGAAAAACATCTGCTAGAGGGTCTTTTCCTTGTAGTGTGAACTTTTCATCAAAGGTAGGAGGCTTGGCTTTCTTAAACTTATATGGAAATCAATTCTTCTCAATCTTCCTGGAAGGATGATAACAATGATGACCATGTTGTCTCTTTTATCTATAACTATAATAGAACCCATAACCACTACCTCTCCTATCAGGTGTATCCATCCATATGCCACCTTTGATTGTGTCATCCCTATCTGGAATGTGTCCTCTATGAGACCTGCTACCATATGCCCCATTAGTCCTTTCTTCTTGTCCATAAGTGAGTTTTGGTTGTCCCTATGTATGAAAATATGATAAGCTTTGAAGCATCACGACATTAACCTCTGCTTTCTTTTCTTGTGCTTTGGAAAGTATCTCCTGTGGTTGAATGATTTTGTCATTATCTTCTTTGTAGCTCTTGATTTCTTCCTTACTTTTCAAGATATCTCCTATGTCAGGGGAGTACTCATCTCTGTGTTTCTCATCTGATCAATAAGGAGGTGAACTATAATCCATTATTTTTCTTGTCATCTCTAATATTCTACTTCCTGCCAACATACCATGTTAGATAAACCAAATATAAACATAACCAACATACCTTAGTGAAGTTTAAGGGAGGCTATAACATCTGCAAAATAAATCTTGATTAGAATTACACACACACACACACATAGATATCAGTCATCATAAAATTCCAACATCATCGGCCTCTACATTATGACACAACTGTGACAATGACCGTCACAAGAAAAAAATAAAATGCATGCATGAAAAACACACAGAAAATTATGCATGCATACATAACAATCACATCTACCCCAAGGTCCAGTGCTATAACCTCCCTCTAATACCACCCTTTGGTATGAGATATCACCCAAATAGAATGAAACTTGCACTTATACTACCCTATAACCACCCCCTCCCACCTTTACCCAATTTCACCGTCATGCTCGTGTAAACATGAGACGAAGGGTTACTATGACATGACCTGACGTCCAAGCTCCATTTAAGTAAGTGGGGCTTACTAATTGACAAAAAAATGACAACTCACAACATCCCTCAGGGCTACAGGACACTCAGGGACCAGAGGACTACCCCAGATGACCAAACTCTAATATGAGGCTCTTTTCACTAACTTAGACCCTCAACCACATGCATGAAAAGAAACGGGTGTGGTTATAGGCCTCCAATCGAATGCACAACACTTCATCCATGCGGTTGTGACCCAACTTTCCTAGTTCAGAGGATGTGGTCTCGAGATCTAAGCCCTAATCCTAGGTCAGGCTCCAAACCATTTCCCAGAACTACTTGAGACTTTCGAGAGTCATAATTGGAATGAGTAAAAAGGTAAACATCCAAACTCAAATCAATAACTTGACCAAGAGTGCTTATTAGAACAAACTAGACATTTCACCAAACACATGGAAAACATAGAAGCTACATGTCATGAATGAAAATATAATAATAGTAGTTTGAGATTCATATGAGAATAACCAAGAAGACTGTATGCCCTCTCCACATAGTTACAACAAAACTTATCACTCCATACATTCATCAACCAATAAATAGCTAAACAATTAATGACAAGAACCATATATAATACTCATCATATAACCATAAAATAACCATCATAGAAAACCATGACAACTTTTCCATAATATTGCCAACATAATAACTAAAAATGCTCATAGATCACAATAAGGAAATTTCTAATATTAACATATTAAAATACCTACCAAGTCAAGGAATTCCACGTACACTACAAGGAAAATACCTTCTAGCAGAAGTTATAATGAAGGTTTTTAGTGTTATAAAATTTGAAAAAATGGCCAAATAAAATTTTTCTAAAACATATTTTTATGGTAGAAAATGTGTTAACAAAGATTATAATGGAACTTCATCACCTGAAAAAGTATAGGCAAATGAAGGTTTGAGCGGATGTTTTTTTAGTGGTGCGCTTCATGAAAAAATAACACTACTTCACTACATATATAAAAGCACATTGGTTGGATACATAACTAAAAGTGTCGAGGTGTTGAATGCAAATAACACTAGCAGCTAAAATTTATACTTCCCTGGTCCATATATATCAGAAAAAAACCCCAAGACGTTCTCTTCAGGATGGAACTGGGGTAGGAAAAAATATTGCAGACATCGTGCTTTTATTTAAACTCATGGCTGATGTGTATGATTTGTATAAATGCACTGGTCTGCTATGGAGTAGCATCGGGGCATTAGTTATATGAAAGTACTAATGCTTTAATAATTACAACGCATTGGGGCATTAATTGGAAAAAATACCAGTGCTTGAAGAATTAAATGCCTCGGTGTTATTGTTTTCTAAAAAGGTACCAGTCATGCAAAATATATGTCGTAATGGTGCTTTTATATAACATAACTCACTAATGCATGTTTATGTTATGGGCAAACCAATTTTTTGTATGATATTTTATCTTTTTTTTGAAAAATCGACCCATGACATGAAATTATTGTGATTTTAAAAATCCGTTATTTATCCAAAAATTGACAAATATTTTATAGCAATATTCATATATTAAATTAAAATTAGATTAGTGCATTTGTATGTGATCTTTGGATTAATTTATTATATTCTCAGATTTCACATCTCTTAATGATAATATTTAATCATCCATATATTTAATCTGAGTGATGTAACATTTCACAGTGACATTGGATAACACAATATAATAAATTAAAATGTATTTTATTATATATCAATAAGAGTCTCTTTGTCATACAAAATGAGATTGTTATTGGTAACCCCTAGTATTTCAATTAGGACACTATATCCATTATGTTAAACAAAATGTTTGATTTTCATAGATAATTATTTCAAAAAATACAACAGGTTTCATTAATATCCAAATAAATCATAATTTTTTATTGGAACTATTTTTAGTGCTCAATCTACTTCCATGACATGGGTTATTTGGATGAATGTTTTTTTGATTTCATCGATTGTTTTCATCTACTTGATATTTCTTCATTTGCAAAAATAAAAATAAAGTGTAATAAGTGTATCTACATTGGTGATAATAATGAAGTTTGAAATAAATAATATACAACAATGTAAATCAAATGCAATGTACCATAGCAAGAAGTGACTCATGAATTGTACACATGGTTTCAAAACCAAGTATCATGCCTTGTTTCAAAAATTCTTCTACTAGCGTAGTTCTATACTTTGTTTCCTACATGTTTTATACCCCATTATAAATCATAGATTTAATATAAAGGATTTTTTTCTATTAATTATAAACTCAGAGAAGTAAAATAATGTAGATACTTACCAATTCCACAATTAATTTTTGATATGCCAACATATACTCACAACCCATATTTAACCTAATGTCAGAAAATTCTTCCAATGACTCTTCTTTGTATGTTAGCACTTATTTGAAGACATTCAAACCTGACAGTTGTTGTAAAACAACTTAAAAATATACAAAAATAAAACCTTGAGTTGTTATAAGCAAATATTAACAATTACTTACAAACATTGATATCAACCCTTTTCTTCCTCGTCGTCCTATTTTATGTGTTCAATGAGTTCTATTTTTTTTCTTTTCTACAAGAAAATACTTGAAAATTAATATTTAATGCTAAATTATCTTTTTCTATGTACAAATTCTATCATAATTACATACATTTGAAGCACATTGTTTTTTATATGCCTCCTCCTGTGATCCAATTATGTCCATTTCTTTGAACATATCCTTGTACACGTTTTTAGATATTCCTACTAGCATGTTTCACATATCAGCGCGTTGATCCTTTTGGATTTTTAGAGTCTTTATGAAAAACATAATAAACTATTTTTATATTGATATATGAAAACTAAATATTAAAAAAATGATATTAATAAATGAATGGTTTGTAGTGATATAAATATAATTTTATAAAATCATTTTAATTAGGAATATTATATTTTGGATGATTCTTTTTTGTTCTTGTATGTTTTTTCTATTGCAAGTATGATAGTTTTCATTCACCATTAATCTATAACACTCCATGTAGTTTATATATAATTTGGTTCTTCGAATCATTGGATTTATTTTTGTATTGTTAGTGGAAAATAATTCTATATGTTAGTTCCACTATATCCCTCATAGTTTTGTAAAAAACAATTCCCCTTTCATTAACCTCCAACACCAATTCAGATGAGATAAGGACCAATTCATCGTCATTTACATGCTCTATAAATTTAATTATTAAAGAGACATTGATTTTTTCCTTCGTTTTTTCTCCCTGTAGAACATTAAACATATATGAGTTAATATATTGTTTGAAACCTGTTATCTAATATTATTAAGTGAATTATTAATGAAAATTCAAAAAAAAAACTCATATTGAATAGTATTTTTTCATTCACCTTATTCATCTTTCTGCAATTTTTTTGTCATGCTTTTAGACTCTTCTGCACTTAGATTAAAAATAATCTTATCACCCTTAATTTTGTGGCTCTAAATGAGAGACACTAACCAATAAATATTAGTTAAAATTACATTTAGTTCAAACATATTAATTCTATAAAGACATTACAAAGAAATTGCCTTCTCTTCTTTTTTGGATGTGTTATCATTGTGTCGACCAATATTTTGTTACTTGACAATTCTTATACATTTTTTTATTATCAATATACAACATGTACCATTTTATACAAAAGACATTAAATATATCTTATACATAAATAAAATAAATTTCAACCAAAAAGAGCTCTGATAACCGGTGTATTTATTTGAATAAACACCCTGGTGTGTTTAAGCCAAATTTTCATTGGGAGATTAATTATTCAACACCTATAGTGAAAATTAATTACTTTTAAATAACTTTAAATTATGACGGTGCGATTTTTAATGATAAAAGCACCACAATTACTTAATGGTGATATTTGGCAGAGGGGCGTCAGTGCATTATATTACATAGGGAGCGTCGATAAATAGATTGGACATAGCCGACAGGGTTATAATACACTCGTGTGTTGTATTGTACAGGGAACACTATGCGTTATATTAAATTAGTGCATCTTGAAACATGTGTTGTTTTTTTTTTAAACGGAGAGGGCTCATAGGGTTTGGATCTAATTCAATGAGTGATCCCCCTAATTTACATGTCAAATGCCCTATATATAGTAAGTACACAAACCCATTAAATATAAAATGTCTAAAATGAAAAAAAAATAATGGTGAAGTGGTAGAGGGAGTTAAACTATAAGGTGAAATTTTGCAATCACATAAGCAAGAAGAAGTAAAGGTTTAAGGTTTTTTTTTTTTTTTTTTTTTTTGAATTTTAATTAAATCTATATAGGAACATAGATCGTAAAAAAAATTACTAGTAAATTGTAGGCTTTAACACTGTACATAAATTATATGTAAAGGAATTCTTAAAAAGAGAAAATAAACAATAACGAGAGAATAAAACATAAAACATATATACATAGAGATTTTTCCCTTGGATCCAAAATCGGGACTACCAGCTTTGTTTTTCATTATATTCCTTTTAGTGTTACAACATGCACACACACGCACACACACACACACACACACACATATGCTGAAGCATTCATAAAACCCAATCCATTAAGCCTAGATTAGAAGCCTAACACAAATAACAGGGGGGCTATTGCCCCCCCTGCGACCCCCCTGCGCATGCAACTATTCGTGGAAAGAATATAACACATACGCAACATAAAATAAATAGTAATATTTTATTGTACAGGGTTCTTTATTATTTTTTTTCTTGAATTTTGAATAACTCTGACATAAATTGTACAAAAAATTGATAATAAGATGAACAATAATATTTTTTTTATCTAGGGTTTTAATTGAATCACCATACTTTTCAAATCATGATCTTTATGTGGTTCAAAAATATTTTGTTGCTCCACAATGCTCCTAGTATGTCTCTCTTCCAAATTATATCTCTTTTAATTAAAGCCTAACAAAGATTGTAATTTTTTATTATTATTAAAATCAACAATAAAATTTAAATTTTTTACTATGTAGGGTTTTGAAAGAATCACCATACTTTTCAGCTTTTGATCTTTTGAATAGTTCTAATTCTCCGAAGTATTCTGTTGTTACACAATGCTCTTGATATGTCTCTCTTCCAAATCACTCCATTGAAATTTCGTGAAAAATAATGAAATAGTGAATAAATTTTTACTATTTTAAATACTTTATGAAATTAGATTTCAAAAAACTAATTTCCATTCATTTTTTAATTTAAAACAAAAAATAAAAAAAAGCTCACATTTTTTTTCACTTAATCTTAACATCAATGTGTTTGGTATTCAAGAGTGTTGGTGCTTTTACAATTAAAGCGCATAAAAATTGTCGAAGGACCAAATTTTATAAACAAACTGACATTATAGAATTCCTTTTTATTGAAATCCTGAAATAGTGTCGTTAATATTTTAATACAATGATGTGGTTTGTATTTAAATGCATTGGTCTTATAATTTTTATAAGAGCGTCGGCATGGTAGAATTTGTTTTTATTTTCAAAATCCAAGAAACAGGTGCGGGCTGGTGTTGTTTTTATTTAAAATCATCGGTGTAGTTTTGTACAAGAGCAAAAATAAGATAAAATATTTTATATTTTCAAAATGGTAGAAACCAGTGAAGGGATTATTTGAATGTCACAATGTTGTTATGATTTAATGCACCGGTGCGATTCGTCCAAATTAGACCATCAATAGGGAATAAAAGTTATCTGAAATTTTATTTTCACATAAAATGGCATATTCATCTCAAATTATCCTTTAAGACCTATCCAAAGGAATTGAATTAGTTCATAGTTGTAATTTTCCCAAATGGGAAAAGCAGGAACCAAGGAAATAGCAGTATAAGACATTAGATCAAAGTAAAAGGCCAATATGGAGCCTTTCTCTTCATCATAATAGTAGCAAATATGTTTAGAATAATGGGCCACAAAACATGTTACAAGATAGAAGAAGCCTCCAATACACAAAACCCCCAATAGAGGTGCTGCTACTATATCAAAAATGTCGGAAGCCTATTACAGTGCAGTCATAAAGTGAACTGCTACAAAAAATGAACATACAAATATCTATGGTTGTTATATGCCTCAAAAGATACAACAAATGTATATCTGGGCTCTATACAACCTTCAGAAAATAACCCCTAAAGGTTTTTTAGAAATACACCAATGTTCAAGATAGGAATCAAAGCCCTAGGGCTGAAGATTCATTGCAACAATAGATCCAGAAAGTTGTGGCTGATCTGATGTAGCAAGAAAGATAGCCTCCTCCAATAGACTTTCTAGATTAAAGGTTGATCCCTTCACTAGAAAACCTTCTCTCCAAATGGTGTACTGAAACCACCCTGCAACTCCTCCCTCAAAATAAGGTAGTCCAAGAAAAAAACTGCGTTGTAGGGGAAAATAAATAAGTGGCCTCATGCAAAATGCTGCAATCTTAGCTGAACAGCCAAAGAAAGCTATATGTCTAAACAGACCATATATCAAAACATAAACATATCATAATTTGAATAATATGGCTGTCATCCTCTTCCTTATATAAGAAATGAGCTTCCTAACCCTAAGCCCCATCCATTAATGACACTACTTCCATGCAATGTGTCCATCTCCATCTAAAAATACGTTGTATCTCCATAAATTTCCACTCTCCATGACAGCACTGTTGATTTGGTCAAACCTGACCCAGCCAAGGTGTTCTAGCCCATTTTCACACACAAGGGTGCTCAATTAAGTTGCCAAGATGTCTTATTTCACATTGGCATTGATTTTAGTCATATTAAGGAGATTTATGGATCTCCATTATCCTCTTATTCATTAAACAAGAAAGAAAAATAAAAATTAATATTCCAAATAGCTCATGGCTAATTGAGAATATTACAGTCCTCTCCTCCCAAATGTTGCTTGTCCTCAAGAAACTAACAAGGTGAGTGATGCAACTCTTATCCTCCTCCATTGGTGACACCTCCATGTGATAATCTTCCCTCATAAGCCAAGTGTCTCCCAATCCATCCCTCCATAAAATTATCCTCCCAAGTTCTCATGAGATGCAAATGAGTCATCCCACAAGGAAGAAATAAATCCAATGAAACAATCATGGTTTTCCCAATGTCCTCCCTGAAACATGTAGCATACTGAAGATGGAGAATCTCTCTCCCAAAGGGAACATTCAGTCCTCCCATCCTTCCTCCAACCATTCCCATAAAAATAATAAGTACATCATCAATGTATGGGATCAAAACCAAGTACATACAAACATAAATATGCAAGGATGGAGGTGGGTCATAGTCCCACATGTGGAACCATCACAATATATCTCCTGACTGCATCAGATAATGATATGTAAGTGGTTTTTCCACCACTTACTTGCTGCCCAAGTTTTCTCACAAGTTTTGAAAAGGTGAGAAATGTTTGGTGCCTTTGGAGTGCACCCCGAGTGGTAAATCATCTCCCTATATCCTCTTAGGGAGTGGCCATGTTCATAAATTTTTATAGCCCAAAGTTGGCCATGAAGTTTATAAGGAAGAATACTCCTCCTTGGAGCAACGAACTGCATATACAAAGTAAAATAATGCAGATAATCATCAAGTGAAACATCACGCACATAAACATGTTCCTTACCATAATTTATGCTCATACAAATGGAGTGGTCCATAGACAGATCCCCTCTCATTCCCAAAGAGGAAAGAGGTGGATGTGATAACTCCTCCATAGAGTTATGTATCTTTCCCATCTCCACATGATCGATACATCTCCTCAAATGTTGATATATCTCCTCTTCAAAGCCTTCCCAAGTTTATCCCTCCATGATGGTGTTGGAGGCTCTCATGGAATAAGTATGGCTGAAGAGAAAATCTTAATGTGCTCCTTGTAGTAACTTCTCCTTGAGCTTGGAACCTCTAGATAAGAATATCCTACTATGATAATAGATGAATTCATCTTGGACTGAATAGTCCTCTTCATGTAGCTGGTCATCAAGTATCATGCATGTAAAACGATCCTTGGAATAATCCACCAACAACTGGGATTTCCAATATGGATCTATCCTCCATAGTGACAATGCTGATGATCCTCTATATAGTGTTCCTTTCCTGCTGCACATCTATGTCTAGGTGCCCATGATTCTTGGCATGTGAAGAAAAGCTTCCTTCTCCTTAGATCTCTTCGGACATCATCACTAAGAAAATTTACACTTTGGCTCTCCTTTGAAAGAGGATCCTTCTCATATTTTCCCTTTGATGGAAAAGAGGGATTTTGCTGAAATGTTGCCTTTGCTTTTGGCAAGGCATATTGTAGATCTCTAGCCCTTTCAATGGCATCTTGAAGGGTATTGGGCTTGGTAGACTTAATAGACCCATAAATATGTTCTTCTAACCCATCAATGAACATATAGACCCTTCTTGCTATAGATAAATCAGGAACCATAACAGAAAGTTTTAAAAACTTAGAAATATAAGTTTCTAGATTACTTGATTGTTTGAGATTTGCTAGCCCCATGAATGGTGCCTCAGGATCTCTTCTATCAAACCTCTCCACAAACCTCCTTGTGAACTCTGAATATGCAGTCACATTGGCATGACCCAATGTAGACAAACCATGGAACTACCAATCATGTGCTTCACCCTCAAGGTGCAGCGCTGATATCTTAATTTCCTCCATCTATGGTACTTTGTTCAGCAGGAAGTAGATTTCAAGCTTCTCTACCCATGATTTTGCAATGCATTTAGGTGACCCATCAAAGTTGGGTAAGAAAAATCTACCAATAGTGCGGTGTAGATCATGATTCTGAATGAATCCTCCACTTATATTATGATGACTGGGTCTCTTATTTTCCTTGATTTGAAAAAATTATTGAAAACTCAAGTGATATTTGAATCTCTCGAATTGAGACTCATACTCCATGAAATAGTCTTCAAGAGTTTCTTGTTCTTGAAACCCTTCATTTCCCACTGCTAAGAATGTAGGCATTGTAGAGTGTTGGGAAATTTGTTGCTGCTTCACTGGTTGATCAATCCAATGATGAGAAATGCCAAAGCCTTCACCATGAAGAAATCATTTAGGGGATTCCTTGTATCTATCCATCCTCATCTCCTTTATTTCTCTAGCAATGTCTTGCATGGTTCTAATAAGGATCTTCAGAAATTCCTTCTCCTCATGTTCTCATGATAAAGGGGTCTTACCCTTGTCTTATTTATCATTTTTATAGTCAAAATTTTGGTTCATTCTTTTGAGATGCCTCTTATCTCTATTTTTGAGAGGATCTCCTTATTCTAATGAGATATTGGCTTTTCAAGATACACAGGTTGAGCCAAGATTATGCTCCGATACCACTGTAATATTCCCAAATGGGAAAAGCAGGAATATAGTGCAAAACCAAGGAAATAACAGTGTAAGACATTAGATCAAAGCAAGAGGCAAATATGGAGCGTTTCTATTCATCATAACAAAAAAAAATATCTTTAAAATAATGGGCCACAAAACATGTTACAAGATAGAACAAGCGTCCAATAGAAAAAACCCTCAATAGAGGTGCTGCTACTATATCAAAAATGTTGGAACACTGCTACAACGTAGTCATAAAGTGCACTGCTACAACAAATGAACATAAAAATATCTATGGCTGTTATATGCCTCAAAAGATACAAAAAATGTAGATCTAGGATCTATACAACCTTCAAAAAAGAACCCCCAAAGGGCTTTCATAGATACACCAATGTTTAAGATGGGAATCAGATCCCTAGGGCTAAAGATTCACTACAACAATAGATCTGAAAATTTGTGGCTGATCTGATGTAGCAATAAAGATATTACCTCCTCCAATAGACTCTCTAGATGAAAGGATGATTCCTTCACTAGAAAATCTTCTCTCCAAATGGTGTACTGAAACCAGCCTACAATTTCTCCCTCAAAATAACGTGATCCAAGACAGAAATTGTGTTGTAGGGGAAAATAAATAAGTGGCCTGATGCCAAATACTACAATAAGGCTCAAGGGCCTTCCTTACTATCCTTCCAATGGAAAGGAACCCTTCTCCACTGAAAATAAGCACTGAAGTGACCCAACGATGTTATCCACTGCTGCAACCTGCAACACAACTCAACCCTCAATAGGATCTGCGTTGTAGATGAAAGATGAAGCTTGGCCTAAAGTATGCTTGTGGAATGGTAGTGAAAACTCTTCCAAGAGGCCTCTCAAGGAAAGAGGTGGGATTATCGACCAGGAACACCCTGTGCTAAACATCACTGCAATCTTAGCTGAACAACCAAAGAAAGATATATGTATAAACAAACCATATATCAAAACATAAACATATCGTAATCTGAATAATATGGCTACCATCCTCTTCCTTATATAAGAAATGATCTTCCTAACCCTAAGCCCCATCCATTAACGACACTACTTCCATGCAATGTGTCTCAATCTAAAATTGTGTTGTCTCTCCATAAATGTCCACTCTCCATGACAACGATGTTGATTTGGTCAAAGTTGACCCAGTCAAGGTGTTCCAGCCCCTTTTCACACACAACGGTGCTTAATTAAGCCACCAATATGACTTCTTTTCACATTGGCACCGATTTTATTCATATTAAGGAGATTTATAGATCTCCATTATCCTCTTATTCATTAAAAAATAAATCAAAACAAAAATTAATTTTCCAACTAGCTCATGGCTAATTGGGAATATTACAATAGTATACATTTTCTGCTTAGAGACTCCTTATTCTTGAAAAATGGTTTGAAAACTATATTGAAATTCACATTGTGGTTATATGGTTAATGAAATTTATTCTAGATATGTACACAAAATTTTGTTTCTGATTCTGCTCAAATGCAAGGAGAAAATATTAATAATATAAAATGGTCAATTCTTCAAATTCTAGCTCGTTCCATATTGCTCATAAAAGTCCTTCACAGATTTCTCCCTTTCCATCTTTAGTAATTTCAAATTTTATTTTTACTTTGGTTATCTATTTTTTTTTTTTTTTAATCCATGTCAATTTGAATAAAAATGTATCCAAATTTGCAAGATCCTAATTTGGAATTGAGTTTAGATACACAAAAATATTTATCCATTTCAAAAAATTTAGAATCTCTTATCAAGAGCAACATATCGTAAACAATTATTAGATGAAAATGGACAACCTCCTCACCCTACCAATTGGAAAATGGAATCTTCCAACCGCAATCATGGATCAATGATGGTAACAATTGTTTGGTATAACGTAATTTCAACAAACCAATTGCATTGACATGCTTACTAATAATATTTATATTTTACTAATAACGTTCAATATTTTTTGAAATTAGGATTCTAGTGATGATAAGAGACCCACCTACCATCTTCCAGTGCAACCCACTACAATGTGAAATCAAGATAATGTTTCATTAAGAGCAATACCCAGAGAGGAAGCATACAAAGAATGGTTGAATCAACCACCTATTCAATTCCGACTATGCCCAAATTCACCAACTTGGAATCACTACGACAACAATATTTCTTCATCACAAGTTGGAAATGGAGGAAATCAAATAGAGGCTGGTATGGATGGTTTGTTATGGGATACAATTGCCATGGAGGAAATGTTTTTAGATGCATTTTAGAACGATAAGCTAGGGGAAGATGCTCATATAACTGATACTTTATTTGAAACCCTAAAATATGCTTCCACCACTCCTCTATTTGTAGTTGGAAGCAAGTAAAATTCTACTCAACTGGGATAATGATATTACTATACAACTTGGAAGCAAAGTTTTCCATGTCGAATGCATGCTTCTCAATAATATTGAGGTCATTGGCATGAATGATCAATAAATTTCCTTATATTTTGTCACAAAATCAACGTTAAAAATGGTTGATTTTATGAATGTTAAATAGTAACATTTTACAATTCAATTTCCCACCAATTGGAGGTTTTTCAAAAATAATGTTCTTATAATTATAATGTCTTTTTGGGTAGGTAAAAAGAGGCAAAGCGGTTATTGAAATTTTTTGGTGTTGATTACATATCATATCATGCATGTATGAATGATTTTATTCTATATATAGGAGAACATGAAGACAAAGAGATATGTCTGAAATGTGGGTGTGACAAGTGACAGCAACAAAATTGAATCTGGCCCCCCTAGGAGAGCTGGTCTCTAATTTCTGTACATAAGCCCCCTTTATTTAGTTTAATTCAACACAAGAAGTCTTCTCAATCTCTTTTAAAAATTTATTTATCAATTTTAGAGAAATTGACAAATAAATACCATAACCAACTTTGGTTATAGCCACCTATATATTGTTACTTGTCCTCTTTAATCCTACGCACACAGTCATAAATGTATACAAATTATATTGTATTCACTTCAATGTTAAGACCTTTGGTAACATTTAATATGTTTACAGACTTTAGCTCTATCGTCGAACCTTATAACTAAGGTTTCCACCTTTGGGAATTTACATCGATAGCCCGACTCATTACAATCAAACACTTATAACAATCCTTAAGCCCCGGTCCCACCTATACAATGGACGTAATTCAGTGTAATTCAATGTCCATACCTTGGCTTATCTCTCGAGCTCTTTTAAGTGCGATCACCGTTCAATAGTTAGCCTCCAGATCGGATGGTGTACGTCAATATCGCGCTGGCTTCGCAGTCGACAGTTAACGCGCGATGAGGGAGCGATGAGGACGGTATCTCCAAACCACTTAAGGCCACGTGTCAGCCTATGGCATAGATCACGTTTGAATTGGAAATACGGCTTATCCTACAAAGGCGGTGTGATCAAACTTCTTCCAACTTTTGAGCAGTAGGTGGTTGTATGCTAAACTGGGGTTAACACCCTTCTTCCTATTCGCTCCTATTCACTAAACTTAGGTTCGACTCTCAGAACAACACTCTCAGTTCACAACTGAACTTAATTCTTTGTAAGCGGGGGTTTCACAACCAGAGCTTGCGACAAACATATTTACGAATTGATTCTCAGAGACGGTTTGGGTACAATGTAAGTCTGTTACGAGGACTAACTACATCCGACTATGGCTTCTTCCGGGGATTTAATTCAACAGAGCCTATTTTGACAATTCAAGAGAAATCTACAATCAACAATGGACAGAGAGGCATGCGGAGATTACACAGCAACTCTATTAAAAAATTATATACAGAACATTGTTCAAACACCTCGCAATTAAAAATTTTCCCTCACAAAGATCAATTCAAGACAATTTGATAATCAACGAGCACTAAAATTTATTCAACGGGGAGCAATTTCTTAACACTCAGATTTTACTGCAGAAATCTCCTCTCCCCAATGCATCTGGGGAATATTATTTATATGTATTGTTATGTGCCTCTTCGGTTCCTCTCGGAGGACTGTTTCTAATCTAACAAAAGGCCTAATTACATTCATTCGAATAACTGAACATGACATATGGACTGAACTTAAAGCTATTGTACTTCTACTAATTCTAACTGACCTAAATGCAACAGGCAGCTATGGTATTGACACCTTCCTGTTACAAATTTGAATGATTTTAATCCCTCCTAGCCACAACATGTGGACAAAAATTCCTACATTGCTGGCTAGTGTCTAATGCCCCTGCATCAGACTCCTAAGGGAAATTTTCTTCATGGAATCTTGTCCATGAGCTCCTCCACTGATCTGCCTATCTTCTGCAACATTCCTTCAGTCATCCAAGTGGCATCTTCCTTTGGTTGGTCCTTCTATTTGATTAAGTACTGAAAGTACTCTTGTCCTCTGGTCTCCCTGAACACTCTTTTTTCCAATACCTTTTCTGGCTACAGTGGTTGTGCTGGAGGTAGCTTCTTTGTCCATTCAATCTATTCCTTGTCTACTGGTCCTTCTTCTGCACCATCACCTTCATACTTGTACAAATCTGCAACATTAAATGGGATATATTCCAACATCAGGAGGCAATTCAATCTCATAAGCATTAGAAGAAAAATTTCTAAGTATCTTGCATGGCCCAATCTTTTTAAACTTCAGTTTGTTATACTACTTCTTTGGGAATCTATCCTTTCTCAAGTGTGCCAAAACCAAGTTACCTAATTCAAAATGGACTTCTTTTCTTCTCAAGTCTACTCTGCCTTTGTATTTGATGTTGCTACCTTGTAGCTGTTGCTTCACTTGTTCATGTAAGGCTTGGATTTCTGAAGCAAAATCCTCGCCATCAACACTCCTCAGTTCTGCCTTTGCCAGATTTCTTAACTCTGATGTTCCTTTAGGGTGCACTCCATAAACAATATGGAATGGAATCTGCCCTGTGCTTCTATTTGGTGAGTCATTATATGCATATTCTACCTGGGGAAAAATATGATCCCACTGCTTGGGATGCTCTCCTGCAAGACTTCTCAAAAAATTTCCCAGACTTCTATTCACTACCTCAGTTTGTCCATCAATCTGAGGATGATAAGCTGAGCTAAAACTCAAGTTGGTACCAAGTTTCTTCCACAATGCCCTCCAAAAATGGCCCACAAACCTGGTGTCTCTGTCTGAAACAATACTCTTGGGCAACCCATGCAACCTAACAACTTCTTTGAAAAACAAGTTAGCAACATGGGTGGCATCACTAGTCTTATAACATGGAATAAAATGTGCCATTTTGGAAAATATGTCCACTACAACAAAGACTACATCATTCCCTCTCTAAGTCTTGGGCAATCCTAGAACAAAATCCATGCTCACCATGTCCCAAGGCCTGTCTGGAATAGGCAAGGGAGTGTACAATCCTACATTTTGGCTCCTTCCTTTGGCATATTGATAGATTTTGAAATTTTTCACAAACTTGTCCACTTCTTCTTTCATCTTGGGCCAAGAATAGAAGTGACTCAGCCGTTCATAAGTTTTTTCGGTACCAAAGTGCCCAGCAAGTCCACCACGATGCTTCTCCTTGATCAAATTTTCTCTCATGGAACATTTTGGTACACACAGTTGGTTTCTCTTGAATAGTAAGTCCTCTTGCAAGAAATAATCTAGCCACTGGCTTCTATCTATTAGAATAGGGTTACAACATGCTTCAAATGCTTCCTTAAAATATGAATCTGTTTTGTACAGTTCATTGAGAAAATAAAATCCTACAACTTCAAAATTGGTCTCTTGAACAAGTGTGTGCCTCCTACTCAAAGCATCAACAACTTTATTTTCTTGGCCACTTATATGTTTCAAAACAAAGTTAAAAATTTGGAGGTACTCAACCCATTTGTCATGCTTATGATTTAACTTTGGATGTTGTACAATGTACTGCAAAGTATGATTGTCAGAGTATAATACAAATTCTTTGGACATTAAATAATGCCTCCACTTTTTCAATGCCTAAACAACTGCATAGAATTCCTTCTCATAAGAGGAATACTTCCTTCTAGTGTCATTCAAATTTTCACTGAAATAAGCTATAGGCCTATCATCCCGACTCAGCACAGCTACAATGGCTTCTCCACTGGAATCACACTTCACTTGAAATGGTTTAGCAAAATCAGGCAAAATCAAAACAGGATTTTCAGTTATCTTTTGCTTCAAAAGTTTAAAGTTTCTCTCTACTTCAGCAGTCCATTTAAATTGTTGTTTGCTCTTTTTTATTGTCTCAATGATGGGTGCATTAATCTTACTGAAGTTTCTTATGAATTTCCTGTAAAAACTGGCAAGTCCATGAAAAATTCTTACCTCAAAAACATTTCTGGGTGAAGGCCACTCCATAATTGCCTTAACCTTTTCTGGGTCCATCCTCAATCCTTCTGCAGAGATAACAAAGCCCAAATACACCAACTCTTCCTTCATGAATGATAATTTCCTTAATTTTATCAGCAATTTCTCTTGGTGCAGCTTCTTCAAGAGATAATTAAGATGCCTTAGGTGTTCTTCTTTAGTTTTTCTGAAAACTAATATATCATCCAGATATATTATCAAAAATTTACCAATGAATTCTTTCAACACTTCATTCATAAGTCTCATAAAAGTGCTAGGTGCATTAGACAAACCAAAAGGCATTACCATCCATTCATACATTCCTTCATTCATTTTAAAGGCAGTTTTCCATTCATCACCCTCCTTTATTTTAATCTGATGATATCCACTTTTTAAATCTAACTTTGAAAAATATTTGGCACCACTCAAAAAATCCATTAAATCCTCAACTCTGGGCAAATGGAATCTGTACCAGATTGTTATCTTATTGATTGCTCTAGAATCAGTACACATTCTCCAGCCTCCATATTTATTTGGGCTCAATACTACTGGCATTGCACATGGACTCAAACTTTCTCTGATCAGTCCCTTGTCCACCAATTCCTGTACTTGCTTCCTGATTTCCTCATTTTATTTGGGAGTCATTCTGTAGGCTGCCTTATTTGGCAGATTTGGACCAGGGATAAAATCTATATGATGGATTATCTTTCTCACAAGCGGTAGCTCATCAGGTAAATCATCCACAACAATGTCACAGTAACTGTCTAACATCTCTTGAATTTCTATTGGCAAATCAGAAATCTTTGTAGAAGTAAGAACTACCTTAGGCTTGCAAACTAAATCAAATCTTACCTCTTCTTCTTCAATCTGTTGTAGATATTCCTTCCCGCTCAACAACAAGGTCTTTGGATCAGCCACTCTACTTGATGGTTCTCCTTCTTCCATGGGTATCAATGTATGATGTACCCCATCCTTGAAGAACTTGTAGGTGTTCTTCTTGCCATCATCCATTGCTGCTCTGTCAAATTGCCAAGGTCTACCCAGCAGTATGTGACACACATCCATGGGCATCACATCACACAAGACTTTGTCTTTATAGTTTCCCATTTGCAGCTCTATCTCACACTATTCCTTTACAATCAGCTGGTGCCCTTTATGCAGCCAGGACACCCTGTAGGGAGTTGGATGCTCCCTTGTCTTTAGCTTCAACTTCTTTATCACCTCAGTGGAAACCAGATTGTCTGTGCTGCCACTATCAATTACTAGATGGTAGCATTTCCCCTGGACTTTGCATATGCTCCTAAACAAAGTCTTCCTTTGTGCAGGATCAGTGACCTCTTTGGCTTGTTTCAACAGGACCTTATTGACCACCAAGGATTCTCCCCTCTCTGGTAGGATTTCTTCTTCAATTGTTGCCTCTTCTCTAGCCTGAGCAACAATAGCATTTCTTGGACCAACACCCATATTCTCTGGGCACTCATAGTGCTTGTGTCCCACTTGATGACATCTATAGCACCTCAATTCTCTACCTCTGCCTCTTCCTCCTCTCCCTCTGTAAGAACCCCTTATGCCTCTTACATCACCCTCTGTAGATGCATTCTGAGGCGAGCTACTGTTAGCTCCATCTCTAGATGTAGCAGGCTTTCCTCTACCACCCTAACTTCCCTTTCCACAGAAAGTACCTCTCCCCTAGGCAGACTACTTTCTCAGGAGTTTCTCCTCTGCTTTCAAGGCCATCTGATAGGCCTCTTCAACTGTCTTAGGAGACAGGAGACCGATTTCATCTTGGATCTCCAGCTTGAGACTATTCACATATCTGGCAGTCTTCTTTGGTGTGTCCTGAAACTGTCCAGCTCTTATACTTACTCTATAAAATTATTCTATGTATTCATTTACTGTCAGCAACCTCTATCTTAGGTTCTGCATTTGCCTAAACAATGTTAGCTGATAATCACTAGGAAAGAATTTACCTTTTGACTTAGCCATCATTTTGGTCCAGCTTTTGATAGGCTATGTTAGCGCTCAAATCTACCTTAGGCTGAAATAAGGTAAAACTCAAGGCTACATCAAACCACGCTCAACCTCGTAGCTAGCCCTACGAGGACACGAGAGGGCTCTCTCCGGGTCTATCTCGGCAAAAGGTTTTCAAAGGGGCTGAGATGACTTATAATGAACAATGAATACTGATTTTAGGCTAGCGAAGAGATAGGAAAGTTTGATTTTAATTTTTTGGGTTTTCGTTGGAGAAATGGGAAAAAACAATTTTGGGTCCGGGGATAAGGTCAGATCTTTGCAGATTTCGAGTTGGGGTGAGGTAAGCAATAGTCTTAATGCTTTTGATTGGATATATGGATGGATCAGAAAGACAAGGAGCTGAAAAGGGCAAGGATGAACATGGATCCTTTTCAAACAGGCGAAAACATATAAAATTAAACGAATTCAAAGGTAGAGCATTGTAAACAATGGTTTCAACCTCATCTACTCATTCATTTAATTTCAGAAGCATAAGAAGGGATGGCATACATTAAACATGAAAGAACTTACAGTAAACTGAGAGAAAACACCATTAAGAACTGAAAGCCACAAGAATCCCAACAGGTGTTGCAAAACCTCTGATCTTTCCTTAGCCAAAATATGAAAAAATATGTACAATAGTGCCAAAAGTTTCCCAAGAGTCCAACCTGTAGAATGTCTCAAAAATTACAATATATAGATCACTCTAACCCCTCCCCACTCCTCTAGGGGTCGAAATTATACTTCTAGGAGCAGTTCCAACAAATTCTAATAAAGGAGCTAAAATCTAGGCAGCTAACAACTTGCCTCTAAAAGAGTGGAAACTGATTCATTTACATGATTTTCACTTTTTTGAGAGTGAATCTTCTAGAATAGGTAATAGTAAGCCAAAGTTACATGCCAACCATCAATTTACATCATGAAAACCCAAAAATTTCATTCAAAAGCAAAACTAGTCCCAACTGGCCGAAATTCTGAGCTGGAAGTTGAAAATTCAGCCAAAAATCTATGTGGGTAGCGCGCACTCTGTATGGGTAGCGCACACTTTTCTATGAGTAGCTACATAGTGAATTTTGCAGGAGGATTTTGGAGGCCTTCCCAATGTCCAAATTGAGCATGTGATAGCTCGTTGGAAAGCTCTCGGAGTCTAATTTCCAACCCAAGTGGAATTTTGCAATTTGGACTTGATTTTCCTTGTCAGAAATGAAATCTCCCAACACTAGTCAAAATGAGCAGAATGAGGCTGCCTCAAGGCAGAGCACTGTTGCAGTAAACTTTTGAAGGTCTTCCTCAACTCCAAATTGAGCTCATGATAGCTCATTGGAAAGATATTTGTGTATAGTTATCCTTTAAATCATCAAGAAAGTCATAAGCCAACCATGCTAGTAGAAATATTGATTTTCCCAAGGTCACTTCAAAGGTGCATTCAATTCTCCTGAGGCAACGGTATTTTTGACATGTCTCTAAAACCATGATACCTGTGTAAAAAATGAAAGAGGTTTTTCTTCCTTGGGATTGTTTGGACAAAAACCTCTCTCAGGTTTCCAAAATTCATCTTTTATTTCTCTAAAAAATCTTTTGAGTGAAACTTATCCCGATGTGTGAAACAAGGGATTTTGTCGAAATGAAGTGAAATGAAGGGGATAAGGGGCTTCTAAATTCCTGGAGAAATTTTGGGAAGTAGGGGGGGATGTTAGAAAGTAGGGGAAAGGAGAATCTCAGAGATTGAGTGAGGGGAAGGGGTCCAAAAGGGAAAAACACAGGCCTAGCCTAGAAAATTGCCAAGTTGTGGCAAGAAACTAGGGTTTGTGCAAAAATGAGGAATTTGGGGGATCTCAGTGATGGGAAGTGTTTAATAAGGTAAATTAATGATAGGGGAAGGTGTATGAACATCAGGATACAAGTTTTTTCTAATGATTTGACCATCCAAGAGAAATTACCTCCAAAACCCTAGGAGAGGGAAATGGACCTTACCTAGGCACAACTGAAGCATGAACGAGGTGTAAAATGACCCAACGGAACTTGACATGATGATGAAAACCCTCTGAATGATGGTACACTCAGCTGAATGGTGACATGGACCGACATTTGGACAACTTTGAAAAGAGTGAAAACAAACCCTAGACCTAATGCCTAGTGACCAAATTTTGCTGACAAAATTTGACCTTGACACTTTAAGATAAATTTGTAAGAGCATGTTTGATCACTGGAGGAAGGCTGAAAAGGCTGACACTAACATTGGCTCCAATGGGGATGGTAGCTCCTTGGAGGTGCCAATAATGGCATATCTTTGGGAGAGCAGACCAGTGCCTTATCCATTGGGTAATGGAATCAAAAACTCAAACTGAAATGCATGACTGAAAATTGATGACTTGATGACACAAACTGACTCTCACTCAACTAAAAATTGACTCGATACTTAAACACAACTGACAAGCTAGAAAAGATGCTCAAAGTAGAGCTTATTCATCAAACCTACTCTAATTGTTCTTTTCACCACCTGATCAAGTGTAATGGAACAACCAATGCAACCATGTAAGCATCCTGGCTGTTATTTGATTTCTTCCCACATGCTTACTGATGCACAAGAAAAGGAAAGAATCGAAAGGCAACTCCCATGGAAATTTGAACTCAAGCTGACTACTGATAAACTTGCAAAGCATGAATTGACTAGAGGACTTCAAGAATACTGCAAAAGGATCTTCATACACATAGCTACTGATTTCCATTAACACATCACTGCTCTGATCCATATAATCTCCATACCTTAATATTAAAAAATTTCTCACCTCTATGCTGTCTTTCTTTGGTGATTGCAGCAAGCTGCAAAAAGGATCCTGAAATTCATGAATAACCAAACACTGTTGCTGATTACAAACAGAACAAAAGTCTCCTTCATCAATCTCCTCATATGACTGCAAACCTTGATGAGAGCTTTGTAATGAAAAATCTGTTACACAAGACATTGAAGGCAACTTTTGAACAAGATTACTATCAACATTCTTTTTGGGCACATGGTTAGCTAATGGAGCAAAATTTTTATAGCAAACATCATCCAACACACGAGCAATAGGATCATCAAAAACTTGAGAAGACTGCTGCACTGTATCCCTTGAAACTGTATGACATCCTACTGGTTGTTCATCTTTTCCTTGAGATATATTACGAAGATTCTGCCTTATAAACTGAAATGCTTCGAAACAAAAGGGTATAGAATTTTCTTGCATCATCAAATCATGTATTTCATCTTCCACACCTTCATCTGTAATCTGACCTTCAATTTCATTTAGTGGCTGCAAATCTGATGCTACAGGCTGCTCAAGAATTTTGTCATCTGTCTCATCCTCAACATTAACACTGAGAGATTGTTGATTTCTTACAGGCTGCTCATTTGAAGATTTACTATGCAATCTACCCTTCAAAAACTGAAATGATTCAAAACAAAATGGTACGGAGTCACCTTGTATCATTTGATCACATGTACCAGCTTCCATGTCCTCATCTGCAACTTGAAAATCAATGGCTTTCGAGGGCTGAAAATCTGAATATGAGAAGTTTTGAACAAGGCTTTCATTGCCCTCAAGATGGTCCAAATCAAGGCTTGTTGACATTTGATTTCTGATTGCATGGTATTTGTCTCTGATGAACTGAAATGAATCAAAACAAAAAGGCAAAGATCCTTCACTTACATCAAAATTTTCTGCACTTTCCTCATCATTGCCATAGCTGATATGCATCGGTTGATCATTGTACTCGAGCTGCTGAAAGTGAACTTCCTCCTCGCACAAACTAGCTACTGATTTGTCTGCAAGATTAGCTTCTGTTTGGAGAACATAATCATCATCATACTGATCAAACTGAGGAAAATCATCAGTATACAACACATCATCAAACATACACATCATATCAACAGCTCTCTCTTCTTCACAATGATCTATAAAACAATCACTATGACAACTGGGATCAGAAACAAAATGTTTTGGGTCAGCCACTTGTTCTTGAATGTCATTTTCATTTTTTGCAGTCATTTTCCGCACCATCTCTTCTACTGCATTTACGAAAAGATCAAACTTTTCCTCTGAAAGTGTCAGTTGCTCTGAAACATTATTCTTTTCTTCTTCCTTCAACCTTGCCCTCAAGATCATCAAATGAGCCTCTACATTCACTGCCTTGTTCTGCATCTCGTGAAGTGTTGCAATATTCTTTTCTCTCAGCTGAAACTCCATTTCCGGATCAAAGGCACCCGGGTAGTGCAAGAGGGCAGATCTAGGAGAAGGTCTTATATCAGCTGGTATCGAATAATAAAATTGGTTAAATCGTGTAAAACCGTTAAAATCGTCTCCTTGCGCCTTTTTCACCGATTTCCAAAAGAGGCGTGTCGGTTTCTGTCCGATCATCCACCTGTCAAGGAAAACTTTGACAAACTGCTGGAAATCTATGATGCTCGCATCAGGCAGGGCTTTGAACCAACTCTTCACTTGGCCTTGCAAAGAAAGAGCAAAAAGCGTAATACTAACATCTTCATCATCAACTTCAAAAAGATCTAGAAAAGTCTCAACATTCTGCACATGTTGCTCAGCGTTGACATTGTTACATTCACCGTCAAATCTTGGTAGATATAGGTCATAATTTGTAGGGAAAGCATGAAGAACAGAAGGTAAAACAAGAGGTTTGTACCGATCTGGAATTTTACAAGGTGTAGGGGCATGTATAAAAGCTGTGGGATTAGTTTTGTTTTCTTTAGGCTCATCACTCTGAAGAAAGTCATCATAATATGTGGGAAAAGTAAGGAGACCGGGATCAAAGGGAAACTCAGCATTTACACTTTTTGAATGGGTCGAATGAAGATTTTGATCACCTTTCTCATACAACAAATTCTGAAAAACCTTCAGGACAGCTTCAAGACCAGCGAAGAAGTAATTTACAAGAAAGCAGACTAGATCCTGAATACCATTCCACTTTAGATACCTAAACTTTGTGTAAGATCCTTCCATTTTCTCAGAGAAAGAGTCAGTCCTCCAGACTTTGAATTGGAGTCACCAGGTGAATGATTTCAGCCTTCTTATGTCTGATCGTTGTCCACCATCAACCATCAGATCTGAACTCGATACATGTACTGGGGCAATTCATAAGTTAAGTGTTACGATTACAAGCTAGACCGGAGATCGACTGAAGCAGCGTTTATCTACTATGCACTCGCAGAGCAATGTGCAGTTCGAAAGCTACCTGGCGTGACTTCAGACTCCGTCTGTAGCTATAAATCAATCAACACTAACCAGCAAACCAATTTCTTCCCCAGTATGGTCGCCACTATGTTAGCGCTCAAATCTACCTTAGGCTGAAATAAGGTAAAACTCAAGGCTACATCAAACCACGCTCAGCCTCGTAGCTAGCCCTACGAGGACAGGAGAGGGCTCTCTCCAGGTCTATCTCGGCAAAAGGTTTTCAAGAGGGGCTGAGATGACTTATAATGAACAATGAATACTGATTTTAGGCTAGTAAAGAGATAGGAGAGTTTGATTTTAATTTTTTGGGTTTTTGTTGGATAAATGGGAAAAACAAATTTTGGGTCCGGGGATAAGGCTAGATCTTTGCAGAATTCGAGTTGGGGCGAGGTAGGCAGTAGTCTTGATGCTTTTGATTGGTTTTATGGATGGATAAGAAAGACAAGGAGCTGAAAAGGGCAAGGATGAACATGGATCCTTTTCAAACAGGCGAAAACATGTAAAACTAAATGAATTCAAAGGCAGAGCACTGTGAACAATGGATTCAACCTCATCTACTCATTCATTTAATTTAAGAAGCATAAGTGAGAAATGGCATACATTAAACATGAAGGAACTTACAATAAACTGAGAGAAAACACCATTAAGAACAGAAGGCCACAAGAATCCCAACAGGTGCTGCAAAACCTCTGATCTTTCCTTAGCCAAAATATGAAAAAATATGTACAATAGTGCCAAAAGTTTCCCAAGAGTCCAACCTGTAGAAAGTCTCAAAAATTACAATATATAGATCACTCTAACCCCTTCCCATGCCTCTAGGGGTCGAATTCCTTCTTCAGGGATCAGTTTCAACCAAATTCTAATCAAGGAGCTAAAATCTAGGCAGCTAACAACTTGCCTCTAAAAGAGTGGAAACTGATTCATTTACATGATTTTCACTTTTTTGAGAGTGAATCTTCTAGAATAGGTAAAAGTAAGCCAAAGTTACATGTTGACCATCAGTTTACATCATGAAAACCCAAAAATTTCATCCACAAGCAAAACTGGTCCCAACTGGCCGAAATTCTGAGCTGGAAGTTGAAAATTTGACCAAAAATCTATATGGGTAGCGCGCCTTTCAGCCTGATTTTGAGGCACTTCCCGGCATCAAATGGAGCGTGTGATAGTTCGTTGGAAATATATTGGAGTATAATTTCCAACCCAAGTGGAATTTTTCAATTTGGAGTTCATTTACCATGTCAAAAATCAAATCTCCCAACACTTCTCAAAATGAGCAGAATGAGGCTTGCCTCAAGGCAGAGCGTTGTTGCAGTCAACTTTTGAAGGTCTTCCTGAACTCCAAATTGAGCTCATGATAGCTCATTGGAAATATATTTGTGTCTAGTTATCCTTTGACTCATCAAGCAAGTCATTTAGCCAACCATGCTAGGAGAAATCTTGATTTTCCCAAGGTCACTTCAGAGGTGCATTCAATTCTCCTGAGGCAACGGTATTTTTGACATTTCTCTAAAACCATGATACCTGTGTAAAAATTGAAAGATTTTTTTCTTCCTTGGGATGTTGTGGACAAAAACCTCTCTCAGTTTTCCAAAATTCATCTTTGATTGCTCTGAAACATATTTTGAGTGAAACTTATCCCGATGTGTGAAACAAGGGATTTTGTCGAAATGAAGCGAAATGAAGGGGATAAGGGGCTTCTAAATTCTTGGGGAAATTTTGGGAAGTAGGGAGGGATGTTAGGAAGCAGGGGAAAGTGGAATCTCAGAGATTGAGTGAGGGGAAGGGTCCAAAAGGGAAAAACACAGGCCTAGCCTAGAAAATTGCCAAGTTGTGGCAAGAAACTAGGGTTTGTGCAAAAATGAGGAATTTGGGGGATCTCAGTGATGGGAAGTGTTTAATAAGGTAAATTAATGATAGGGGAAGGTGTATGAACATCAGGATACAAGTTTTTCTAATGATTTTACCATCCAAGAGAAATTACCTACAAAACCCTAGGAGAGGGAAATGGACCTTACCTAGGCACAACTGAAGCTTGAACAAGCTGTAAAATGACCCAACGGAACTTGACATGATGATGAAAACCCTCTGAATGATGGTACACTCAGCTGAATGGTGACATGGACCGACATTTGGACAACTTTGACAGGAGTAAAAGTAACCCCTAGACCTAATGCCTAGTGACCAAATTTTGCTTGAAAACTCTTTGAAATGACAAAATTTGACCTTGACACCTTAAAATCACTTTGTAAGAGCATGTTTGATCACTGAAGGAAGGCTGCAAAGGCTGACACTAACAGGCTGTTTTCCACCTCTCCGTCTTTCTGCTTGCACTCCATCCCACCAAAGTGCAGCATGTCCCTTCAGCTTTGTTACTGAAAACTTGACCTTCTTATCTTTTCTCATTTCCTCATAGTCAAAGCACTTGTTCATTTCATTAATCCAGTCCACCAGCTCTTCTGGATTTAGTCCTCCTGCAAAACTTGACACTTCAATCCTGGGCTTAACTGCAGACCCGAGAACAGTTCTAAGGAGCCTCATGTCAGGAGGAATCTCAGCATTTTATCCAGCTTCTTCTAATTCAGGTTCACTGATGTCTTCAGGATCTCTGGGTTGTCTTAGCTCCATGGCATCCATTCTGGCTTTGAACCTCTGCAAGGTCTCCAACACTTCTACATTGGCAACGGGTCTGCCTCTCCTTTTGCCAATACCTCTACCAACTCGGATTGCCATGTTAATTCTCTGTAAAAACAACTCAAAAAAAAATCTAATACCACAATTGACAGCAACAAAATTGAATCTGGCCCCCTAGGAGAGCTGGTCTCTAATTTCTGTACATGAGCCCACTTTATTTAGCTTAATTAAACATAAGAAGTATTCTCAATCTCTTTTACAAATTTATTTATCAATTTCAGAGAAATTGACAAATAAATACCATAACCAACTTTGGTTATAGCCACCTATATATTGTTACTTGTGCTCTTTAATCCCACGCACACAGTCATATACGTATACAAATTATATTATATTCATTCCAATGTTAATACCTTTGTAACATTTAATATGTTTACAGACTTCAGCTCTATCGTCGAACCTTATAACTAAGGTTTCCACCTTCGGGACTTTACATCGATAGCCTGAATCATTACAAGCAAACACTTATAACAACCCTTAGGCCTCGGGCCCACCTATAAAATCGACGGAATTAAATGTAATTCAACGTCCATACCTTGGCTTATCTCCCGAGCTCTTTTGAGTGCGATCACCATTCGATAGTCAGCCTCCAGATCGGACGTTGTATGTCAATATCGCGCTGGCTTCGCCGTCGATAGTTAATGCACAATGAGGGAGTGATGAGGACGGTATCTCCAAACCGCTTAAGGCCATGTGTCAACCTATGGCATAGATCGCGTTCGAATTGGAAATACAACTTATCCTACAAAGGCGGTGTGATCAAACTGCTTTTGGCTTTTGAACAGTAGGTGGCTTTATGTTAAACCAGGGTTAACACCCTTCTTTCTATTCGCTCTGATTCACTAAACTCAGGTTCGACTCTCGGAACAACACTCTCAGTTCACAACCGAACTTAATTCTTTGTAAGCAGGGGTTTTACAACCAGGGCTTGCGACAAACATCTTTACGAATTCATTCTCAGAGATGGTTTGGGTACAATGTAAGTCTGTTACGAGGACTAACTACATCCAACTATGGCTTCTTCTGGGGATTTAATTCAACAGAGCCTATTTTGACAATTCAAGAGAAATCTACGATCAACAATGGATAGAGAGGCATGTGGAGATTACATAGCAACTCTATTCAACAATTATATATAGAACAGTGTTCAACCACCTCGCAATTAAACAATTTCCATCACAAAGATCAATTCAAGACAATTTGATAATCAACGAGCACTGAAATTTATTCAACAGGGAGCAATTGCTTAACACTCAGATTTTACTGTAAAAATCTCCTCTCCCCAATGCTTCTGGGGAATATTATTTATATGTATTGTTATGTGTCTCTTTGGTTCCTCTCAGAGGACCATTTCTAATCTAACAAAAGGCCTAATTACATTCAATCGAATAACTGAACATGACAGATGGACTGAACTTAAAGCTATTCGATTTCTACTGACTCTAACTGACCTAAATGCAACAGGCAGCTAAGGTATTGACACATTGTTGTTACAACTTTGAATGATTTTGATCCCTCCTAGCCACAACATGTGGAAAAAACTTCCTACATTGCTGGCTAGTGTCTAATGCCCCTGCATTAACAAGTACGGTAAATAAATTTTTTAAAAAATAGGTAAATGACATGGTCCTCCTCATAAGATATTAAGGGACATGCCTATAATCTAAAGGATTCAAAGGCTCTTTCATTGCAAAAAATTAGTTATGTTGTAGGGATGGCATGCCTGATATATAAGTGAGTCAGGATTTATGGTAATCCCAACAGATTTAATAATAATGAATCATATAGAGGATACATGTCCTGAAAAATTCAATGATAAAATACAAATTCTATGAATTAGCATAGCCATGGATGGTGTCAACCGATATTTCCTCCAAATTACCAGTTGTTCTGTTTGGCATGTAGTAGTGATCAATAAAAATACCCCCTCATGGTTTTCTCTGAAGAATGAACATTTTATGTTGGCTTTCATAGTCCCCAGTAGAAGACAAGTGAACAATATGAATGTCTACTTACAACCATTGGTAGATGAATTGAAGGAATTATGGGAAGGGATGCATGTGTATGATGTATCAAGAACCATCGCAATGGAGAGGAGTTTTATGTTGTATGGCATTTGTGCTTACACCATACATGATTATACAGGCTTAGGAGTTTGCTTTGGTAAATTACAATTTTATTGATTTTTTTATATACGTAACAATATTGTTTCACATATTAATTTAATTCGTTGCAATTTTTTTGATCTTCATGATTGCTAATGTTCCTTATACACAATAATTTTGCAGGTCTTGTAAAAAAATGGTATCATGGACGTAAATTTTGTGGACCTTCTCTGAAGGTTAGGTGGTCTAACCACCTATGAAAGACAGTGTATAACTGCTCCAAGGTATTCCTCCCAGAAGAACACCCTTATATAAGAGCAACATCTGCTTTCAATGGTGAACCAAAGACAACCCAAAGGCCTACAATAATGACACCAACTGAATGGATTAAAGTACATGAGAGAGAGAGAAGGAGAAGGATTTTTCAGAAATGTTAGATTCAAATGGGGAGCCTATGTTTAATGATCCATAATTATTTGACACCAATATTGAGAAATTACCCATTGAGATGAAAATTAAATCTATCTTTTATGAGCTCCCATATTGGGAGCATCTTACGATATCCCACTTAATAGATCTCATGTATATATTTAAAAATGCTTCATATTCTTTATGGAGGAAGAAATAATCGAAAGAAAGTGACACATTGGTTCTTAGGAGATATCTTATTTCTTCAAAAACTAAAAAGAAACATTGGCCAAGAAAAAAAACTATAGGAGAAGTTGGTCCCTCTTGGTCTTTCAAAGAAGGTGATGTCGCATGGATTTTAAATAAAGATGATATTTCCTTGGAAAAGGATGTTATAATTGGTGTGAGGGTGCCTTATTTATATGGGTCATCACTACTATGTTGCTTCACTGTGGAAGACCATTTGTAAGGGTTGAAATTGCATGACCATTTGAACCTTCTAAGAGTATGTATGTCAAAAACATGATTTTATTATTTTTATGAAATGGGATATTTTATAATTAATTTTTTATAATGTACTATTTACTTTGTAGTGCCATTCTCCTCTTCTCATGTGTGGGTGTGTGAATCATGACTTCCCTTAGGACCTACGACGTGCCATATCTAAATTATTTGCATTTGTAGATTGGATCACATAAAAGGAGATTCATATGGCTAACACTCCACAGTGGCACCAAGAGATAGTTGAGAGTGTTTGTATATCTAAGAAGGAATTTCCGATGAGTGTCATGAACTTGCAGGTTCATATTCTAATTCACCTAGTGGATGAGGTTGAATTAGTTGGGTTGTTTTCTTGTCATAAGATTTCTTCTTAGAGAGGTACATGAAGGAATTGAAAGGTTTTATTCGAAAAAGGGAAAAACCCAAGGGATCTATGGAAGAAGGCTATAAATTGTGTGAGTCTTTCTATTATTCCTGTGAATACATCAAGAAAATTGAAAACACACTAGGTGCAACAATTTGGGACGATGAAAGGGATGAAGACAGAAGAAAAGTGGGGTTCTCCAAATGAATGGAAAGAGGTGCATGATAAAGAGTAAGTGACTTATCATTTGTCAATTTCTACACAATAACTATTCACATTGAACTTCATATTAATGCATATTTTGATCTCATTCTTACCATTTCTATTGGTTTGATTTCATCAAGAAATTCATAAATTGAATCCATCAACAAATTCATTCTTTACATTATGGAAAAAACACAATTATGGGTTGTATTGTAAGAGCAGGAGAGGAGGAAATGGGATAGTCACATTAACAAATTAAAGCAGTTGAATGGTAGAAGCATGCCTTATCTTGATCATTTAACATAAAATGTGCCAATGACATGCCCTAATAGTTGGGTTGCTAATCATGTCAGAGAGAAATACGATGCATCTGTTCATTACCTACATGCTGAAGAGGATGTGCTAAACACAGATATTTGCTGTATAAACTTGGAATAATCTCTTTCTATACAATTTTAGCTTCATAATGCACGTGTTAATTGTAATATATATATTTTATATTTTTAATTATGTTCGGGTTATTAGAAAAATGACACTGTTATTTTTCACTTTTTTATAGGTGCATTTTTTCACATATATGTGGGCATATGGAAATCATTTTAGCTGGGAGGATGTCAATGATGGATGTATGACACTATACTATGGAGTGGAAATCGAGTTAGATCAATCTAGTCGTGCTAGCCAACGTGATAAAAGCCTAATACAAGGGATGTTAGGTTATTCCAGAAAGATAAAAGAGATCATTCAAGTGGACTTCTCTCGTTCTAATGTGTTATTTTTAGTTGCAAGTGGTGGTAAAACTTGATCGGAATAATGTAAAGAAATATCGTGATAATGGATTGATATCTATCAACTCTAGAAATATGTGGCATGAAGTTAGGGAGCCTTATGTTTTACCCCAAACACTGGAACCAGGTATTTTTTTTACCCATATGTGTTGGATAGGGATTAGTGGTTCATATTAAGACATGACCCTAGATCAAAACATTTTTTTGAGAACAATCGTGTTATCATGCCAAGTGACAAAGATAATCACGATGATAACAAAGGAGAGTGCCTATGTACTTGTGTTATTTCATCATTTATACTATTGTTGTATGTTTTTGTTTTCTTTATTTAGCTAATTATATATATTTTTTTACTCATCTTGTTGGAATTTTAGATAATTGGTAATACTAACAAGTGGTTTTACATGTTTGTTTTGCAATGGAAACATTTTTACACTTAGAGGCTAAGTATTTCCAACTGTGTAATTTATAATTTAAAAAATAAAATTTTAACATATTTTTTTAATGTGTTTAAATCTAATTTATATTAGAATTCTTCTATAGGCTTTGGATAGACATCAATATGGATCATAAAATTGTAATTCTAAGCATGAGTTATCAATTTATAACTATATTTAATTAAGATATCAATCTAAATATACTCATACTATCTCCTTTCCCGAATGACGTTGTGAGTATAAATCTAATTAAATAACTCACAAAGTGATAGAAAATGGATAAAAAGTGATAAACTAACTCACAAAGTGATAGAAAATAATTTACATTTTTCAAAATCAATATAAATCATGTAGTGATAAACAAATGAGGACTTTAACAATGAAAAAATTGTGCATTAATATGTAAGATTAAATTCTTGACATGAGAGGTAAACTCATGTTTACTATATTTTATAAATCTCAATTCTTGCAACATTATGTAAACTAAAAGGAGGCCTTATGCATGTATAAAATAATTGATTACATCTTTTTATGGACCATAAGAGAAACAAATGGGTTTACATGGATGAATGAGAGGTTTTAATTTTTTTCTTCATGGATAATGGAAGAGACTTGACTTTTCTTTTCAATTCTAATTATAAATAAAACTTGAATTAGTAAAATTTTTATGGCTAATAATTAAATGACAAATAATGTGATGGTGATTAAGAGGCATTTGTTTGACTTTCTAATAGACTTGATGCATTTTTTTCCTATTTAAATTATGTAAAATAAATATCTATTTTTATGTATTTATAAGTACATTATTGAAAGTATACATGCCTTTATCATTGTGAAAATGATTTAATATTAGGTAGGAGAAATGTGAAAACATGAATTTAAGTGACTATATCTTGATAAATATGTGGAAAAATTAATATTTCTTGAGTTGTTCATCAAGAAATAATCAAATATGTTATTTGTCAAAAAGTTAAACCTAATATAGTATGATTTTTGTATTATTTACTCATATTTGTTATTAAAAAATTTAAATTTAAACCAATACAATTGCAAATAAAGAACCAAAATAGCACCAAAGTATTATATCTTAGTTAATAGAAAAAATTTCACTAGCGTCGTTATGGGAGAACTTCCAATAGATAAAATCCCCAACTACAAGTAACTTCACAAGCCTTATTTTACATTTCTTGATCTCATCTTTAGAGAGTAAAAATTCTAATTTAAATTGGTAAGAGTTGCTATAAATATTAAATTTAAATTGCTTGAAAATCTCGTAACTTTAGTAATAAATTAAAGTTTATTAAACTAGAATTTTTTAAGTTATATTAAATCAATATATATCCATCTTAACCACATATCTACCAAGAGTCGAGAGGGATTGAATCTCATTATATGGAAATCTCTTTTTAGAATGTAAAACTTGAAAAAATATATACATGTCAAAATATTTAATTGATAATTCTATGATTAAAATGGATCTCTAGTACTGATTATATATATATATATATATATATATATATATCGACCATAGTGTAATTTTTCATTGGTTAACTTGTATTTTAAATAATTTACTATTTTTAATATTTTATATTAAAAATTGAATGAGTTGGACATTTTTGTCTTATTAAGAACTAATTAAATTATTCTACCTTTAAATAATTTTTTCTTGTGAATATTGAAAATTTTTACTAATTAGGTTAGAATGAATATGAATGAACTATCTAAGCAACAGAAAAATATTTATCGTAATTTTACAATCATAGTTTCAACCATTCTAAACTTTGTAATTTATGAAAAATTATTTGCATTTCTTTTTAAGTCATTTTGCATGCAATTTCATAGATAAATTTTTCATATAAGTTCACCAATACATAATATATAAGAAATATTATTTCATAAAAATAAACATCCCGATGATAACCATCTAACAAACATAAATATAATCTAAGATACACATTCAAATTTACGACCATCATCTAATTATATACACCTATTGCACATATAAACATCATTAGATAGCACACAAATATAATAGTCTAACAAGGCATCATCATCATGACCACATCTAACAAACCAAAAGCATTATAATCTAACATCATCACCACACACACATCCTCAAATTAATATACATCTCATGTCAAATAACTGCTATCACATACACATCTATCTGAAAGCACAATAAATGAACATATATAAAATGACCTAACAATATACATATTAACACCAACATATAAATTAATTACATAAACAATTCAAATAACTACTATCGAATATTTGATATAACAGACGTAGTAGCGAAAACCCGGTGTGTAGCAGAAAATGATGGATGGTCAAGTATTGTCTCAACTGTCAAAGTATGAGGTGGAGGAGAAGGTGGTTGGTCTAATCTCTCATAAGAAACATGAGGCACGTACTCTAGCTTTGAGATGTGATCATCAAGAAAATGCTGAGAATGTGTAATACTAAAAGGATCATCGACACCCTAACCGTGATTCGATGGAGAAATACTACTAGAAGGATCACTGACACCTTTACCATGAAATGATGGGGAAGTGCTACGAGAATCATGATCACCACCCTCATCAACATGATAAAATGGGGTAGCACTGAATGAAGACTCATATGATGTATATTTCATTGCATGCCCTTCCTCCCTCTTCGATGCCAATAGCCTACTAGCTTCGATGATATGATGCATAAGATTGATCATATTGCATGAAAATTCACTCAAGATATCCATGAACCTAGGATTTGCATTGATGTCTTGAACCCTAGCAAGGTTGACTCCCTCCTCAACCAAAAATATAGACAATCTTTTGCAGTAGTCCATCCTAAATCTTAGATCATCCTCACGATCTCATATTCCCATTCCACCTACATTTGAGGATGTACCTCACTCTCTTAGGCCTCTCCCATCTCTTCATCTGCTCCCTCCAGTGGGGGAGGAGGCATGTCCCTTAGTAATGTTTCGACGTCTACAAAATATATAACATACAATGATAATTAGACAATTTCATTAAACAATTTAATAATACAAGTTAAAGAATGTGCTAGAATAATTTTTATTCTAATTAATTAAGACAATAAAATGAAACTAGATTAATTTAAAGAAAAAATTAATAATAACTCTATCATAAGCCGACTTGTTTAGTGTGAAGAGGATGTTGGGACATTGTCTCCAATCCATATTTGCATATGGAAATGATAAAAAGATAAACGCATGGTCATCCTCACTGGTCAGTAGCGCTAACTCCTAAGGGAAAATATTGGTTGGATACTCCTCAAGGCCCCTCTTGGGCATCATCTCTCCCCACATGTGCATCTACACCTCAGTCATCGTCCTAGGAGGGATGTGGTCAAATGTAGGCCTCATCTATGGAAACCTCTAAAAAAATAAACAAAAAATATCAGAAGTAAAAGGGAAGTTCTTCCTCCCATATATCATCACACAAAATCTATATAAATCCCTACAAAACTACCTCAAAAAAATGGCAGACCACTTGATACATCATAGCACCTGGATCAAATAATAAACATAAAACAAAAGAGGAAAACTAATGTGCTACCCATCACTAGTATAGCGTGCAATAGTGGTCACTAATAATGAGGGGCACCTTATCTCCTATGTTGCAAAATACGAAATATGTAGTTGTCCACCATGCACCTGAAAACATGCTAGACTGACTACATGACCCCCAACATATCTCTAAGAGTAGACAAGTTGACTCTATTTTGCAACCCCATGGGGAGCATTAGGGAACTCAAGAAAATCATCCCCTCTCCTGGATAGACCAGTGATCAAATATATATCCTCCTTAGAGGGAATACACTACATGTTAGGATCGGCACAGAAAAATTGTTGGTGGACATCCCACTGACGGATAAGATATTCCAACAAGATAGAGTGTGCCTTCGGGGATGTATCCTCCTCGTATTACTTAATAAAGCATACATTTCTCAAGAGTTGTTGGGTTGTTGTGCTAATAGGGTGAGGGTATAAATCCCTCTCGCTCTCTCGTGCCTCCTGTGGTCAAATCATATTGTATTGATCCAAAATTTTCTCCTGATCTTGTTGTTTCTCCCTCTGTTGTCATCTCTACAACATGATTTATATATAAAATACATCAGCCTCATACATAAAACAATTTTTTTTATTAAATGGAAAATGTATTGATATATATATGGACACATAACTTTCAATTAAAACAAAAAAAAATCCATCCCCAATGTGCCCAAAAAATAGTAATGCACCAGCTCAGGTGCACTACCAAATAAAATAGCATCGACATTAGTGTGTAAATACATATGATGCACCACTTTTGGTTTGCATAAATACATTTTCAATGCGGAGAGTCGAAAACCTTATGCCCTAGTGCATACATAAAACTGTTGCGCATTGGTACAAAATGTTCAATTTATAAAACACATCAAGCTATATTTTTTTATTATTATGTTTGTAGTGTGTTTGTTAAATATAAACGCATCAGGAGTAACTTAAATATGTATGTAGAAACATACAATTTGTAGCTTTTCCCAATGCATTTTAATTTAAAAGACACTAAAAACACTGTGGTGTGTTAGGTTCACACATTGAATTGAAGTGTAACCTGTACATTTACAGGGTGCATCACTACTGATGGGAGCCGAACCTGTCGAATGCACCATGCAGGAAAACAAAATTCAAAAATGATGTATTTTTGGATATTTTTTGCAATTATAATCCGCTAAAAATTTAAATTAGAGAGAAAAATAGACATACTTGTACATTTGGTCGTCTCGGAGGCATAATTGACACGTAAATGCGAAAAAAAATTTCATCACTGTTTGAGAAAATTGGGAAGCCATGAACTGAGAACGGTACAGAAGGATGGTGAGCAAGAGAAGGATTTACATCAGGGAATTTTCATGAGGAAAGAGTGGCACTGGTGCTTCAGATCTCTACAAAACTACAAATGTAAAAATGGATTTTACGGTCAGTAGTTTTTTTAATTTAACCCTATTTTGGTGCATTATTACAACAACATTGTTGTGGTCCATCTCCAAGAGTACCATTTTTATTTTTAAATTGAAAACCCTATATTGGTGCTCTTTTTGAAACACACCAGGGCATTTCAATGCGTGAAGTGCACCATTGCTTGTGGAAATACAACACCGCATTATTTTAAAATTAAAACCCCCCCTAGTGGTGCTATTTATAGGACACACTGTGGAATTTTAGTACATGACTAGTGCTTTGTGGGAATATAACACCACATTTAAAAAAAAATTAAAAACCCTATAGTGGTGCTCTTGTTAAAACACACTGGGGCATTTTAATATGTGAACAACACATGTGCTTCATGGAAATATAACACTGCACATATTTTAAAATTAAAACCCCCCCTAACTATGTTATTTATAGGACACACTGGGGTGTTTTAATACATTAACAACACTGGTGCTTTATGGGAATATAGAACCACATTATTTTTAAAATTAAAAACACTACAGCAGTGCTCTTGGTGCTTCATGGTAATATATCATCACCTTTTTTTAAATTAAAAAACAAAAAGCGGTGCTCTTTTTAAATACGTACTAGGGAATTTAAATACAAGAACAACATTGATGCTTCTAGTGGATATATCACAGATACGGTGAAAATAATTTTAGGACCGACATTTTTGAAACTTAACCTTGTTCTGGTGCTACCAATAATGTACACATCGAGGAATTATAGTATTGGTTTAGCACCGGATCATCATCACATGATATCACTAGACTAGGAAAAATTAATTTAATGACCTACATTTTCTTAAATTTAACCCTTTTACAGCGTTACCGATTAGTATATGCACCGGAGCATTTTGTTATTTAGCGCACCATTTTGTTTTTAAATATTCCATGGTACACCATGTTCTATTAGGCACTAGTGCTTATATTTATAGTAAAGTGTTGGTGTGTTTGTATATTTTAGACACACCATTAAAAAAATGTTTGCTAAAACATCTGCCTGCTCACTTCTGCTAGTGGCCTTCTCTACAAATGGATTTTTGGGATATTTTTATAGGGGCTTCCACAAAAATCTTTGCTAGAAGGTATTTTCCTTGTTGTGGTACCACCCAACCATAGGTTAGGTTGAACCAAATATCTCTTTCATCCAATCTGCCTCTCGCCATATTTCAAGCATAAATTTTGGATATCATGGAATAAACCAAGACAAAGCAAACCAAGGCTTTCAGAGGCCAAACCACCTCAACCCTCAACCATAGTGATTCCACCTCCATGGGCGGACATCACTAACACCAACTAGATCAGTATCTACCTAAGCTTTACAGGGCTTCAGAGCATTTTTCCAACTATTCCCTTGCACTTTCCTACTTTCTTTTGCATTCTTTTTTCAAATCCAATGTATACTAAAGTAATCAAAGATTGCTTCATGAATGCTCTAAGTGTGAAAGAGTGTGATAGAATAAGAGAGTGAAATTATATCTCCAATAATGAACTAAAAAAATCTATAAAATGATCCTTAGGATCCTTTTGATCATTGAGGCCTCTATTTTCTTCATTTTCCCTTCAATTTCCCTCTCATGAAAATTTGTGTCTCTTCATCTTCCTTTTCTCCTATTTTCCTTTATTTCATAAATAAAATGTAAGTTATTTCCATTTTTCCTTTTCCAATGCCTTTATCGATTTCCATAGCTAGAAATTAATCACCTGTGATGCCCATCACTATGTTTTTCCCAACATTCAACATGGAATACATGTCTCATGACCTTGGTTTTATTTTATTTACATAAAAAATCTACCTGTGGCCTTATTCCCCTTATTGCACTCTTATATTTCTCAGTCACTCTCTATCTTTATAGAACACACACACATTCTCTTAACCACCTCACTTTTGCATCTATATATGTTTCACTTATCTAATCTCTTCCTCCCACCCATATCTCCCTTATTTGATCTCTTTCCCTATCCCTTTATACCTTTTTATCTCCTTATAGGTACCTCTTTTAACCTTCTCTCTCTCTCTCTCTCTCTCTCTCTCTCTCTCTCTCTCTCTCTCTCTCTCTCTCTCTCTCTCACCCCCCACTAAAATCTCCCTCTCCCTATCCATTTATTTCTCTCTCTCATTATCCCTATGTTCCCATCCTCTCTCTCCCCATATGTCTCCATATTTTTATCTCTCTCTCCCTTTTCTTATTTCCATCTCTCTCTCTCTCTCTCTCTCTCTCTCTCTTCCTTTCCCAATTTGTCTCTCACCCACCTGCCCATGCCCCCCCTTCCCCCACCCACAACATCTTCATATCTCTTTATCCCCACAATATCTACCTCCCTCCCTATATGTTTCCCTCTTATATCCCCCTTATGAAAAGTGTAACTAGGTCGGTCTTCATATTGACTATGTAATTATGTATTTATGTAAAGAAGATGAAAAGATTATAATATATATATATATATATATATATATATATATATATATATATATATATTTGATATGCTTTACTCATGGGTTTCATGAGAAAGGTTTTAGGTCAAAGTACTTCTTCTTGATGTCATATAGGTATATATGTCTTCTGGTCATAAATTGTATTAAGTAGGTGTCATGTTTATGAAGTGTCAAATTCAAAATTGTATGCCTCCAGACTGTCACATAAACCTTGAAGGTTGCACCCAGAAGATGATCAGGACAACGTTGGAAAAACCCCTCAACTAAACCTCCTTAACGCTGGAAGACTCTCTCTACAAGTCGGCCTATAAACTAGTTTTCATGTCGGCCCCTATAAATTTGAGCAGGTCAGCTCAACTATAGAGGGAAACAATTATATATACCCTAGTCATACCGCGCAGAAAAATAGAGTCTGTAGCTCACATTTTCTTCTGTGTTTAAGGAAAATTATTGCGGATCTGCCTGCAGTTTTCACTGTGATAAAAAGTTAGGATTTAAGGAAAGGAAAGGATGCAGACTTCAGGGATGGAACGAGTCTAAAATACATATATTTGGATAAGGTATATAATATATTTGTGGTATAGATATATGTGGATAAATATGTGGTAAGAATGTGAACTGTCCTAGGTTCAAAGATGTGGATTTCAGAGAATACAAAATGCAGTTTGTTCTGAATTAAAAAGTGATGGTTTAAGAGAGTATCAATTTCGAATGAAAGGGAAGCTCCAAGAAGTCTTGTAGACACCTCTGAAGTAAATCTCAGCATAAATAAATCTGCCATAATTACAAGTTCAAGGCAATATAGAAGATCAAGTAAGGGAAAGTGTTTGAAGATAAACTAGAGTTCGAGTTCTCTTAGTAAAAGGATAGTGCAGGTCAGTGAAGAAGTGAAGGGTTAGCATTGAAGGTCAACAAAGAAGGAGTGACAAATTTTTTGGAAGCATACATAGGTCAAGGGTCTAAGTCTTGGTCATGGTACTTGTCATCTAAAGGTCTATAAGAATAATTTATCGTGGGTTTTCCTCTCCAAGAGGGAAAGGTTTTTCCCTGGTTCAAGGAGTCTAATTTTGTGTCTCTTGTACTATTTGACATTTGAATTGATGAAATATTAATAAGCTAAAGAAGAAAATACATAAGTATCTCAAGTATGCTCACAAGTAATTATCAAGAAGATAATTTGGATTAATCACTAGCCCTCCAAATTCTCAACATGGTTTCAGAGCTAAGGTGCTAAAGACAAAGGAATATTGGACAACAAGACACTCAAGGATCAAAATTCAGTTTTCTAGAAAGCATCAAAGCAAAGGTAAAAATCTACATTGAGAAAGTCAAATCAGTTTGCAAGAAAAATCCTCAAGTCATATCAAAGAAGACTTTCAACCTTAATTCAAAGAATCCACACATCAAGGAGGAAATCTTTGACATCAAAGATTCTTGATATTGAAGACATTTTTGGAAGTCAAATCATTAAGCACCAATCAACTCTATTGAATACATCTTCATTCTAAAATAATCCTTAATCATCAAGGATACAAGATCACCTACTTTGAAATAAATCTAAGAGGGAGTTCATGCCATCATCTTCATCATTATCAACAAGGAAACCCATAAAAGAAGCTCCTAACTTCATCGTCATTGTCAAGGAAGCCGCAAGCCACTTTACTCAAGTAAGTATTTATTACCTTACTTAAATCTATCAAGATGACTTATTGTAAAGAAAGCAACAAGTTGGTTGGGTCTTCAAAATTTAGCGCATGGAAGAAGAGGACAGATTTTAATTTAATTGAAGACGAAATTATGGAATACATTGATGGATCAACAATTCAACCACCAAAAGAAGATGCTCCTGCTCATGACAAGTACATGAAGGGAGAAATCAGAGCCCAAAATATTCTTACAGAATCCATAAAATACTCTCTCAACTTCGATGTATCAAACCTAGAATCATAAAAAAGAATATATGAGAAATTGGTGGAGCTATTCTTTGTGAGTACTGCAGGAGAAGAAATCTCTCTGAGATCATTTTCAGGAATTGGGAGAAGTGATGTCTGGCACTGAGATGAATACAGTGGTGTTGAATGCTCTACCAAAATAATGGGGAAACTTCACTTTAGGTTTACACAAGAAGAAAGAAGCCACACCATTCCACGATTTAGGGTCTCTATGTAAAATAGAAGAAACAATATTGAAAGCCAAAGGTATTACTGGATCAAGTGAAGGGAATCAAGCCTTTGCAGCCATGAAAAAAGGAATATTCAGTAAGTTGGTCCTCAGAATAGTATGGACAAAGCACAATGCTTTGGATGTGATGAACTTGGGCATTATAAAAGATATTGTCCTAAATCTGAAAAGGACAAGAGAAATAGGGAAAAATCCCATATCTTAGAAATGAGAGAAGAACCTGATGTAAATAAATCTAAGAAAGAAGAAGCAAGGGATATCCACTATTATTAAGATCATATTCTTCTTTAAGTATTTTCTGTTGGTTGTATGATAGGAAGCAGTGTAGCATCCTGATCAAATCATGTTAGGAGTTCTTGGTAAAACAGCTCCTGGAAAACCTCTCTGATAACAATACTGATGGAAGGTATTCATCAAGATCAAGGGTCATCATGAAAAAATAGAATTATGGGATGTGATGACATATTGATGGAGTAGGCCAAGGGAATGAATCTATTCATTCTAGTAAAACTATTGAAGGATGACTTAAATGAAAAAGGTATGAGGTATGTATATATTTATATGTTGACCTTGGATGTTGTGAAGTCATGTCATATGGTTGCAGGTAATATATTTATATATTTAGAAGTATGATATATGAAGGAGGATCTCTCGGTGCCGTAACAGATGAAATCAACATAATATATATCCTCGTGGAATATGAGGTAGTTGTATATGAACGAGGAACTGGAAAATGTGTAATTTCCTGGGAATGAAGAATGTGTAGAAAGGAAGATATCATGAAATGCAGCTATGTTGAGAGGCAGTTATCATCCGGAAGCCAATAAGATGTGACTAGGAGATCTCTTGGGAGGATATGTAGACTCTAACAGAAATCTGGTAAAGAAGAAGGCCATTGAAAAAACATGTCATTAGGAGATGTGTGAATCTGAATAAAGGATGTTGATTCCTACAGGAAGATGTCATGGTGAAAAAAAATCACTGAGGTAACTTTTGTTTTAAAATTTTCATATGTATATGTTTATCTGGATGAATTTGTGTAAGGCTTCTAATCATGAGAAAGAATGTATGGTCCTTGGAGATGATTCGAAGGAAATAAAAATGGCATAATGGTGGAACATATGATAAATTTGATGAATCACTTTTTGATAGTGGACATGAGTCGTGACTGAAAGTGATGGATGATTTGTGCCCTATGAAGCCAAAAGTTGAATATTCCTCAATATCGAAATCCATGACATCGAGGGGAGGAATTCTTCAAGAGTAGATGGATTGCTTTTACATGACCCTGGTTAAGAGGGAGCCTAGTGGTAAGTTTCTTACTTGGAAGAAACTTGAAGTATGTCCTTACTGAGTTGAGAGGGTGTGACATATGTGATTCTCTAATAATTTGTCATGAACTAGACCAGGACTAATAGTCGTAAGTCTTAGTGAAGGCCATGTGGAGAGAATGGATAGACACATCATTCTGGCCTTCACTTGGAAGATAGAATGGAGGACTGGGTAATAATCTGACATTCGATACTCTTTGAGAATGAGATAGGGAATTCAAGATAAGAGTATTCGAGGACCAATATTATTTGAGGGTTAGCTACCCAAGAGAAGAATAGTCCAAGAAGGTCATATTTTGGAAACACTTGGGTGGATTATGTACCTTGGAGAGGCAATGACTATGGTTTCTATAAGTCATGTGTCTCTCCAGCATTGTAGCCCATAGTTTCGTTGAGAGATGGAGTTGTTAGTCAAGGCCTTGCACTAGGATAATCCAGGTTGATATGATGCTATAAAGATGCAATTACCAATCCGATTCTTCTTATGATATTCTTCAGTTTCAAAGTGACCATGTACTTGTATGAATACCTCCCTAGTTAAGAGGGAGTGTTGAAAAGTGTAACTAGGTAGGTCTTCATATTGACTATGTAATTATATATTTATGTAAAGAATAAGACAAGATTATAATATATATATGATATTTTTGACTCATGGGTCTCATGAGCAAGGTTTTAGGTCAAAGGAATCATTTTTGATGTCCTCTAAGGATATGTCTCTGGTCATAAATTGTATTAAGTAAGTGTCATGTTTATGAAGTGTCAAAGTCGAAATTGTACGACTCCAGACTGTCACATAAACCTTGAAGGCTGCACCCAGAAGATGATCAAGACAATGTTGGAAAAAACCCTTAAGTAAACCTCCTTAATGCTAGAAGACTCTCTCTACAATTCAACCTATAAAATAGTGTTCATGTCGGCCCCTATACATTTGAACAGGTTGGCTCAAATACATACAGAAACAACTATATATACCCTAGTCATACCACGCAGAAAATAGAGTCTGTAGCTCGTATTTTCTTCTGTGTTCAAGAAAAAGTATTGCAGATCAGTCTGCGGTTTTCATTGTGATAAAAAGTGTGGATTTAATGAAAGGAAAGGCTGCGGACTTCAGGAATGGAATAAGTATGAAATAAATATATTCAGATAAGGTATATGGTATATCTATGGTATAGATTTATGTGGATAAATATGTGGCAATAATGCGAACCGTCCTAAGTTCAAAGATGCAGATTTCAAAGAATACAAAATGCAGTTTTTTTTGAATTAAAAAGTTATTAATTGAGAGAATATCAAGTTCAAATGAAAGGGTAGCTCCAGGAAGTTTTGCGGACACCTCTAAAGTAAATCTTAGCATAAAGAAATCTGCCATAATTACAAGGTTAAGGCCGTATAGAAGATCAAGTAAGAGAAAGTGTTTGAAGATAAACTAGAGACCGAGTTCTCCGAGTTCTCTAAGTACAAGGACAGTGTAGGTTGGTGCAGAAGTGAAGGGTTAGCATTGAAGGTCAACAAAGAAGCAGTGAAAAAGTTTTTGGAAGCATACACAGGCCATGGGTCTAAGTCTTGGTCATGGTACTTGTCGTCTGAAAGGTCTATAAGAAGAATTTCTCATGGTTTTTCCTCTGCAAGAGGGAGAGGTTTTGCGTTGGTTCAAGGAGCCTAATTTTTTATCTCTTCTACTATTTGATAATTGACTTTATGAAAGATTAATAAGCTAAAGAAGAAAATACATAAGTATCTCAAGTAAGCTCAGAAGTAATTATCAAGAAGAGAATTTGGATTAATCCCTAGCCCTCCAAATTCTCAACACCTCTATCCCTCTCTCTTTCCTTAATCCCCCCTCTATATCTACTCTTTGAATTATCTCTTTTTGGATTTCCCCTTCTTCTTATCCACACTATATTTTTTTTCTTCTTTCCCTATTCCTTGCTCCATCTTCCTTTCCCCATTTCTCTCTATTCCTCTCTCTACTAGACCCCTCTCTCCTTATGTCTTGCTCTTGTATCACTCCTTATCCATATTTATCTAAGGCCCCATTATTTCTACCCATTTTCCCATCCATTTTTATCTTACCTCTCTATCCATCCATCTTTTATATATCTCTCCCTTTTCCTTTTCCTATTAATTGTATTGTGTTCTATTCTTAGCACAATAAGTTATTCCAATTCTTATTCAATTAGCAATCAATTTATCTAATAAATTCAATATTCCAGTAACAATAAGAAATTGTAGATAGAATGGTAAATATAATGCAAAATAGAGGAAAACCAAGAGAAATAGCAAGAGATGCAAGATTTTGTCAAAGACCAGAGAAAAACCCCACAAGGGGAAAAACTCATTCAAAATTCTTCTTCTATCATATTTTTATGAAATGTTCAACAAGGAGATACAATGTTCCAATTCATTAACAAGGATTCAAATTCAACTTTTTTCCTTATCCAATAATAAACTAACCAATATCCAAAATATGAGCCCAAAAGTCAAATATGATCCAAAGCCAAAGTCTCCAATTTTTTGTCAAAGCTAACAATAATAAACATTGGTAAAATATTCCCTAACTATTCCATGTTCAACAGTCAAAGTTCCTCCAAAAACATTCAGTAAATAATCAAAGGATGTAGCCTTCTAAGATCTCTCAAACCCAACAAAAATAGTCAGCAAAAGTTTGGTCAAAGGAGAGGGAAGGCCTATGGTCAAACTTCAGAATTTTTGTGGTCAACTATAGTCAAAATTCTATAATCAACCCAAGTAAAACTTCCCAGAAAAGCTTAACTTCTTCACCAATCAATTTTTCCTTCCAAAATCAAAATTTTCCAATTCAAACCAAGTTAAAACATCAATTCAAATCTAGTCAATGGCTAGTCAAACTACCCTAATTAGAAAGTCAATGCAGAAAACATAAAATGCATCATTCCCTTCGTACATGTGATATTATACCTCCTAGTTTCAGATCTGTATGATCCAAATCAATCAAGAGAGAGAAGAAGTGATGAGTTGACGGTGCTCCAAAGTGATGTGACATGATCTGTATTTAAATGCATTGGAGGAGACCCAATTTTACCTTTATTCTGACTTGTAGTTTTGTGCACATGTGGTTCCATCATTAAAAATTATATTTTTCCTTAACCAAATTAAATTCTTCCCATGGCTGTGAGGGGTAATTCTTGATGAGGAAGGTTATCTAAAGGATGAAATTTGTCCTTGAGATTCCAAATTGACACTCCCCTTCAATTAGGGAGAAATTTCTAACTACATCATGAATCTCATCTCAAAAATATCGTCATCATCATCATTGAACCAAGTCATATTTCATATATGTTCATATCTACTCATTTTTTGAAAATTTTTAAATATAAAGAAGAAGAATCATCATAGGGGAGCTCCAGCTACCACCCTATATCCAAGGGAAATAGGAAGGATACCACTTATTGTGAGATGTAAGGATCAGAGTCTATCTTATTGTGTAGCGATGTTCCCAACTTGACCATCAAAAGTCAGTTGTAAAACACGTGCATCTCATCACTTGAGCAAGATACCAGTTACTATAAATGGTAAGGATCATTGTCTATCTCAAGTTTCCTCACCCATTGGAAAAATGGGTGGCAATTCCAACAAGCCCTACTTGTGGGTAGGATGCATATTGGGCTATACTTTGTCACATCCAAAGGTGAAAATAAGAAGGATGATACTTACCATGGAAGGAAAGGACCATATTCTATCATATTGTTATAAAATAAGAAATATACTGCTTGCAATGGAAGGTAAGGATCACAGTCTGTCCTATTGTCCAAAATTCCCTCAACTCCATGAGCTCTCTGACTCAATTCCTCTCCCTGGGAGCTCAAGCATATGGGAAGAGCATAAATTTATATCCTCAATTAGCCATGATCCTTTCCTAGGAGGGTCACATCCATCAGTCCAAGCTACTCTATTAAGACCAAGAACTTCCCTTCCAGAAAAGCCTTAGTGAATATGTCTACTATCTACTCGTCAGTTGAAATATGATGGAGTCTTATATATCATCTCTACACCATGACCCAGAAGTAGTGATATATGATCTAAATATTATTGTACTTGTCATGAAACACAATATTCTCTATCAATATGATCCCACTCTTGTTGTCGAAATATATCACCGTCCTATCCAAAACCTTCTCAAACAACTCTCCAAAGACCTTCCTAAACCATACTACCTTGTAGCTAGCCATGCTAGTAGCAATATACTTTGCCTCTTTCGTGATTAAGGGAAACAAAATTTTGCTTCATTCTCATCCAATATATCATGGCAGAACCCAAACTAAAGTAACACCCTAATGTTCCCTTCTTAATAATATTTCTGACCCAGTCAACATCATTTTACCCATGAAGTCCCACATATCCGGCAATATATCTCAAATTGTTAGGTTCCTATAATAATAGTGTAGCCCCCTTATTCTTATTGTTAGTGTAGCACCCTTACTATTATTTTTTTACCCACATAACCCCCATATTGTTATTTTTGTGCCGCATAGAAGCCCACTATTCTTATTGTTGTGCCCTTACATTATTATTGATATGTAGGCTCTAATTGTATTGTGACTGCATAGACTCCTATATATACCAAGGATATATTTTCATTTGTATCATCAAATAATTGTTAATTTATGTGATTTAAAGGAGGTTGCCCCCTTAAAGATTCTAATTTTCAAGTCATTCATCTATCATTATTTTTTTTTTTTGGTTTGGTTAGATAACCTTTGGTATCAAATCTTTGGATTTTAGGTTTTTGCTACTTCAAATAGGTCATATTGGAATTTTCACTATAATTTTTTTTATACAAAGATATAGATGTCTAAGTTTCAACCACATGAAGCCAAAATCTTGGTGAAATTCATGTAAAAATTTGAGATATTGGTTTGCTATATTTTATGAGATATGGTCCGAAGAATTTATGGTTTCTTCATGCTCTAAAATTGAAGCTCAAACATGGTCGAAGGCTAAAAAAGTAACAAGTGGCATCCCATACAAGTTTTTTCTACTGAACCAGTCCATAATCATGCCATCATGGGATGTTTCGCATAACTTTATAGTTAAGAATCCAATCTTGGTATGGCTTATGGAATTGGAAAGAAGACTCAAAGGGATACCACTGGAAGAAATTTCATACTTTGGGAGGCTGAAATTAAAGAGATATATCAGTTTCAATATAAATCTCCTAAAAGCAAGAAAAAGGTGTGTATTTTTTTAAAATTTTCATAAATTTTGTTTGAAAAACTAGTTGAAGCGATTCAAAAGGCATAGTGAAGCATATATATCATTGTTTGATTCCAAAATGCCTAAAACAAAAAGATGGATACACCTAGTAAGTGACCAGAAACCTCTACTATGACGCATGAAGAAGAGGAAGAAATGCATTAAGATATATCAAAATTATGAGACCAAGTGCAACAAATTTCACTCTCATAAAGAGTAACCAAAATAGCTGGATGGTTTATAAGTAAAAATAAAAAGGGACATGGAAGGTTTTAAGTATGGTTTAAAATTTTACATGGAAGCAATGATGAATGTCAAGATGGAATGGTTGAAGGAAGGTTTGAAAAATTTTCTACAAGAAATGCTTCCAAGTGGTGACAAGGTAATACTTGAAAATCGTGATGAGGACAAAAGGAATATGAATTATGATTTTAGACTCCAACGTTGGGTTTAAGACCCACCACATTCTAAAGATAGATACGAGGAAGTTTGATGACAAGGATCCAGTATATTGGATACTACATATGGACCAATTCTTTTATCTACAAGAAAGGCTTCCAAGTGGTGACAAGGTAATACTTGAGAATCGTGATGAGGACAAAAGGAATATGAATTATGATTTTAGACTCCAACGTTGGGTTTAAGACCCACCACATTCTAAAGATAGATACGAGGAAGTTTGATGACAAGGATCCGGTATATTGGATACTACATATGGACCAATTCTTTTATCTACATGATGTGTCACACACACAAAATGTACGCATTGCATCTTTATATTTAGAACAAAATAAATTTTTGTGGTATCGATGGATTAGTTCTCGTAAATAATTTTTCACTTCGACAATTTTTGCAGAATAATTGGTAGAAAATTATGAGGATATAAAGAGAAATATCTTCGTTATCCAATTGATAAATATCAAACAAAAGGGTTCAATTGTGGAGCATATTGAGGACTTCCAAATATTGAATATCAAGGTAACTGATATTCCAGAGGAGCATAGGATTGATGTCTTCATAGGTGCTTTAAAGGATAACATCCAACATGAGGTCTACCTTTGGGAACCTAATTCATTGGAGAAGGCATTCAAGGTGGAAAGAAAATATGAAAGAAAAATTTTGGTAACAAGGAAGTCTACCAATCACAACTATAAAGATGGAGGTGTTGTTGCTCCTAGCCTCCCACAACCTATGAGGCTGACGCCACAAAAACTAGAGCGAAGAAGGGAAAAATGGATTTGTTATAGTTGTGATAGAAAATACACTAAGGGTCATATGTGTGCTAAGAAGAAATTATTTTACATAGATTGTGAAGAGGGGGAAGAAAACGAACAAGAAACATAAAAGGACGAGGATATATACCAGGAACCAACCCCAGATAAATAATAAATGAATCTGACCATATATCATAATGCATTGGCAGGAATTAACACTCCTCAAACTCTCAAGATATAAGGATATATCAAGAAAAAAAGGTAATATTGTTGATCGATTCTAGTAGTACCCATAATTTTATTCATTGTAAGATAGCCAAGGAATTGAATTTATTTCTATATCCAACACTAGAGTGTCAAGTGATGGTTTCAAATGGAGGAACTATAAATTACTCAGGGAACTATAAATATGTATTGAATAGTCCAATTCTTTCCATTCCAATGGGTGGTGTTGATGTTATATTAGGATTCAAATGGTTATACTCTTTGGGGACAATAGATTTTAATTTTTGTGGACTTTTCTTTAAATTTTTCTAGGAAGGAAAGGAAATTGGATTAAGGGGAATCATAAGAAAATTAAGGAACATAATAAAATATAATATCATGATGAATATTTTGATAAACAACAATAAGGAATAATTTCACAATTATTCTCACTATATATTCAAACATCTAAATCATCTATTTCTCCAGATATCCAAAGAATCTTGGAAAATCATTCCAAGGTATTTGAGATTCGCAAATGAATCCCACCTATTCATGATCATGATCAAGATAGTCGCTTGATTCTAGAAAGTGTTCCTCCAAACATCAAACCTTAGAGATATCCCTATTCCCAAAAGTGTGAAATTGAACGTATGGTTGTATAAATGCTAGAGGCAGGCATAATTAAACCTAGCCAAAGTTATTTCTCTACTCTAGTAGTATTGGTACATAAGAAGTATGGATCATGGTGTATGTTTTTATATTATAGGGAGCTAAACAAGCTCACTATTAAAGATAAATTTCTCATTACTGTAATTGATCATTTTCTAGATGAATTACATGAAAATATTTACTTCACCAAGTTGGATCTTTGTTCAGGATATCATTAAATTAGAATGAATATTGAAGACATTCCGAAAACAACATTCAAAACTCATTAAGGTCATTATGAATTTTTCGTCATGCCATTTGGCCTTACTAATGCACCTTCAACATTTCAAGGTTTGATGGATTCCATTTCCAAACCTTTCCTTAGAAAACTTGTCTTAGTATTTTTTTATGATATACTAATCTACAACAAGTCTTGGAAGGATCACGTTCAACATCTTGACAGGGTGCTTAAACTATTGAAGGAGAAATAATTGTACGCAAGAACCTCCAAATGTTTCTATGGGGTACAAGAGGTGGAATATTTGGGTCATATTGTATCTCATGAGGAGATCCTAACAAAATTAAAACCATCAAGGAATGGAAAATCCCGACAAACTAAAGCATATTTGATGATTTCTCGAGTTGACAATGTATCATTGCAAGTTTTTTAAGAATTATGGGAAAATAGTAGTACATTTAACAACATTATTGAAGAAATATGCGTATTTTTGGACTCTAAAAAGAAACTATGTCCTTTGGACTGTAACACCCTCCTCCCACATCTACCCAAGTAGTTGGCTAACCGGGGTAAACATGTGATGAAGAGTTACTATGATCTTATTTACCACCCTAGTTCACCTTAACAAAGTGGAACTGACACCACATAACAACAGAGGCCTTCTACACACACTACAGGATACCTAGGAGCCATCCCAAGCTTCCAGGAGGTTATCCCCTAGCCCAACTTGACCTTTTCATGCATCAATCCCCCAGTCACTCCATTTAGATGGGAAAGAGTGTGACTAGAACCCTCCATCAGTATGCACAACATGGGTATTCATACAACTGGGGACTTTTCCCAGTAGTTATGAGCTTGTGACATTGATTTTTGTGCCAATTTTTTAGGCCCAAAGCCCAGCTCACTTCCCATAACTCCACAACACTTTCAGAATTGGAAGATGGTAGTGGAACAACAATATAAAAGCAAAAATTTGAACTAGGACTTGACTGGACCCCTACTAGGCATGACAGGAATTTTGCCAAACATGTCACAAATATGTAATCTACAGGTTTAAAAAACATATTTGAGCATAAGGGTCTCATACTTATTTGAGAATCGCTAAGAATAATTGTTGCCTAATCTCATTAATTACATTATCATATATTTGGTCATATATAAATTTTTAATTCATTTACAAATAAAAACATGGTGAGATCCATTCATCATCACCATCATAAAACACAGTCATAACCATCATATAAATAACAGAAATGATAAGAACATAATAACCATATAATCCACATAATAACAAAAATATTTACCCATGAATACAAGATTAAAAGAGATATTATTTCCATAAGAAAAGTGAAACCAAGTATAAGATTTCCACATTTCACCTGACCATAGACATAGCTGAGCCAAATCTCTCTTCAGATAGTCACCCTCGTGCCATATTCCAAGAATGAATTTGGGATATCATAAAACTCATCAATCAAGACCAAACTAGGGTTTCCATAGGCCAAACCACCTCAACGCTCCACCAATGATTCCACCTCACAATCGAACATCAAAACCATCACCAGATTGGTCTCCACCCAAGTTGTCCACGACTCCAGAGCCTTTGTTCCAACTAGGGCTTCCAGGACTAGTAACTCAACCAACAACTTTCGCCAGGCTTCTAGAGTGTTTGTCCTCCAAGGATTCTAGGACTAGTAAATCAACCCAAATTGTTACAGGGATTCTAGACTATTTTTCCAACCAAGGCTTCAAGGAACTAATAACTCAACCCACAACCATAGGCACATGAGAACCAAAAATAAAATTAACAAACAATGAAAATGAATTCATAACACCATGGATATATAAGAAATGGAATGGCTAGGAAAATCCATTGTCAATCCAGGAAATCCTCCATGTCAATGACAAATCATGACCAAGAAACTACATGCATATGCCATGCATGCCAAAACTAGTGAGGAAAACATACATGCAACTCGGTACCTGCAAACAGAATCCGCTATAGCTATTGATCCTAATGTCCTCGTGTGCTTTCTTGCTCTTCCTTTTTCTTCTTGCTCCAAATATCCAAGTATGCCACACTCTCCAAGAGTGCCCCAAGAAACTCTAAGTGTCTGAGAATATGAGAGAGAGAGAGACAGAATATATTGAGAGCTCCAAAAATGAACTGAAAAAGGTTTCAATTAACAAAATCTTTCCCACTGAACCTTAGGAGAATTTTTATTAACGAGGCCTCTATTTTCTTTATTTTACATTATTTTTCTTCATTCTCATCCTCACATGAAACCTGTGACCTTTCATCTCCCTTTTCTCCTATTTTCCATTATTTTTGTAAATAAATGCCAATAAATGCCACTTTTCCTTTCCAAATCCTTAGTCATTTTTTTTCCAATTTCAATAGCCATAATAAACCATATGAACACCCACAATAGGATGTTTTTACCAACATTCAACTTGGAATACGTGTCCCATGAGCTTGGTTATTATTTTTCCTTTATTAACTTATATTACATGGAATTTTCACCATGGCTATTATATAACCCTTCCCCTTGGGGGAACACCATCCTCAGTGTTCAACAACAGCTACAACCAAAAATACTGTTGTAAGAACAACATACTTCCCATGGAGCTTTATAACTTAGCGATGCATTACAGTGTTTACAATGATCAACCTATTGAGAAGAAAAAAAAAATGAAAACATGAAAAATATAACACCATAATGACATGACATCCATACTGCTTATTGGAGTGATTCGAACTTATGCAGTAACACAATAGATACATATATAAACATAAACATAGAAGTGTAGCATAAATAAAACTTCATTTCATTAGTATCAAAGAACTGAAATATGCTTACATACAGAATGGAAATAAACTAACTCAGAAATATGCTACTTGCCTTAGAACTGTCTTATAATGATGCTTAGTGGCCTTTTTTTTATCATTGAGAAACCATAAACATCCAAAAACCTAACACTAGGATATGAAGTGCCAAAATCTTGTAGGCCCCCTTGGGGTAAATTTGAATGTCAACTTTCCGGGGTCATAACTTTGGCATACGATATTTATTTGGTTATCATAATACCTTGTTTCAAATATCTTGAAGAAAAGGCCAAAAAAAAATTGATAAATTGGTTTGGGACTTTCTCGATCTCTTTTTTTTACATAGAAACATTTTTTATTCCCTCAAAATGGCTCCAGAAGTTTACTATCTGAAAAAATGCCCAAAATAGTAAATTGTGCTACAATTAAGGAAACTGAAAAATTGAAAGAAACAATGGTGGAGGTCCAAGTGGAATAGGCCGGTAGCTACAAATATACACCTGGATTAGTCCTCATAGGCTTAGGAAGCGATGGTCCTCATTTTTTTGAGTGCCTCCATGTGATGGGGAAACTTCTGTTGAACTTGGTCCTTACTGAGCCACATGCCTTGGTGCAGGAGTTGGCCAATTTTGACAAGCCAATACATTTGGATATTCTGCTGGTGAGTGTTCTTGATCTTTTTTTCCATGATCTGATCAGTTGTGATCTATTCCATGTAGTTGAGGTTTAGCTTTGTTGTTGTGAGTTGTTCTGCAATGTCATATGTGTCCAGTAATGGTGGAAAGTATGGATGAAGGTGGTCCTCAATGAACACTATGTGCATGCCAAGGAACAGTGTAATTTTGAGCTTGAATGAATTGTATCCTACAACTTTGGTGATGGTGTATGGCCCATATCGAAGCGAGTGAAGTTGGTGGTGTGGTCCAGTGAGGTGCTCCTTCGGAAAATATATCCAAAAATTTTCTCCCACCTGGAAATTTGCGGCACCCAATGTTGATCATGTCACTACTTGTACTTAGCATTATCTTTGTCCAATATGTCATGGACCTACTAGAGGATGTGATGAACGTGCTCAATGAAGTTGTTTTCCTTGTCAACTTCAGATTGGACATGAGTCGAATATTCCTAATTAGTTGCAAATGATATGGCCACATTAATGGGTCATAGTGGCTAGAATCTCAATCCCACCTGAAAGGGGCTATGGCCAGATGAGATTTGGAGAGCTTGGTTGTAGCTATACTATATATAGGGAAGGATTTTATTTCATGTATGAGGATGCTTCAAGTTATACATGCACATAATTTGCACGATCATGTTGTTGATGACCTTTGTTTGGCCATCAATTTGGAGGTGGAAAGCCATGGACTTAGTGAGATTGGTATACAACATCAACCAGAAACTGAACCAAAATTTACTTAGGAACCTTTTTTCTCGATCTGAGATAATGGAAAGTGGGATCTCAAAGTACACCCACATTCATTCAAGAAGAGTTTAACAATGGCTTATGTTGTGATACTCTTTTTATAGGACACCAAAATGGCCATCTTAGATAATTTGTCGACGACTATGAAAACATAGTCATTTCCATACTTAGTAGAAGGAAGGTTCAACATGTAATCAATTGAGATGGATTCCCAAGGTTGACTAGGAGTAGGTAGAGGAGAATATAGCCTTTACTTCTTGATGGTAGATTTCGCAATGGCGCAGGTAGTGCAAGATCACATCCAAAAACCTAACACTTGGAGATGAAGCGCCAAAAGCTTGTGGGCACCATTGGGGTAAGTTGGAACGCCAACTTCCTATGGTTGTAACTTTGGCATATGATCTCCATTTGGTATCATAATACCTTATTTTGAAGATCTTGAAGAGGAGGAAAAAAAATGATAAATTGGTTTGGGACTTTCCCTATATCTTTCTTTTCCTAAAAACGTCTTAGTCCCTTAAAAAATCTCCAGAAGTTTAGGACCCAAAAAATTTCCAAAAATAGTAAATTGTGCTACAATTAAGGACACTAAAAAATTGAAAGAAACAATGGTGGGGGTATAAGTGCAATAGGTGGGTGGCCACCAATATTCACCTAGATTAGTCTTCTGACTTTAGGAAGCAATGGTCCCCATTGCATTGAGTGCCTCCATGAGATGGGGAAACTTCTCCTGAACTTGGTCCCTGCTGAGCCACTTGCCTTGGTGCAAGAGTTGGCCTTCTCTGGCAACCTGATATAGTTGGATATTATGATGGCGAGTGTACTTGATCTGTGTGTTCATGATCTGATCAGTTGTGGCATGTTCCATGCAGTTGGGGTTTATCTTCATTGGTGTGAGTTGTTCTGCAATGTTAGATGTGTCCAGTAATGGTGGAAAGTATGGCCGAAGGCAGTCCACATTGAATGTTGGTTGCAGGCCAAGGAACTGTGGAATGTTGAGATTGAAGGAATTTTCTCCTACAACCTTGGTGATGGTGTATGGCCCATATCGGAGTGGGTGAAGCTTACAATGGGATCCAGTGAGGCAATCCTTCTGCAAATGTATCCAAACTTTTTCGCCCACCTAGAACTTATGTGGAACCCGATGTTGATTATGTCACTACTTGTAATTAACATTATCTCTATCCAATATGTCATGGACCTTCTAGAAGATGTGCTGAATGCACTCAATGAAGTTGTTTGCCTTGTCAGAGTCGAATTGGACATGAGTCAGATCTTCTTGAGTAGCAGAAAATTGTATGGCCACATAAATGGGGCATAATGGTTGGAATCCCAATCCCACTTGAAAGGTTCTATGGCTAGTTGAGCTATGGAGAGCTCGATTGTAGCTGTGTTGGACATAGGGAAGGAATTTATCCCATGTATGAGGATGCTTCGAATAGTACATGCATATAATGTGCATGATCATCTTGTTGATGACCTTTGTTTGGCCATTATTTTGGGGGTGGAAATCCATGGACTTAGCCAGCTTGGTATCCAACATCGACCAGAGACTTGACCAAAATTTACTTAGGAACCTATTTTCTCGATCTCATATAATGGACATTGGGATCCCAAAGTGCACCCACACTCATTCAAAGAAGAGTTTAGCAATGGCTTCTCCTGTGATACTCTTCTTGTAGGATGCTAGAATGGCCATCTTAGAGAATCTGTTGACAACCATGAAAACATAGTCATTTCCATGCTTAGTAGAAGGAAGGTCCCACATGTAATCCATGGAGATGGATTCCCAAGGTCGAATAAGAGTAGGAAGAGGAGTATATAGGCCTTGATTCTTGATGGTCGGTTTGGAAATGGCGCATGAAGTGAAGGATCCGATGTACTTCCCAACATCTTGTCGAAGGTTTGGCCAATAAAAATACTTTTGTAGTACTGCCACTATTTTCTCTACCCCAAAATGTCTAGCGACCAGGTTGTAGTGTGCTTGCTAATCATCTCAGGACACTCCGTTGAAGGAACACAAAGGTGTCCTAGGTGGTGTAACAGTGCCTCCTAGAGGTGATAATTTAGAACTTTCTTGCCTTCCAAGAGCATCTGGTATGTGTTACTGAATTATGGATCACTCTTGTAAATATTTGGCCACCTCGAAGTCTCGTGCCCACAAGATTCGAGTGTAGTGGTTAGCGCCATGACTGGTGGTCAGCCAAGGAAGTCTGCAACATTGCTGGTGCAACCCTTATTATAATTAATGTTCAGATGGAATTGTTGTAGGTATGTGGACCATTTTTTATGGCAGTCACCCTGCAACATCCCTTGTGTCTGTATGAACTGCAGGGATCGATGGTCTATGTGGATGACTATTTCCTTCCCTAGAATGTAATGCTTCCATTGTCAAAAAGTATCCACAATGGAATACATATTTTTTTCATAGGTGGTATACTTTTGGACTGCTTCTGAAAGTGTCTCATTGTGATATTCCATTGAATTCCCTTTCTGAGTAAGAAATGTACCAATAGCGTAGTCGAAGGCATATGTCTCAATCTAAAATGGTTGTTGCAGTTCTGGTAAGGTGAGGACTAGTGCAGAGCATCTTCAATGCTTAAAATATTTGAATGCCTTCTATTGGGATTCAGATGAAAATAAATTTCCTTTCACCCCGCCCTTGGTGACTTGACTCAAAGGCCAAGTGATATGAGAGGAGCCCAACACGAACCTGTGGTAGAAGTTGGCAAGACCCAAAAAGTTATGGAGCTCTATTACAGTGGTTTGGTTTGGTCAATCTGGAATGACCTGTATCTTGGCTCGATCCACATGCACACCCCACTCTTTGATGATGCACCCTATATATTGAACCTGGGTAATGCCAAAAGTGCATTTCTCCAAATTAGCACACAACTTGTGTTTCTGTAGTGTTTGGAGGACCTCTCGAATGTGGTGGAGGTTCTCTTTGAAACTGTGCCTGAAGATTATAATGCCATCAAAATAAAACACCATGAATGAGTTGGTGAAATGTCACAAAATTTCATCCATCAGCCTCATGAAGGTTGTGGGGGCATTCACTAACCCGAAAGGCATGACAAACCATTCAAAAAGGCCCTCCTTGGATTTGAAGGCAATCTTCCACACATAGGAGGGCTCGATTGGTACCTAGTGATAACTAGACTTCAAGTCAATCTTGCTAAAATATTTGGCCCCCTTGAGTTGGTCCAGTAGGTCATTAATCCATGGAATCAAATACCTATTCCAAACAATGATCTTGTTCAATGCCCGATAGTCAATATAGAGTCTCTATGTCTCATCCTTCTTCTGTACCAACATGATCGGCCTCCCACAAGGTGATGAAATTGGATTAATGTGCCCTTTATATAGGAACTCCTGAATCTACCTATTTATCTTATCATTCTCCATAACAACACGTCAATAAATTGGCCCATTACATAGCAGCGCACCCGGGGTCAGATCGATGGAGTCATTAGGGGAATTTTGAGGTCTAAAGTGGGCCTCCTAAGAAAATTGTACAACAAAAATAAACTTTATAAGAACCAATAGGATTCAAGATGATTATTTCAACCATGGGGGATGATTCACCATTTTTTAAGTAAAAGTGTAAAATGATTAAAAAATAATAAAATAACAAAACAACTTTTTCCAATCGTATTTTCAACTTATCTTCCAATTTTTTTACTCAAATTTCGAGTGGGATTACTTGTTGGATGAAAATTTTGGTTCCTCATCCAAGGAGTACCCATGTTGCCTACTTTCGAGGGACCCTACTACATGAAAAATGAAAAATAATGAAAAAATGAGAAATACATGTAAAAACATGATTGCAATCATGTTTTTCATTATTTCTCATTTTTCATGTAGTAGGGTCCCTCGAAAGTAGGCAACATGGGTACTCCTTGGATGAAGAATTAAATTTTACATCCAACGAGTACTCCTGCTCTAAATTTGAGTAAAAACTTTGGGAGATAAGTTGAAAATACGAGTTGAAAAAGTAGTTTTTTCTTTTTTCCCTCTAAAATTTGATGATGTCATGAAATATTATTTTATTATTTCCACTATTATTTTATAATTTCCTTAGGAGGCCCAATTTAGACCTCAAATCTCCCCTAATGGCTTGACCTGAAAGTGTAGAGGTACCCCTATGGGAGAGGTGAAAATGTCCTTATACTCCTCCATGAGCTTGTCCATCTATCATTGTTGTGAAGAGGAGCCATTTTTGTAGGTCGTGGCCTCAATTTTATTCTGGCCCTAAGGGAGAATCATAAGGAAAAAAAATATCTTGGTCCGAGAGATGATATTAATGCATTGCTTCAAAGTGATAAGAGAGATAACAGTAGGTGATTCTACCTCTGGTATCCTATACAACTTATTTCCCAAAATAATAATAATAACATGAGGCTTAGATTTATACATAACATGTCACTTCCACAAGTATGGCTAGCCTCATAATACATCACAAACTTCAAGAAGAGAAACATCACATAGTACCTCATCTGTGAAGGACTTTATGCTATAAGGAAGGCAGAACTACTGGTTGATGCGGAAATATCATCCTTGGTGAAGCCACCCGATGGTGTATGATTTTGGGTGTGTTGTGGTCGGTAGGACTAGATGCTTCAAAGCCTATGTTAACATGAGGCTCTTTCGGCTCCTGCTATTGACAATGAACTACAATGGAGCACCCTTCACCCACATTTGTGACTGGAAGAGATGCTCCCCCTGCTCTAGATCTTTAGGCTCATTATTTTGTATCTTGGTGGTAGAAATGGAAGCAATAGGCTCCACATAAATAATCTACTTCCCTTTTTCATTCCCCTTATCAGATTTTGACTTAGAATAGGAGCATGCATCTAATTTGGAAGCCTTCATCTCTACCACCCATGACTTCTTGGCTCGACACTCATTCGTGTTGTGAGTGGAGCTCTTATGGAACTCACATCACTTTCCCATGTCCTTCTATGTATTCTTGGTGTTTTTCTTTGCTTTTGGCTTTGATGGGTTGTCCTGGGTTGCCTCATCTTGAATTTTCCCGTTGTTGTTCAGTTTGGGGGCACATTTCCATTGCTTCATATTCATAGATACAAATTTCTACATCTTCTCGATCTTGACAACATATTGATAGGTGGCACCAAGAGAGGATATGTTCAGGAACCTCATTTTGCCTTGGATGTACTTATGAAAACAACCATAGTACTTGATTACCAAATGCCGTTCGAAATCCTTGATGCCTAGATTTGTGCAAATGGCATGAAAACCATTTATGAACTCCGAAAAATCTTGGTCCCTTGTTTTTCGCAACATGGTCCACTTTATTTATTTGTCTTCATAACTGCCGATAGGGTAATAGTTTTCCTTGATGGCATCTTACAAATAATTCTAAGTGGGTACGACTGAGAATGTTGAGGTTTTCCCCTTGTCCTTTTTCTCACAGTAGGTTTCCCACTAGTCCTTGACATGGGGGGCAACATTCAGGAGTGCGGAAGTAATCTTTTCCCGGTTGGAAAAGTCATGAACTGAAAAATATATTTCCAATAGTTTTAACCATTTAACTATGACATCCGCATCTATCTAACCTTAAAATTTTGTGTAACCAGCTCCAAAAATAGAAGAAAAGAGATATCAATGCCTTAGAAATAAGCCACTTCGAGGGGGCAACCTCCAATACATTACATAAATGAACAATTCTTGGATGATACAATTTAGAAAACCTTCTTTCTATATATAGGAGTCCATGGGGCCACAATGTAATCCTATTGGGGTCACAGTGTAATCCTAGCCGACCTAACAATAATAATTTAAGGGCACAATAATAACAATATGGGGGTTGCAACGGTACAATAATAAAAATAAGGGGGTTACACTAACAACAATAAGGGACTATACTAGTAACATGGGGACCTAACATGCCCCTCTCCGTCAAAAAAGTGTTGTCCTCAATGCTTGAGTATCTCTGGGTGCTTATGTATAAAATTCTCATCCTCCCATGGAGAATCTTCAGTGGGTAAGTTCTTCCACTTGACGAGATACTCTGAAATTGATCGATTCCGTAGCTGTCGAGTTCTTTTTTCCGTGACCTCTTCAGGTTCCAATATGATTTTTCCTTCCTCATCAAGTTCTGGAAATATTGTTTGAACTAGAAGATTTTCACATATAACCTTCTTTAAGCATGAAACATGGAAAACTGGATGCACTCGCGAAGAAGCGGGAAGCTCCAATTTGTATGCCATAGTACCAATCTTTTGCAAAACCTTGTAAGGACCATAGTACTTTGGCGATAATTTATTATCCTTCTTAGCTTGCTTGAGGGACATTTGTTTGTGTGGTTGTAGCCGTAAAAATACCCAATCTCCTACATCAAAACTTCTCTTGCTGCGATGTTGATCTACCTGTTGTTTCATTCGGTTTTGTGCCAAATTCAGGTTATCCTTTAAGAGTTGGATAACTTCTTGCTGATGCTTGATGTGATCTTCCATTTCTTGAACCTTCGAATTTTCCATTAAATATGATGTGATGGATGGTGGATGATATCCATAAAGTGCCATAAATGGGGTCATTTTTGCTGCAGTATGGAAGGAAGTGTTATACCACCATTCAGCGAGAGGTAACCACTTGACCCATTGTGTTTGTTTATCGGATACAAAACAACGAAGATATCCTTCCAAACATTTATTTACTATCTCAGTTTGACCATCAGATTGAGGATGATAAGATGAGCTATGAGCTAATAGAGTACCCAAACAAGAAAATAACTCCGTCCAAAAATTTCCAGTAAAAATGGGATCTCTGTCGCTCACAATAACCCTTGGGCTTCCATGTAGCTTTTGAATTCTGTCCATAAATGTAGTAGCAACTATGCTTGCTTTAAATGGATGAGATAATGCACAAAAGTGTGCATACTTGGTAAGTCTATCAACTACCACCATGATGACACTCTTTCCTTCGGACTTAGGTAAACCTGTGATAAAATCCATTGAAATCTCCTCCCAACGTTGACTTGGAATGGATAAAGGTTGTAGAAGTCTCGGGGTCCTAATTGTCTCAACTTTATTCTGCTGAAAAACCAAACATTCCGCCACAAACTTTTGAATATCAGATTTAAGGCCATCCCAAAAAAATTCTTTCTTCACCCTGTGGTAAGTTTTTAAAAATCCTGAGTGTCCTCCTAAAGGAGAAGTGTGCAGTTCAAAAAGAATATTTTATTCTAGTTGGGAGTTCCTACAAAGATATAAGCAATCTTTGTAACATAAGGAATCATTTTTCCAACTAAATGTATTAGATGTACTAGGATCTTGCTGCAACTTTTGAATGAGTGTCCATACATCTGTGTCCTTCTTCCATTCATCTCTTGCTTCGGTTATCCAATCTGGTTGGATAATAGAAATGGCACAAAGCAATGCTTCCACCTCTTCATTCTTTCTTGAGAGTGCATTTGTAACAACATTAATCTTTCCTTTTTTGTAGATTATTTCAAATTCATAACCCAACATCTTTGTGACCCATTTTTGCTACTCTTCTGAAGATAGTCTTTGTTCCAAAAAGTGTTTAAGACTATCATGATCAATTCTTACCTTGAAGTGTCTTCCCATTAGGTAAGTTTTCCATTTCTTTAGTGCATGTAGTATTGCTAACATTTCCTTCTCATAAATAGGTTTCTGTTAATACTTTCCTTTGATTGGATGACTTTCAAAAGCAATGGGTCTTCCTTCCTGCATTAAAACAACACCAATTCCATTTCCTGAGGCATCACATTCCACAATAAAGGTTTTTGTGAAGTCTGGCATAGCTAAGACTGGTGCTTGACACATTACCTCTTTAAGATGTTCAAAGGAATTAGTTGCTTTAGGAGTCCATGAAAATGCATCTTTCTTCAATAATGTTGTTAGAGGTGCTGCTATTCTCCCATAATTCTTAACAAACTTGCGATAATACCCTGTTAACCCGAGAAATCCTCGCAAATGCTTTATGGTTGTGGGAACTTTCCATTCCTTAATGGCTTTAATTTTGTTAGGGTCCACTTTAACACCCTCGTGAGATACAATATGACCCAGATATTCCACCTCTTGTACTCCAAAAAAACATTTGGACTTTTTTGCATATAATTGTTTCTCCTGCAATAGTTTGAGCACCCTTTCAACATGTTCAACATGATCCTTCCAAGACCTGCTGTAGATTAGTATATCATCAAAAAATACTAGCACAAATTTTCTAAGGAAGGGTTTGAAATGGAATTCATCAACCCTTGAAATGTAGAAGGTGCATTGGTAAGGCCAAAAGGCATGACCAAAAATTCATAATGACCCTCATGAGTTTGAAATGTTGTTTTTGGAATATCTTCAATCTTCATTCTAATTTGATGATATCCTGAACGAAGATACAACTTGGTAAAATAAATTGCTCCATGTAATTCATCCAATAATTCATCAATAATAGGAATGGGAAATTTATCTTTAATGGTGAGCTTATTGAGCTCCCTATAATCTGGACACATTCTCCATGATCCATCCTTCTTGTGTACCAATACTACAGGAACAGAGAAAGAACTTTGACTAGGTTGAATTATACCTGCCTCTAACATTTCTGCAATCATACGTTCAATTTTGATCATTACGTGCAATCATACCTGATGTTTGGAAGAACACTTTTTGGAATCAAATGAATAGCATGATCATGATCACGAATAGGTGGGAGTCCTTTGGGAGTTTCAAACACCTTGGAATGATTGTCCAAGACTTGTTGGAGATCTGCAGAAATAGATGATTCTGATGTTGGAACTTCTAGTGAGCATAATTTTGCAATTTTTCCTCATTGTTATTTCTTTAGAAGCTTTGTCATGACATTAGAGCTTATTATCTTTCCTGACTTCCCTACAATACCTCGTAATTCAAATTCCTTCCCTTTTAAAAAAAAATTCAAGAAATATTCTTGAAAATTAAAAGCTACCGTCCCCAAAGATTGTAACCATTGTACTCCTAGTACAACATTAGCACCTCCCATAGGAATGGAAAGCATTGGAATATTCAATACATATCCCCCCATGGTTAGCTTGATATTATGGCATTTTCCAGAGCAATTTATAGTTCCTCCATTTGCAACCATCACTTGACATTCTGGTGCTGGGTATAGGAAACAATTCAATTCCTTGGCTACCTTACAATGAATAAAATTATGGATGCTACCTGAATCAATCAACACTATTACCTTTTTCTTCTTGATATGTCCTTCTATATTGAGAGTTTGAGGAGTGGTAATTCCTGCCAGTGCATTACACGATATGGTCGGATTCATTTCTTCCCCTTCTATGGCTGGTTCCTGGTGTATATTCTCTTCTTGTTCATTTTCTTCTTCCTCTTCACAATCTATGTAAAATAATTTCTTCTCAGAACACTTATGACCTTTAGTGTATTTGCTATAATATTTGTAGCAAAGCCCTTTTGCTATTTTTTCTTCCAATTGTTGTGGTGTCAACCTTGTAGGTTGTGGAAATCTAGGCGTAGCAACACTTCCTTCTTTATAGAAGTGAGTGGTAGGCTTCCTTGTCGCCATAATTTTACATTAAATTTTTCTTGCCAACCTGAATGCCTTCTCCAATGAATCAGGTTCCAAAACGCGAACTTCATGTTGGATGTTATCCTTTAAAGTGCTTATGAAGAGATCAATCATGTGTTCCTCTGGAATATCAGTTACCCTTATATTCAATTTTTGGAAGTCCTCAATGTGCTGCCCCACTAAACCCTTTTGTTTGAGATTTATCAATTGGCTAAGAAGGTGTTGCTCTTTGTATCCTCATAATGTGCTATCATTTCCTCCGTAAAAATTGACCAAGTGACAATTTTTTTACGGGAGCAAAGCCATTAATACCATACAAATGTATTTTGTTCTAAATGTAAAGTTGCAATGCGTACCTTTTGTGTGTTTTGCACATTATGGAGATCAAAATATTGCTCCATTTGTAGTATCCATGTTACAGGATCCTTTCCATCAAAATTACTCATATCCATTTTTGGAATATGGTGGTTCTTCCCGCCAACATTAGAGTTTGTGAAATCACGATTAACATTTATTTTGTTCTCATCATGAGTTTCTTCTACTATCTTTTCACCGTTATGAAACATTTCTTGTATCAACTTTTTAAAACCCTCCATGTATACTTTTAGATCATTATTCATGTTTTCCATCTTAGCTCCATGCCAGCTTCCATGCCATCCATCTTAGCTTCCATGCCTTTCTTCAAAACTTTCATTTCATTTTTTGTTGCTCTTTGTGAGAGCGAAATTTGGTGCACTTGCTCTTGTAATTTAGATAGATCATGTTGCAATTCTTCATCTTCATGAGTCATAGTAGAGCCTTCTGAAGGCTTAATGGCTGTTGAGCTATTTTTATGAGGCATATTTTAGAACCCAATAATGATACCTATTCTACAATATGCCCTTGGAATCAATTCAAATTGATTCTTCAAACAAGACTTATGCAATTCGGAAAAACAAAATACACACCTTTTTCTTGATTTTGAGGAGCTCGATATTGAAATTGGATTATCTCTGTGATTGCAGCACTTAAATACTTGAATTTCAGTGCCAACGTAGCCCTCTGAGTCCTCTTTCGAATGCCATAGGTCTGACCTAATTTGGATTCTCCAAGACAAATTTGTGTCCAATCTCCCACAATGACCTAATTATGGGTTGGTTTAGTAGAGTGAACTTGTACGACTTTCCACGTGTCACGGTTTCATCATTCGACTCTAAAAATTATAGAAAAGAAACTAAAGTCCGTGTGCTTGAAACCAATTTTTACGGCACTCCAATCCGATGCCCAGAGAGAGAGTTATGAATCTTTTCCCACGATCACCTCTTTGAGATGAAATTTGGGAGCCTGAAAAAGCACTACCTTCCACAGATCATATCTCCGAAAATATTGCGAACCAAGATCTGAAATGTTTTGATGAGTTTCCTCAGGATTTCAGATTTTCACCCTAAACATTTAAGATTCTGAACCTTCGTAAAAAAAAATTTATAGCGCAAATGCCACGATGACCTGTTTAGGAGCCTGAAAAAAGACCTAACTTCCACAGACCATATCTCCAAACATATTGCGAACCAAGCTCTAAAATTTTTAGAAGATCTTCCTTAGGATTTCGGTTTCGCACCCTAAAAAATTTAGCTTTTGAAACTTCGTAGAAAAAAATTATAGCAAACATTCCACGATGACCTATTTGGAGCAGCGAAATCCTAGAATCCAAATCTCTGAAACCAAATGTTGCGTAACCAACTCCAAAAATAGAAGAAAAGAGATATCAACTCCTTAGAAATAAGCCAATTTGAGGGGGAAACCTCCAATACATTACATAAATGAACAATTCTTGGATGATACAATTTACAAAACCTCCTTTCTATATGTAGGAGTCCATGGGGCCATAATGTAATCCTAGTCGGGCCACAGTGTAATCCTAGCCGACCTAACAATAATAATTTAAGGGCACAATAATAACAATATGGGGGTTACAAAGGTACAATAATAACAATAAGGGGGTTACACTAACAACAATAAGGGACTATACTAGTAATATGGGTACCTAACATAAAATATGGTATTTTCAAAATTAACTTGGACCTTAATAGGCGTGGTGCCTCCAGAGTGGCTACTGAATGAAGATGCGTCACCTGTGGGTATCCATCGAAGGATTTGGGAAAATTTTTCCATCATCATGTTCCTATGTTTTTCGAGGGCCTCCTCGAGTAATATTTTTAAAGTATCTCATACTCCCTCATCTTTATTTTATTTTGCTATGGCATACCATCAGGGTTTGCGAGGTAGATCTTGCAAAGGTTCAATGAGATTGTAGCTTATCTCTGAGAAGAGATGTGGTGACTACATGCCTCTGAACTATGTTAAAATGAGGTGTGATGGCCTCTTTATCATTGAGAAACAATGAGACACCCTAAACATCCAAAATCATAACCCTAGGAGATGATAGGAGATGAAGCACCAAAAGCTTGTGGGCCCTGTTGGGGTAATTTGAAACGTCAACTTCTGGAACTTTGGCATAGGATCTATGTTTGGCTATCATAATAACTTGTTTTGAATATCTCAAAGAGGACGCTAAGAAAATCAACAACCTATAGTGAGACTTTTTGAGTCTCTATGTTTCTCCTAAAAACGTCTTTTAGTCCCTTAAAATGGCTCTGGAAGTTTAGGGCCCAAAAAAATGTCAAAAATAGTAAATTGTGCTATAATTAAGGAAACTAAAAAAATGAAAGAAATAATGGTGGGGGTCCAAGTGGAATAGGTAGGTGACCACTAATATCCACCTGGATCAGTCATCTCCCATTTCGTTGAGTGCCTCCATGAGATGAGGAAACTTCTGCTGAACTTGGTCCCTACTGAGCCACTTTCCTTGGTGCAAGAGTTGGCCAACTTTGACAACCCGATATAGTTGGATCTTATCCTAGCAAGTGTTCTTGATTTGTGTGTCCCTGATCTGACCATTTATTGCTTGTTCGATGCAGTCAAGGTCTATCTTTGTTGGTGTGGATTGTTCTGCAATGTCAGATGTGTCGAATAATTGTGGAAATTATGGCCTAAGGTGGTCCACATTGAATATTGGGTGTAGGCTATGGAATGGTGGAATGATGATCTCGAGGGAATTGTCTCCTACAGCCTTGGTGATGGTGTATGTCCCATATCAGAGCGGCTGAAACTTGCGCTGAGATCCAGCAAGGTGTTCCTTCTGGAAATGTAGCCAAAATTTTTCGCCCACCTAGAACTTGTGTACTACCCGATGCCAATCATGTCGCTACTTTTAATTAGCATTATCTATGTCCAATATTTCATTGACCTGATGGCAGACATGCTGAATGTGGTCAATGAAGTATTTTTCCCTCTCGGCTTCGGATTGGACATGAGGTGAATCTTCCTGAGTAGGTGCAAAAGGTATGGCCATATTAATGGGGTATAGTGGCTAAAATCCCAATCCCACCTAAAAGGGATTATGGCCAACTCAGTTATGGAGAGATCGGTTATAGTTGTGTTGGACATAGGGAAGCTTTTCATCCCATGTATGAGGATGCTTATAGTTGTACATGTGTGGAATGTGCACAATCATGTTCTTGACAACCTTTGTTGGCCATCTGTTTTTGGGTGGAAAGTCATAGACTTAGTGAGCTTGGTATCCAACATCAACCAAAGACTTCACCAAAGTTTACATAGGACTCTACCATCCTGATCTTTGATAATGGACTATAGGATCCTAAAGTGCACCCACACTCATTCAAAGAAGAGTTTAGCAGTGGCTTATGTTGTGATACTCTTCTTGTAGGTCTCCAAAATGGCCATCTTAGAGAATCTTCCGACGACCATGAAAACACATTCGGTGCCATTCTTAGTAGAAGAAGGGCCTAACATGTAATCCATGGAGATGGATTCCCAAGGTCCAATAGGAGTAGGAAGAGGAGTATATAGGCATAGCTTCTTGATGGTTGGTTTGGGAATGACGTAATAAGTGCAGGATCTAGTGTTCTAATGCAGCAAGACTACAAATTTTCACAATACGTGCAAACCTGTGGTTTATGGGCCCACACAACTTAATTAGATTCCTTTTTGAATGAATGTGATCGCAATTATAAGGTTATCACCAAATCGCACCATCACAAATATATCCTCATCTTAATGTGATATGCAATTGCATCGCATCGCAACCTCCCATCCCTATCGCATCGCAACTTTCAATCCTTGCCGCATCACAACTTAAAACATATAACTTGCGATAACTTAGCAATAAACATAAAAGTCTCCGATAGCGATGTAGAGATATTCCACTGGGATTTCAATTTAGTCTCCACCATTGATCTATGCCCAGATATAATGGTCCTCACTATCATATTCATTTTTCATATGTCCAATCGACCCTTCTCTGGATGCGATATGTGATCAATGCCAAAATTGTTGTGAAAGTCTATATCGCAACTTCGCAAGCTTGACTCGAATCTATAATTTCACATAAAAATATTACATCAAACCCTCATTGTGTATGATGTGATATGCATACTCCAACAGAGAAATAAAAAATGATAGTTTAAAACAGACAGCCAAATTAAAATACAAACATACTTGGAATTAACAGTAATGAAAATACATAGAGTGTTGCCCTTTATGGCTAGATCATTACATTGCTTTCTCACTATGTTCACACACATCTACATGTCACACCTATTCCACACCTCACGCATTGTTCACGCTCTCCTATTCACGCTTAAAAATACCCGAAAGTGGTTCTCTTATCTTTTGTTAGCTCTCCCCTGAACCACTCTAACAACCTAATTCTATCCTATCTTAATGATCTAATCTACTTGACTTTATCTCCTCGCATGGAGAACCAATTTTCCATTTTTATTCCTATTTAATTTAGGAATTAAAAAAAAATTAACTTCTCACAATTAAAGCTTAATAAAATATTAATAATCAATTTTTTTTCACCTCTTGTTAGACACAACATGTGAACACACAATCACATTTCTAGCTAAAACTAGATGCTGCTGCATCATGTTCTTCCCAACATCTTGTCAAAGGTTTGGCCAATAAAAATACTTTTAGAGTACTGCCACTGTTTTATGTAGCCAAAAATTTCCAGTGACTCGACTATAGTGTGCTTCCCAAATCATCTTAGCATGCTCTCTTGAAGGAACACAAAGGTGTCCCGGGTGGAATAAAAATGCATCCTAGAAGTGATAATTTGGAGCTTTCTTGCCTTACAAGAGCATATCATATGTGTTGCCGAATTATAGATCACTCTTGTAAAGAGTGAGCTACCCCGAAGTCTCGTTCTCAGAAGAGTCGAGGACAGTGGTTAACACCATGACCAATGGTCGGCTAAGGCATTCTGAAACATTATTGGTGTAACCTTTCTTGTACTTAATGTTCAGATGGAACTGTTTTAGGTATGTGGACCATTTATAATGGCGATCATTTTCCAACTTCTCATGTTTTTGTATGAATATAAAGGGTTAGTGGTCTATGTGGATGACCGTTTCCTTCCCAAGAGTGTAATGATTGCATTGTCGACATGCCCGCACAATGGAATATATCTCTTTTTCATAGGTGGGATACTTCAGACTGTGTCTAAAAGTGTCTCACTATGATATTTCACTGGATGCCCTTACTGAGTAAGAACTGCACCAATAGCATATTCAAAGGCATATGTCTCGATCTCAAATGGTTACTGCAAGTCTGGTAATGTGAGCAGTGGCGCAGATAAAAGTTGATGCTTCAACTTGGTGAATGCCTTATGCTGGGATTTGGACCAGAAGAACTTTTATTTCACCCCTCCCTTGGTGACTTGACTCAAAATCCAAGTGGTATGAGAGAAGCCAATCATGAACCTGTGGCAGAAGTTGGAAATACCCAGAAAGTTATGGAGCTCTCTTAGAGTGGTTGGGGTTGGCCGATATTGAATGACCTATATCTTTGTTGGGTCCACATTCACACCCCACTCATCGATGATGTACCCCAGATATTGAACCTAGGTCATTCCAAAAGTTCATTTCTCCAAATTAGCACACATGTTATGTTGTAATAGTGTTTGGAGGACCCCTCGAATGTGGTGGAGGTGCTCTTTGTAATAGCCCTAGTATAAATCCATGTAAAAATATATAAGACCAAATTTTATGGGACACGTATTCCAAGCTGAGTGGTTGGAAAACCATCCTATCAAGTGTTCATTTCGGTTATTATGGCTAAAGGAAATTGGAAAAGGAAATGAAAAAGGCTTTGGAAAGGCATGGGGCATTAGTTCGCATTTTATTTATGAAAATAATGGAAACTAGGAGAAAATGGAGGTGAAAGTCACGGGTTGCATGTGAGGAGGAAAATTAAGGAAAATAATGCAAAAGGAAGAAAATAGAGGCCTCATTAATAAAAAATGCTTCTAAGGATCACTAGGAAAGACTTGGTCAAAGTATTTTTGAAGCTCTCTCATTATTCTCTCTCTCTCAGACTCTTGAATACTTAGAGTTTTGTTGGAGAACTTTGGGAGAGTGTGGATACTTGGTGATCTGGAGAAAGAAGGAAAAGGAAGAGTAGGAAAGCACAAGAGGATAATGGGATCAACATCTACAACATGTTTTGAGTGCAGGTGTCGAGTTGCATTTATATTTTCCTCACTAGTTTTGGTAGGCATGGTGTATGCATGTGGATTTTACTAGCCTTTCCATTTCCTGGATAGCCATGGTGTTGTGAGTTTATTTCGATTGATTTTTTTATGGTTGGTTCTCATGATTCCTTTATTTTCTGGTTGAGTTATTAGGTCTGGGAGCATTGGCTGGACAAACGCTCTAGATCTTGGTGGACAATTGTGGGTTGAGTTAATAGTCTTGAAAGCTAGGGTTGGAAAAATGCTCTAGATCCTGACGAACAACTGTTGGGTTGAGTTACTAGTCTTGGAACCTTGGTTGGATAAACACTTTGTAGCCCGAAAACAGTTGGGGTTGAGTTACTAGTCTTGGAAGCCATTAGAGAAATTTATGGTCTAAAATGGGCCTCCTAAGAAAAACGTAAAACCAAAATAAACTTTATAAGAAACAATAGGACTCAATATGATGATGTCAGCCATGGGGGATGGTTCACCATTTTTGGGGTAAAAAAGTAAAAAGATTAAAAAATAATAAAATAATAAACTATTTTTTCAACTTATCTCTCTAATATTTTACTCAAATTGCAAGTGATAATACTCATTGGATGAAAAATTTAATTCCTCATCCAAGGAATACCCATATTTCATACTTTCGATGGACCCTGCTACATGAAAAATGAGAAATACATGAAAAACCATTATTGTAATCAAGTTTTTCATGTATTTCTAATTTTTCATGTAGAAGGGTCCATCGAAACTATGAAACACACATATTCCTTGGATGAGGAACCATATTCTACATCCAATGAGTGTTCCCAATCGAAATTTGAGTAAACCCATAGGGAGATAAGTTGAAAATACGAGTTGAAAAAGTAGTTTTTTCTTTTTTTCCTTCTAAAATTCGAAGATGTAATCTAATATTATTTTATTATTTCCACTATTATTTTGTAATTTCCTTAGGAGGCCCATTTAAGACCTCAAAATTCTTGTAATTCTTGGTTGGACAAACTCTCTGGAATCCCTGTAATAGTTGGAGCTGAGTTACTATTCCTGGAAGCCCTATTTGGAGCAAACACTCTAGAACCCTGGGACAACTTGGATATAGACCAATCCATGATGGTTGTGATGTCCAACTGTGAGGTGGAATCACTAATTGAGGATTGAGGTGATTTGGCCTCTGGAAGACCTGGATTGGTTTTGATTGATGTGTTTTGATGAGATCCCACATTCATGCTTGGAATATGGCACAAGGGTGATTAGCTGAAGTGAGACTTGGCTTAGCCAATCTATGTTTGGGTGGAATGTGGAAGTACCATATTAGGTTGGTTTTTACATGCGGTAATGAAGATGTCATTCCTATGGTTTTTGGTATGCAAATGTATTGGTTTATGTATGGATTTATTTGTTTTTTTATTCATTGTATTTATAATGTTATTATGTTGGTTATAAGAATGTATTCGAACAATGATGATGTATGGTTCTATTTATGTTTTTTCTGAGTACACAATGTATCTATGGTCAAATATATTGTATTGTAGGTTAAGATATAAGGGAAAAATGCTTCTTAGCGATCTCAGATAAGAAAGAGAGCCCTATCATTTAAATTTTTTGTTTATACCTGTAGATGCAATGTTTGTGACATGTTTGAAGAAAATATTCTCATGGTTGGGAGGGGTATATATCAGTTGTTGATGATGTTATTGCTTTCGTGCCTTTTCTTTAATTTTATTTATCATCTCCTATAGTTTCACGAAGTTATGGGAAGTGACCTAGGCTCTGGGGCTAAAAAGGTGGCACAAATCGCAAAGTTTTAGGCACGAAACTGAATGTTTAGGGCCCTGGCCGTGACATTTTATTGCCATTCCTACGGCTATAGGGTTATAGCTGCTCCCTTGCCCTTAAATTCCTACATATAAGGCTCAAAAGGGTAAAAAACCAGTTACCCCTTAGGTTTGAGGGGTCTGGGACGTTGGGTTACGTCCTAGAGGTGATTTTGGTGTTGTGTAAGGTATGTTTATCAGTTTTCTGTCAGCTCCACTTCCTTAAGGTCATCTAGTAGGTTTAATCTCATGTAGTAGACTCTCGTTACATGTTTACCCCGGTTGGCTAGTTACTTGGGTAGATGTGGGAAAGGGGTGTTATAGAGTGTTATCAGAGAATGTTTCAACCCTTGGATTGGATGGGGAGTGTGTTGGTCATGCATTTATATTGGTTTCATATGTGTTTATTATTATTATAGTACATGTGTGCCTTTTTTATCTGTGTTGTGTTGGCCATGGTGGTAGTGGTGTTGCCATCATAAGTGTGTTGTTGTCAACATGTTGTCATGAGTGTATGTCTGGTTATGTGTTGTTCATGCATATGTATTGTCTGTGCATGCTTGCTTACATGTTTTCGCATGTTGTGTATGCATTTCTTGTTTATGCTATGTCACATATTAGTCATTCTTGTCCATTTTACATGGATGATTTCTTATGTGATGCGATATGTGGGACATGCATTGGTCATTCATGATTGGTTATACATGTCAAGTGGGTAGATATGGTCAAGTTCACATTGGTATGGTCAAATTTTTTTGCGCATAAGGTTGTTGTATGAAATTAGGTCATCATGATGATATTGGTATGTTATGATGCTAATGTGTTAGCTAAGATAGAGAAGGAGATGTATACCATCAGAGTGAAGTTCCAACATTGGACCTCGAGGCAAGATCAGATCGTAATAGAAGTTTGTACACTTGGCATGCAAGTATTTGATTCATGGTTGTTGCAAGCATTAGGGTTACTTATATGTTAAATTTTGGTTGATTAGTGTAGTCATACACATTATGGTTATGAGTATTTCTTGTTGATCGATGGTTTTCATTAATGTCAACCCACGTAGCACCAAGGGCTAACCCACTATTTCATGGGAATTTTGACCTACAAAATTAATATATTCTGGGTCAATAATTATTTTGATGGTTTCTACTTGTCTAGATGTTTCCGTTGATATATGGCATGCCATGTAATTCTTCACAGCTTGAGAGATATTCATGTTTGAAGCTTGTACCCCCAGTTAGTGGGATAAAACCCCATGGGGTTGGGGCATGGGTCATTGAAAGGTCATAATTAATTTTTTTAAGCTCCTAAAATCCCTCCCACTTTCACTTGTTGAAGCCCCTCTCAACCTAAGCATTTATATATATTGTGATCCTCATTTCCTCCTTATGCAAGGGATTTCACCATCTGAAACAGGCCATCGTGGAATTTGCACTCTAAATTTTTTTCTACAAAGGTTCAGAAGCTGAAATTTTATGAGGCGAAGCCGAAATCTTGAGGAAGCTGCTGTAAAAATTTCAGATCAAGGTATGCAATATTTTGGAGATATGATCTATGGAAGTCAAGGTTTTTTCAGGCTCCTAAAATTCATCTCAAATAAGTGACCTTGGTAAATTCGTCATAACTCTCTCTCTGAGTATTATATTGGAATTCCGTAAAAAGTGGTGGATATTGCACAGTCTGTAATTTTTTCTCTATCAATTTTAGAGCCAAATGAAGAAACAATGACACATGGCACTACGTACAAGTGCGCTCTGCTGAAACAGTCCATAATTAGGGAATTATGAGAGATTGGTTATAATTCTCTCTTGAAGAATCCAAATTGGGTCAGATCTGTGGCATTGGAAAGACGACTTAGAGGATTACTATAGGACTTAAAATCAGATATTGAGGATCTGAAATAATAGAGATACACCAGATTCAATATCAAGCTCCTAGAAGGCAAGAAAAAGCTAGATCATGTGTTGTTAAGGGTTGCAAAGGACCATACTTTCCACGGCAGCAAGGTGCAGCAGAGGGTAGCATGACAAGAGCAGCAACCAAGGTGCATAACAGCAGCAATAAGTTCATCATATGAAGTCTTCAAGTGGGCAGCACTACATACAATCATTGTAAAGGTATCATTGTACTTAGTCATTGTAAATACATTATTGTACAAATTGTGCTAGGATCTATCTGCCAAGGGTTGAAGAGGTAGTGTTGGGAGGTCTAGGATCATCATTGGGTGGTTGTGTCAAATTTGGGGTTATGGTCTAGTATATCTTCTTCTTCTACATCATTATATATCATTGTAAAGTGGACCATTTTCCCTTGTACGGGAGTCCATTCTTCTTATATTCTTCTATAGGGTGGTAGGGTTGTGCTAGGGTGAGTTGTAGCTCATTGGGTGTTGGGGCATCCGTTCAGTTGACTACTGAAAAATCTTGGGCGTTGGAGCGTCCATCCAGTGGGAGCTGGAGAAGAATGCTTTTCTAGATTCTAGGAAGTTGGAGCTTTATTTTCAATTGGAGTTGAATATTAAAGAATTATTAGAAAAGAATTAGGTGTTTTTTGTCCCGGAGTGGGTTTCCACCTTAAAAACTGTGTGCATTTGTGTTCCTCTTGTTTGCTGCTATCATTGTACAAACACTGATAATAATTGAAGATTAACTAATGCTCTAATTGAAAGAAATACTGATTCACCCCCCCTCTCAGTATTTCCAACAATTGGTATCGGAGCTTGGTTCCTTCAATAGCAGTTTAACAGCTGGAAGGAGGTCATGGAGCATACCAAGAATGGTGTACCTCTATTCAATGAAAATAATTATGCACTCTGGAAAGGAAGAATGGAGATCTATCTCTTGGCGCAAGGTTACGAAGTATGGGACACTGTTCAAAATGGATTTACATCAACCGCGGATGAACAAGGTAAGAAGAATTTGGTAAATGATGCAAAAGCAAAGAATATTATTATCAGTGGACTTATTGAATTTTCTTATCATAAGGTGTTGGGTTGTAAAAATGCCAAAAATGTATGGGACAAGCTTGAGAATATATATGCAGGTGACTCAAATGTCAAAGAAGCAAAGCTTAAAATCTATGGAGCAAAATTTGAGCAACTCAGAATGAAATAATATTGCAACATTACTGCATACTTCCAATACGTTGATGAAATAACTAATACTCTAGAAGGATTGGGAGAGACAGTTGACAAGAAGACTATTATATGGAAGATTCTTAGAACGTTACCATGGAGATTCAACCCAAAGGTATTGGTCTTAGAATACAGTGCAAATATGGACAAACTCAGCAAGGAAGAATTACATGGAGTTATCATAGCATATGAAATGAGACTTGATGAAGAAAAGGGTACTTCAAATCTAGAAACTGCGTTCGTTTCATCTAAGCAAACCAATAAGGACAAACAACCTTCAATTGAAATTACATGCACCTGCAAGTGTGAAGAAAAGGGAGATGATCGAGAAGGTCTTTCAGATGAATAATATGCTTACTTTACGAGAAAAATAGAACCTGGTAAGGGAAAATTCAAAGGTAAACTTCCATTGATATGTTTTGGTTGTGGTGAGGGCTGGAATTTCATAGCAAAATGTCCGAACAAAAGTGATGGAAACTAAAAAGGAAAGAAAAGCTTTAAGAAATTCAACAAGCAAGGAAAAAATAAAGGATCCAAAAATAACTTTCTCTCTAAAGAAGATAGCTCATCATCCGATGAAGAAAGTGACAGCAAAGAAGAAGCCAATGAGAAAGTATTGTTTATGGCCAAGAAAAATAAACAAGAAGTATCAAACAATGAAGAAGAAGGATTGACCATAGAATAATTTTATGAGGAGGCAATCAAGCTTATAAAAGAGCTGAATGCTGAGAAGATCTGTTCCAAGACTCTTGAAGAAAAATTTCAAGGTCTCAAATTGAGGTTGAAGAACACAAATGTATTGAAGAGTCACCTCAAAAGAAGTTGGAAGAAAGAAACCAAGAAAGGGAAGCATTAGAATCCGAAGTAGTATCGTTGCGTAAGGAAGTAAAGAAGGGAAAAACTGTCCAAAACTATGCCAACAACTCAAGGGCATTGGAAGTAATCATCAAAAATCAACGATCTTACAATGACAGAACTGGCCTTGGTTACTAAGAGGAAGAAGAAGGACCTTCTACAAAAAAACACAATGAACCTATGAGATCTGACACACATGTAGACTTCATTGGACAAGATTCACAAGCACATCCTCGGAAGATGATTCCTCGACGAATATTTTCATCCAGGTACCAACATATTTTCATGGCTATTGTTATTCATGTGGAAAATTTGGTCATAAAGCTGTAGAATGTCACACGTACCCTAGGAACCAATACAACTCCAAGAGATTCTTCAAATATGAACCTCCTAGGGCTCAATGAAACATCAATAGATTTGAACACTTAAGAAATAATATGGAATGTTACAAATGTCAGAACTTTGGACACATAGCTAGAGATTGTAGACTTGAAAATCCTCTAGAATAATCTTCGAAGCCACAAAATGAATGAACATGGAAGAAGAAGAAGACTGATAATTGTGCTCTCCCTCTCAAGGTTCAAAAAAATAAATATGTGTGGTATGTTGACAGTGGTTGCTCAATGCATATGACTGGAGATAGAAGGAAAATTGTATCTATGAAAGAGAATAAGGATGGAACCATATCATTTGGAAATGATGGATCTTCAAGTGTTATAGGATTAGGTACCATCACTCTCGGAAGCAAAGATGTTATAGCCAAGAATGTTCTATTGGTCGAAAACATGAATCACAATCTGCTCAGTGTTGAACAAATGTGTGTTCAAGGACACATAATGCTATTCAACTCCACAAAATGTGAAATCAGGAAAGGTAGGTATGGTAAAATTGTGGCTATAGCAAGTTGAGCTCCAAATGACATATATGTTCTGGATGAAGCAACAAAAGCATGTCTACTAGCTAAAGAAGATGAAAGCTGGTTATGGCACAAACGAATGGGTCACATAAACTTTGACAATCTTGTCAGGATAAGCAAAAAGGAAGCAGTATGAGAAATGCTGAAAATCTCAAAACCTTCCAACACACTATGTGAGGCATGTTGGCATGGCAAGCAGAAAAAAGTCCAATTTAAAACAAAAGAACACTTTGCATCACATAAATTGGAATTGATACATACTGATCTATGTAGTCCTGTGAGAACAAAAGGCAAAGACAAAGAATTATATTTCATGTTAATGATAGATGACTATACCAAGATGACAGCTGTCAACTTCCTAAAGAAAAAATCCAGAGCATTTGAGTGCTTTAAGATCTACAAGGAGTTGGTTGAAAATGAAATTGATTTGAAAATAAAGTGTTTAAGATCAGATAATGGTGGAGAATTCACTTCCAAATTATTTCAGCAATACTGTGATGAAAATGGAATAAAAAGTCAATTTTCAACAACACGAACATCTCAGAAAAATGGAGTTGCTGAAATAAAGAACAAAATTATATAGGAAATGGGTAGAACAATGTTGAAGGACTCAAAATTGGATGAAAAATTATGGGTTCAAACAATTGCTATGATAGTCTTCATTATCAACTGAAGTCTTCTAAAAAATAATTGCAACAAGACTCCATATGAATTATGGAAAGGAAAACTAGCTAATGTAAAATATTTCAGAATCTTCAGAAGCAAATATTAAATCAAAAGAGAAGATCAAAATTTGGGTGATTTTGAATCACGTGTTGATGAAGGTATCTTTGTTGGTTACTCACGCAAAATAAAGGCCTATAAATGCTATAATCTAAGACGAAAATAGATAGTGGAGAGCATAAATGTTACATTTGACGAAGATGGTGTTCTAGCGAGTAATGATGAGGATCTAGAATCTTTGAAACTTGAGACAGAGGCTGAAAAAGACACAGATAAAATTGTAGAAAAAGAAGCAACTATAAATGAGGAAGAAGTAAACAATTATCATCAAGATATACCAAAACAACAACAAGAAGCTCCTCCAAGGAGAACAAAAGAGTGGATTCAAAAGAACCATTCATCAAATCAAATCATTGGTGACATAAATGAAGTTTGACAGATTTGTTCATCACAACAAGCTCACGTTGCTTTTCTAGCAACCTTTAAGCCTAGTAGTTTTGAGGAAGCTAGCTAAAATGAACATTGGGTAGCAGCTATGAATGAAGAATTGGATCAAATTGAGAAGAATAAAACCTAGGAATTAGTTCCACGACCAAAAGATAAAAATGTCATTGGGACTAAATGGCTGTTTAGGAACAAATTGAATGAAGATGGGAAGGTTACCAGAAACAAAGAAATATTGGTTTGCAAAGGCTATGCACAAGTGGAAGGAATTGATTTCGATGAAACATTTGCACCAGTTGCCAGAATGGAAGCCATCCAAATGTTTCTCACCTATGGATGTTCAAGAAAAATCAAAGTCTACCAAATGGATGTTAAGTTAGCATTTCTGAATGGAGAATTAGAAGAAGAAGTTTACATCAAACAACCTGAAGGTTTTCTACTATCACAAAAAGAAGACTATGTCTGTAGGTTAAAGAAGGCTCTATATGGTCTCAAACAGGCTCCCAAAGCATGGTATGCTCATCTTGATGGATATCTACATCAACAAGGGTTCAAGAAAGGTACTGTTGATAGCAATATTTATGTACAAATAGATAAAGATAATTTAACAATCGTTGAGGTATATGTGGATGATATAATATTTGGTAGCAATGATGATCGACTAAGTAAGAAATTTTCTATAAAGATGCAAAGTGAGTTTGAGATGTCTTTACTTGGTGAGCTGACATACTTTTTAGGGCTTCAAATATCTCAGCAAGAGAAAGGAATATTTATATGTCAAGCCAAGTACATCAAGGAAATGCTAAAGAAATTCAAAATGGAAGATTGCAAACTCGTCCTTACTCTGATGGTAACAGGTTGCAAATTTAGCATAGACGACTCATCTAAGGATGTGAATCAGAGGTTGTAAAAATTTATGATTGGTAGTCTTCTATATGTAACAGCCTCTTGGCTAGATGTTATGCAAGAAGTTGGACAAGTAGCAAGATTCCAAGAAGCACCAAAAGAATCACATATTATTATTGTCAAAATAATTATTCGATATCTAAAGCGCACATAAGAATATGGCTTATGGTATCCCAATGGTAACAATCTCATTATTCAATCCTTTACAGATGCAGATTGGGCAGGAAGCATTGATGATCGTAAGAGTACTAGTGGAGCAGCATTCTATCTAGGTGGTTGGCTCATATCATGGTTGAGCAAAAAGAAAACTTCAATCTCATTATCTACAATGGAAGCATAATACATTGCAGCAGCATCATGTTGTACTCAAGTCCTTTGGATGAAACAAAATTTGCAAGATCTTCAAGTACAATTCAGTGAACCTATTCCCATATTCTGTGACAACACTAGTGCCATCAGCATCTCCAAGAATCCTGTCATGCATTCAAAAACAAAACACATTCCGATCAAATATCATTTTGTTACAGAAAAAGTCGCTGAAAATAATATCAAACTTGAGTATGTTTGTACAAAAGAACAAATTGCTGATATCTTCACTAAACCTTTACCTCGTGAAGCATTTGAATATCTTTGTCCAAAGCTTGGGATTCTCCCAAGTTCTCATTAGATTATAGGTCTGTAGGACGGTTGTGTGTCAGCGGGAGTGGAAGTGTGTACAGGTCCACAGGATGGTTGTGTTTCAGGGGGAGTTACCCTTTTCCATTGATGTCAAAGGGGGAGAGAATGTTGTAGGAAGAGGTGTCATGATCGTAAGGGGAGTTCTTGTGTTGCCATCAATTCCAAAGGGGGAGATTGTTGATCAGTGGTTTTCATTGATGTCAACCCAAGCAGCACCAGGGGCTAACCCAATATTGCATGGGAATTTTTACATACCAAATTAATATATTCTGGGTCAATAATTATTTTTATGATTTCTACTTGTCGAGATGTTTCCATTGATATATGGCACGCCATGTAATTCTTCACGGTTTGAGATATATTCATGTTTGAAGTTTGTACCCCTAGTTAGTGGGCTAAAACCCCATGGGGTTGGGGCATGGGTCATTGAAAAGTCATAATTAATATTTTTTAAGCTCCTAAAATCCCTCCCATGTTCACTTGTTGAAGCGCCTCTCAACCTAAGCATTTATATAAATTGTGATCCTCATTTCCTCCTTATGCAAGGGATTTCACCATCTGAAACAAGTCATCGTGGCATTTTTGCTCTAAATTTTTTTCTGTGAAGGTTCAGAAGCTGAAATTTTTATGAGGTGAAGCCAAAATCCTGAGGAAGCTTCTGTAAAAATTTCAGATCAAGGTGCACAATATTTTGGAGATATGATTTGTGGAAGTTGGGGTTTTTGCAAGGTCCTAAAATTCATCTCAAAGAAGTGAGCTTGGTAAATTCGCCATAACTCTCTCTCTGAGTATTGGATTGGAATTCTGTAAAAAGTGGCAGATAGTGCATATTCTTTTCTCTCTATCTATTTCAAAGCAAAATGAAGAAATAGTGACACATGGCACTCCGTACAAGTGTGCTCTTCTGAAACGGTCCATAATTAGGGCATTGTGAGAGATTGGGTATAACTCTCCCTTGAAGAATCCAAATTGGGTCAAACCTGTGGAATTGGAAAGATGACTCAGAGGATTAATATAGGATTTAAAATCAGATATTGAGGATCTGAAATAATAGAGATACACCATATTCAATATAGAGCTCCTAGAAGGCAAGAAAAAGCTAGATCATGTGTTGTCAAGGGTTGCAAAGGACCAGACTTCCTACGACAGCAAAGCAAAGCAAGGTGCAGCAGAGGGTAGCATGACAAGAGCAGCAACCAAGCTGCACAATAGAAGCAAGAATTTCATCATATGAAGTCTTCAAGTGGACATCACTGCATACAATCATTGTAAAGGTATCATTGTACTTAGTCATTGTAAATACATTATTGTACAAATTGTACTAGTGTCTATCTGTTAAGGGTTGAAGAGGCAGTGTTGGGAGGTCTAGGATCATCATTAGGTGGTTGTGTCAAAGTTTGGGTTATGGTCTAGTATATCTTCTTCTTCTGCATCATTCTATATCATTGTAAAGTGGACCATTTTCCCTGGTACGGGAGTCCATTCTTCTTTTATTCTTCTATAGGGTGGTAGGGTGGTGCTAGGGTGAGTTGTAGCTCATTGGGTGTTGGGGCATCCATTCAGTTGACTACTAAAGAATCTTGGGTATTGGAGCATCCATCCAGTGGGGGCTAGAGAAGAATGATTTTCTAGATTCTAAGAAGTTGGAGATTTATTTTCAACTGGAGTTGAATATTAAAGAATTATTAGAAAAGCATTAGGTGGATTTTGTCCCGGAGTGGGTTCCCACCTTAAAAACTATGTGCACTTGTGTTCCTCTTGTTTGCTGCTATCATTGTACAAACACTGATAATAATTGAATATTAACTAATGCTCTAATTGAAAGGAATACTGACTCCGCCCCCCTCCCCCCCTCCCCCTCTCAGTATTTCCAACATTTCTTTCATTCTATTGATGCTAGGGTTTCTATGTGTCAAATAGTCATGAGTGATAGCAACCAGTGGTGGTATGCATTTATACTTTTATTTTAGGTTAGTTATGTTATATGTTATTGGTGGGTATGATATAGGTTAACTTGTTGTTTTTGTATGATATTTAGCTTGATGATTAGGTTACATGTTGTTGATGAGCGTGATATATATCTTGTTGTTGATAGATGCTAGTAACTTAAAGATTATGGTTTTTTCATTAAGATATTGATGTTATATGTATCATATTGCTTTGGATTGGATTATGCAGATGGTTAGGTTTATTACGTTCATGTACAGGTCGATACATTTGTGATATTGTATTGTACTAATCTAGACTGACTATGGATATGTGATTGTTATGCATGAATGACAATATTGTATGAGTTTATGATGTGAACGTGTTATATAGTTACTTTTATGGATATCTTGATCTTATTTATGTTTAGTTGAGGCATTGTGAATTTATATTGTGCTAGTCTAGATTGATTGTGTAGACAAGATAGCCTCCCCTGAGATACATTGAGGTATGAGTTTGCTTATGTCATATACTTGGTGCTTGACTATTTTGAGTGTTTTGTTATATCATCTAGTTGATCTATTTAGTATGGTATGTTTGCAATTTTATTGAATGTTTGATTAATTACATGATATGAGTATATGTGTCTGTAATATTGCATGAAGGAATTATCTTGTTTTAATATGGTTGTGCTAACACATATGTGTTGAGACAACCGATATGTATTTGAGTGTAAGTAGGTCATAGTTGTAGCAGTATGTATTATGCCTAAAATGGGCCTCCTAAGGAAATTATAAAATAATAGTGGAACTAGTAAAATAATATTAGATTACATCATTAAATTTTAGAGGGAAAAGAAGAAAAAACTACTTTTTCAACTTGTCTCCCTATGGGTTTACTCAAATTTCAAGTAGGAACACTTGTTGGATGCATAATTTGATTTCTCATCCAAGGAGTACCGATGTTGCCTACTTTTGATGGACTCCGCTACACTAAAAATGAGAAATAAATGAAAAACATGATTGCAATCATGTTTTTTTATGTATTTCTCATTTTCCGTGTAATAGAGTCCATCGAAAGTATGCAACATGGGTACTCCTTTGATGAGGAATTGAATTTTACATCCAATGAGTACTCCTGCTCAAAATTTGAGTAAAAAAATAGGGAGATAAGTTGAAAACATAGTTTTATTATTTTATTATTTTTTATTATTGTTACTTTTTTACCCCAAAAATGGTGAATCATCCCCCATGTATGACATCATCATCTTAAATCCTATTGATTCTTATAAATTTTATTTTGGTTGTACATTTTTCATAGGAGGCCCATTTTAGACTTCAAAATTTATCTAATATGGTAAAAGTTGATTTCAAATTGATATATATGTTGTCTCGATCTTTAGTATATATGGTTGACATTTGTGTTCAGTTAAAGGTCAACATGCTTAGCCTGACAAATTAATGTAACTGATATATTGTAATATTTAGTTATGTTTTATGGCAGTATGATGCAAGGATTACATGGAAAGAGTTTGCCTAAAATATTGAAGAAGGCTCAGGTTGAGATTTCCTTTGGAAGTGTTGGGAAGCCATATGGGATTGAGTTATGGTGTTGTTTGCTAGTCTTGTGCTTTCGGTATTTATGATTTTTTTTCGCTTCATTTGCAGTTTTGTTTATGTCTGGTGCAAGGCCTTTCCAATTTGTTGTGGTTTCGTATTTCTATTTATTTTCCATGGTTTTCTTCTTTTCTTTCTTGTTTTGTCCTTTTATGTTCTGATATTCTTGGGAATTGGTTTGGGAAAGAGGAAAGTTAATGGAGCTTAGTGCATGAGTAAGTGCAACAGAAGGTAATAATATGGTAGTCGGTTGGGTCAATTGTGGTAAATGGACAATGGCAGAACAATCGCGAGAAAGGTAACACTAAAGGGTAAGGTAAATAGAGCTAAGGTGTTATATGCCTTGGCTATGTTGGGAATTGTTTCTCTCAACATTGTGCATGATGTCCACGAATAAAGGAATCTCTCTTAACCTTGACCTTATGTTATTTGGTAACTATGTTATGACCATGATTATAATGATATTCATGTATGTATGTCGTTTCTGGCATGGTTATCATGGATCATGGTTGTTTGATGCTAAATTTTTATATGTATATATGTGTGTATGTATGTTGTCTGACAAGATGATAATTGTCTTAGGATAATGATTATACGTATGTATGTATGTTTGTACGTATGTGTGTATGTATGTCACTGTATGAAAGGGTTTTCAAGGAAAATTCTTGTGAAGGAATGGTTTCTTACGTAGGTGAATGGCATGAAAATGTTCCCAACTATGAGGAATCAAGTGGCGGAATAGCCTTGATAGATCTATGAGGTTAGTATCATGTGGACATGAATTGATATTATATGCTTGTACTATACCTATGTTTATGTTATGGATAGTTAATTTTGAGGGGTACATCAGTGAAGTGAAAGTAGTGTTATTTTTCGCATGCTTGGATAAGCATGGATAGTGGAAATACATTAGAAGCAAGGTTTCCTATGGGGTTAGTGCATGGTCTATGGATGTGCAATACTTCTGTTGTGTATATGTTGCACATGTTGTATATTTAGTGATTTTACCCATGGTGATGTGTACTTGTAACATATGTAGTGTTTTGTACATATGACATTGTATGTCTGTTGTGTATATATGTTGTATGTATATTGCATATGCAGTGCTAGGTATAAATGGTTCTATGTACATGTTGGATATGTGGTGTTGTGTGCATGATTGTACAAGTGGAGTTGTGTGCACATGGTTTTGTGTAAATACTATACATGTGGTGTTGTGTGCAGGTGGTGTTGTGTACATATCATGCATGTGGCATTGTGTACATGTGGTCACTACAGGAAAAAAGGACATTGGTAAGGGTCATGCTTGTGATGAACATTTAAGGTCCGTCACAATGTCACATATGGTGACGGTCCTTAAAAAAGTGTCATTGTAAGTGTATATAGTGATGGTCCTTTAAGGTTCGTCACCAAAGCCATTTTCAATGACACTTTTGGTGAGGGTCATTAAAGGCCCGTCACTAATTCTCTCTTTGGTGTGACTCCTAGTGACGAACTTTTAATGACCCTCACCAATGCTCTTTTTGTTACTTTTGGTGACAGTAAAAAAATGATCGTCATCATTGATCCTTCCAATGAGTTTTTTATGATGCTATGTGCCTATTAATATATTTTTTGTCCAAAGATAACGATTTAAGACCATTATTGTGGAGTATTTTTCATAATATTTCCAAGGCCATAGTGGTTAGAGTTAGTGAATTTTTTAAGAAGTAATTAGTGTGTTTCATTTCCCTCATGTAATGACTAGTCAAATATATTTTTCGTATGAGTCAACACATGATTCATATCTATTAAGTTTATTATCTAGAAAATTCCCTTTAGATAAATTTCCTCTAGTGTGTGTAGGAAATATATTATTTAATACATAATCAAGCTCTAACAATTCTATTAATGATAAAGACCTAACACTCCTCAACAATCCAGACACATCGTAAATTAATGCTTTAGCACACACTTACATTTCTTAGCACCTCGCATGTCTTGGAACATCTTGTCATGACACTGATGCCTAAGCACATGGTGGTGTTAGCCACCTATAAAATTTTGGCATAGGAAACAGGTGGCTAAATATGTTTCTGAGCCTTCAAGAGAAACATTTCTTTTGTAAATCTATCACTCTTGAAGCCTCCATGTGTCTTCTATCCTTTAAAAAATCTTCACTGTTGTTTCCATTAATGAACCCTGTTGCTTGGTGAAGAAAATTTCTTTCAAAAGGCCTCCATTTTTTCCATTTCACTCCCAAAAAACCCCCCATGTTTCATCCTCATTTCCTTCATGAAACCCCTCAAAAAATCCTCATTTAAACTCTAAATCTTCCTAAATCCCCTTTTTAAACCTTATATCTCCCTTTATTTAGTTTAAAAATCCTTTCTTTCATCTACCGGAACCCCTCTCTAAGCCTTAAAAACCCTGTTTTTTGGCCTTAAATCACCCTTTTAACACTTTAGGGCTTAAGCCCCTTTCGGCTTAGCCCTTAACCCTTACCTCTGCATGTAACCCGTGCCTACGACCAAGCGCTAAGGCCTAATCGCAATCGCAAAAAAATCTTTCCCTTTTTTTTTTCCTGAAATCCCTGATGCGATGAGCCCATCTCCTTTAATCTCCTGATCTAATCTCGACCGTTCATTTCCACAGATCCGATGGCTGAGATACAATCGCACTCCGCTCATGAGCCCATCGCCCATGCCCACCGATTCAATCCTGATCGTTGATCTCTCGTTTGATCCGACGACTAGCGCTTAATCGCGCATCGCAAACTCAAAGGACCCCGATGCTTTGGCATTCTTCTTTTCTCTGATGTGATGAAATCCCCGCCATTGATTTCCTCAAATCCAACGGTCCACATTACTTCCACTTTCAAACCCTGCCCTTCTCATTCTCCCCCGTCGATAGATCTCCACCTTCCATTCCTACAAATCCGATGGTCAGGATCTAAACTGTCATTCAGCCGACAACTTTCCCCATCGCATCCATTTCACACTATCTGATCTACCTCCGATGATCCAATGGCTGATATTACGTTTTGAAAAAGTTTCCTGCCCGAATGTTAATGCCCAAAAATTTTGCGAAATGGGCGGTATTGGAGGGACACATGTCGGCAGATGTATCGAATCACATTTTATTTGTGAATACCACCTACCCCCATTTTATTTTGTGAAAACCATTACAGTTTTCTGCCTTACCACCCTCCGCAACGTCATTTCCATAGTTAATCATAGCCGTCAATTGTTCTGATCTAACAGCCCGCATTGCATCATGCCCCCCTTCACCTACGTTTCATCTATCCTCCTAAATGATTCCATTGGGTGATCATAGCGGTTGATCATTTTAATCCAACGCCCTGACTTAATCTCACCCCATTTCGTTTGACCTCCATATTTTCTCCCAAATGTTTCCCCGAATGATCTTGATCATTGATTAATCTAAATCAATAGTTCCAACTTAACCAACACTGTTACCGATGAAATAGGTAACCGCATTATTACCTACTTTTTTTTGGTAGCATAAAAAACACCTGATTTTGAAAAGTGGTGATGCAGAATCACCCCCCCTTTTTTTTGTGCACATTTTTGACACACTAATATTTTTATTTATGAAGTATGAATATTTGTTTTAAAATGTTAGTGATTTTCATGCTAATTTTGAAACGTATTGATGCAGCATCAACTTTTTTTTTTAGAGCAGTGATTTTCATGCTAATTGTGAAACGTATTGATGCAGCATCAACCTTTTTTTTTAGAGTGGTGATTTTCATGTTGGTAATAAAACACAAAACTTAGATAAAAATATATATATATATAAAAACCAATAAAAATGTAAAAAAAAACAAAATTAACTCGTAAAAATAAAAAATTTAAACAAAAATAAATTAAAAAAAACAAAAATATTCGAAAATTATAACAAAAGAAATGACAAAATATGAAAAAAAAAACACATAATTTAAAGAAAAAAAAAACATCAAAAACATTTTTTTCTAAGTTATGAAAAAAACCATATAATTAAAAAAATAAAATAGAAATAGAAAATTTAAAAATAATTTAAATTACAAAATTAAAATTTAGATAAAAAATAAATAAATACAAAAAAGAAAAAATTAAATTTAAAAATTTAAATTAAAAATAATAATAATAAGAAAAAAAAATACAAATTTTAAAACTAACAAAAAAACAAATTAAAAAAAAAAACCAAAATTTAAAATTGAAAAAGAAAATTTAAAAAAAAAACTATCATTAAAAAACAAAAAAAAACAAAAAAACCACGTGCAAATAATTAGAAAACAAATATCCATAAATTTACTGTTTTTTTTTTTAAATGAAACAATTTATAAATTTTAAAAATGAAAAACTAAATAAATTAAAAGATTAAAAAAAAAATTAAAATTAAAATTTAATAAATAAATTTTAAATTTTAAAAAATAATTAATGTAAAATATTAAATTTAAAATAAATAAATAAAATAAAAAAATTGAATTAAAAAAAAAAAAAAGTTAAATATTTTAAATTTAAAAGAAAAAAAATTAAAAAAAAAATATATTAAAAGTTAAAAAAAATAAAAATAAAAAAGAATTTTTTGATCGTGGTGGCGCCGCCAATCGGCCTCCCGCCCAGGTGGCTGCGGAGGCCGGCCGCTGGGCGGGAAGCCGATTCCAGGAATCGTCCTCCCGCGGCGCGGGCGAGGATGTTGCATGTTTGATTGTGGTGGTGCCGCTAATTGACCTCCCACTCAGGTGATGGCGGAGGCCGGCCGCTGGGCGGGCGGGGAGGCTGCAGCCTCCCCGCTCACCCAATGGCCGGCCTTCCTAGCCACCTGGGTAGGAGGCCGATTAGCAGCACCACCACGATCAAAACATTAATTTTTTATTTTTTTTAATTTTTTTAATTTTTAATATTTTTTTTTAAAATTCAAAATAATTAATTTTTTTTTTTAATTTAACTTTTATATTTGAAATTTAATTTGTTTTAATTTTTTTTGGGGTTCTTTTTTGGGTTTTTATTTTTTATTTTTTTTTTATTATTCATTTTTTTTGTTTTTAATTTTTTTTTTTATTTTGTTAGTATTTTTTATTAAATTTTGTTTTTTTTTTATTTAATTGATTTTTTAATTTTTGTTTTTTCGTATTTTTTTATTATTAAATTTTATGTTTAGTTTTTTCATTTAATTTTTTAAAATTTAATAAATTTTGTATTTTTTTTTTAATTTATTTGAATTTAATATTTTTTTTTAATTTTTTAATTTTTTTTTATTATTTTTTTAATTACATAAATTTTTTATATTTTTTTTTTCAATTAAAATTGTGTATTAAAAATTAGTTTTTTTTTTTTTTTAATAATTAGACTTAATATTTTCAAATTAATTTGTTTTTTATTTTATTTTTTATTTAATATAGTTTATTTAATTTATTTTTTTCAATTTTTCAATTTTAATTGATTTTTAAAGTTTTTTCACTTTTTATTTTAAGAATGTTTTCTTTTTTTTCTTTATATTTAAAATTTATTTTTTATTTCAACATTTATTTGTTTATTCATTTATTTATTAAAATTTAATATTTTTCGTTTTTATATTTAATTTGTTATTTTAATATTAACATTTTTTTTATAAATTTAACAATATCTAATATATATATTTTTAATTTAAGTTCATATATATATATATATATATATATATATATATATATATATATATATATATATATATATATATATATATATATATATATATATATATATTATTTTTTATAATTTAAATTAAACTTATTTTTTAAAATTTATTTGTCTTTTTAATATATATATTTTTTAAATTCAATATTTTGATTGTATTTTATTTTTAATTAATTTTTAATTTTTTTACTTTTAATTTAAATAATGTTGTTGTTTTTTTTTTTTTTTTACAGTTTTAAATTTATTAAAATTTAATATATTTCTTTAAATTATTTTTTTTTATTTTAAATTTTTTTTTTTTTTAATTTAATAAACATTTTCTTTTTCTTTTTTAAATTTAATTTCTATATTTTATTTTTTATAATTTCTTTCTTTTTTTAACTTGTTTTTTTTTTTAATTTAATATTTTATTTTGTTTTTATTTTTATTTTTTTATTTCTATATATTTTGAAATTTTAATCTTGAATTTTTTTTTATTTTTTAATTTTTTTTAATTTTAGGTTTTTTTGATGTTTGAATTAAAATTTTTATTTTGTTTTTATTTTTGTTTTTTTATTCCTATATATTTTTAAATTTTAAGCTTTAAAATGTTTTTATTTTTTAAATTTATTTTTTTCCTAAATTTTAGGTTTTTTTTAATGTTTGAATTTTAAAAATTAAAAAATGTTATTTCTATTTTTAAAAATGTCAAAAATATGACACAATTTTATTTTTTTTGTTATTCTAGCATCAACTAGTTTTGTTTTGAGGGTGTTTTTTCAATCCTTTTTTCAAGAAACAATTTTGTTTTTAGCATAATTTTATAAAATGTTCAAATTTGATCTTCAAAAAAAACCAAGTGCGTTCTGGAATACACTTTTTTTGTTTTTGGGGTGTTTTTTCATGTTTTTTGAGTCTTTTTGGGCTAGAGTTCCCGTTTTGAGGTCAGGTTACCTATTTCATCGGTAACAGTGTTAACCTCGCTCCCAATTGCCCAAAGCTAGTTTTGAGCCTATTTTCACCAGATTTTCTTAACTTTTGTTCATTTTTGCAGGATTATAAAGGTGTTTTCCCACTGTTTTAAAATAGCACGAAGGCCAGGAATGACGATTCCAAGTCTTCAGTACAGAGAGGGATTGAAGGAGTTCGTCATTGAATCAAATACCTCCACCTATGTAAACCTTCTACGCGCCTGCAAAACAACAAAAACACAGTGAGCATCAACTAAACAGAGAGTATCAGCACCTAAAGCACAATCAGAGCTAGATCAGTGAAACGTGAAGGATAGATCAGCAAAGAAGCCTCTACACGCCAAATCAGAGAGGCCAGTTACTTTCCATCGACCCCTACTGCCCCCTGCAGTCCTATTTTTCATTAACACAGGTCACAGTCAAGGCAGTCAGAGATATTATTGAAATATATGCAACTCATAAGTAATTGCCAGCCTACCAAAACTTTCAAAAGTCAAGAAAAAGTAGCCAAAGTGAAAATACAAGCAAAGGCCCATTTAATAAAGTATGGAGCATGTCATTTCTTCTCCATCAAGCCTCCCAGAGGCCGAGAAGCACTAAATTCTTCATTTAATTGGGCCAACCATCTCTTGTGTTACTTCACCTCCTCATTCACCTATAAGTATTCACTGAAAATTTGTTGTTGGTTGTTGGGATTTTATCGATTGTTTGAACTGTTATTGAAGGGAAGTAGTTGAGTAGTTTGTATTATAGTAGGCTGGGAAGAAAATTTTGGACTGTAAAAGCCACTGAGCTCAAATTATGTGACTGGTTTTGCACATCAATTGAACAAGCATATTCACAGGATCTTGGTCTATATTATTGGTGATGTTTCCCTTACTGTAACTGCCTTCTGTCATGTTTTATCATACTGTCCATTATTCTCAGATAAAGAACAACAAGCATAGATTAGGACATACTGTTGAAAGTACCCTAAATATCACTGTAAATCTGTATCTTTATGTTTTCTTCTATTTGTGTATCTAAGAACAAATTCAACATAAGTTAACCAGTATAGAGGTTGGCTTGTCCATGCTTACTGATGTATGAATTTAGAGTTTGTTTCTTAGATGTTCGTTTGGTTTTAGCTGAAAGAATTGGGAAATTGGGGGATTAGAGTTAGCCCTGTCCCACTAGGTTCCTTTTCCAACAGTTAGCCTTTCTAAGATCCCTTTGAGTTAGTGACAAAAGCATTGAAGGTTAAAATTCTTTCTCTGATCTTAGGCCATGCTATGTGTTTAATCTTAAATGTTTGCTACTGTCTTAAAGTGGTTATGAGGACTACTAGATTGTCTTCCTTGAGAGTATGCTGAAAGAAGGTTAAGTTAAAAGTCTTTCATTGATCTTAAGCTACCCTTTGTGTCTTTACTGAGAGTTTCCTTTGAAGTATGTCAAAAGAAGGATAGGTTAAAAGTCCTTACCTGATCTTAGGCTGCCCTCTAGTTTCTTTGTTTCCACCTCTTAATGTTCCATCTCACCATCTATCTAAAAAAATCCTTTTTTATAGATGACTTGCCCTATGGAAACCCTTGGATATTTGTTATGCAAGTAATCCCCTTCCATGACTCCATAGCCCAATGGATTGATACTTCTCTTGACCCATATTCCCATGCTGAAACATCCTTCTATTTAGCTCCTTATTTGTTTCCATAACCTTCTCAGTCAATGATCTCCAACCAAACAAACAAACCAAAAAACCCTTGTGCTTCATAGCTAGCCTAATACCTCATTTTGGGCCTTAAAGATATATCATTCTTTGCATTTATAGAGATATCCCTCTCTGGATCTAGGAGGGCTAGATCCTAGGATCCCAAAGTGGTTTGATGTTGTCTTATCTTTTGGTCTTGCTAATCTAACCAAAACATAGCAACCAAAACATAATGGCGACTCCGCTGGGGACTTCTGAGTGAATTTCATCTTAGATACCCTTAGGACCTTAGAAGACCCAAAATCTCTGGTTATATTGGTATTTAATTACTGATGGTGGACAACAACTTGCTTCAAACCTCCAAATTCATCCACCTGGCGACTCCACACTCCATAACTCTCAAAAGACCAAATGAATCCACTGGTAGAAGACTCTGAATTGGTTGAGAAGATATAGTGACCTCTTTCTACAAACATGGATCCAAGTTTGGACAGAGTGGCAAGACTGATGAACATACTTGGTGAAAAAATAGTGGAGAGGTATGAGGCTAGTCTGAATTTTGATTATCTAGAGAAACCCATGATTTTTCCAGAACAATATCAAACTCATGACCTAGACAATGAGAAAGACATGTATGATGCTCAAGAATCTATAGAAGATGAAGAGGAAAGTTGTCAAGAAATGCCAGATTTCCTACCTATATCCTGTACTATGCTGATGAGAGAATTTCATGACCAAATGGAAAAAGCTAATAGGGAACGCTTCTTTGAGGAAACAAGTAACCACATAGAAAATGCAGAATCTGATGTGGAAGGAGATCCAACACATATGGGAACTCCCCCTCTAGATTATAACTCACCTCATATTTCACAAGAAGAGTGGCATCCTGATCATATAGAAGAAACAACTCATGAGTCTTGTATTCTAACTGAGTATCATCATGATTATGAGGAGTTATTTGAAACAGAAAGAGATCAGGAAACATCAGAAAATCCTCAAGGTTTCCCTGCAAGCACAAGTGAATATCCCCCATAAGAGGTTCAAGAAAACATCCAGCCTCCAAATCAGTTAATACAAGAAACATAAAGCTACTGCAATTCTGCTCAAATAAACACAAGAACATCTTCCCCTTTGACAAAAGAATAAATAGATCAGATCATTAATAGGCAACCTACCTCTGAGATCTTTTATAGAGAAAACACTCTTGCCCATTCATCTATTGAGCTTTGTTGTACAGATTCATAAAGCTCCCTTGTAAATTAGAAGGAAGAAAGATCTGCTAATAACCCAGTGTGCTTGATTGGCAGAATTACATACATTCATGATTTTCCTATTTTTGATCTATCTGATGATGATGTTCTCCAAATAGAAGATAATCTTGCAGGGCCATCATTAGTAGATTTGTGGGAGGAAAATCAATCTCATCAACTTCAAGAAAGTAACAAGCCAAGTCAGGATATTTATGATATTGATGAGGAAAGTTATGAAAGTCTAGAAGCAGGTGAAGGTTCCTTGAATCTTCACTCTGATCTATCTCAGATCATCAGTAATAGTTTTCATGTGATTGGAGATTTGTAACCTTTCATATCAAAGGGTGAAGAGGAAAACAATGAAGAAATTTTTGAGCAGGTTGAAACTAAGGATCCTTTTCTTGAAGAAGAAGAAGCAATAAAACAAACCCCTGCTCAAGAATGCATTGATCTTTTCACAGAGCTCAGCCCACCAGATCAGAATATCTCAGAGCTACAAGAGGACAGAACTACCAAATATGATGATTTCTCTAGTTCAGATGATGATGAAGATGAGGAAGAGTTTCTTTCTCAAAAGAATCTTTTTCTTGATCCAGTGGAAGAGGAAGCAACCCTAGTTGAAAACTACTTGTCAAATACTCACAGACAGGTATCATTTCAAGATCCTTATGCTCATTTCTTGCAGACATTTAGAGAAGGATCAAAGGTCATCAAGAGCAGCTTGTTGCATACAACAAGAAACATTTTAGAAGCTATTGCTAAAAATCAAAGAGAATGGGAGTGACCCTGCCTATCCAGCATGCTCAAAGAGATGAGCAGAAAATACCAGTCATGGGATCATCTGATTGACTGGATGTATTGGAAGAGAGATTTTGTTAGCTAGACATGTAGATATTCCAAGATAGAGTAGGGTAGGTAGGAAATATCAATAAAGCTCAGCTTGTGAGAATTTAGTTAGTTGTTGATTTTTTCTTTGAAGAAAATTCAAAAAATACAAAAAAAAAATGAAAGGAAGGGTTCAGAAAAAATCAAAAATTGAACCAGCAAAGAAAGGAAGAAGAAGCATCTCTAACAAGATCAAAACTAGAGCTGAAAATAAGAAAGAAGATGACTCTAAAAAACTCAAAATCTGAGTCATGAAAGAATGAAGGATGTTGGTGATTTTCAGATCTGAAAAACTCCAAATTTTGTTTTCAATTTCTGCAAAGTTCAGTCCATGTGTAGCTTGTCTTTATGCCATGGACCCACATCAATCAAACAGTCTAATCATGGTTTAGCTATGTTTCAATTTCTATTTTAGAATGTAGAGAATGAAATCTGCCAAACAGTTTAATCCTGGCAGATATTAGTTTAGGTGGAGAAGCTATGAGGCCAACTGTTTAATATGGTCTCATGGAGAAATAAGGGTGGTAGTAGATAGGTTTATTTTCCTGTTTGCAAACAAAAAAAGTAATAATGTGAAAGGTCTGCAAGTCTAAATGCACCTTGAAGAAAAAATGTTAGGACAGTAGGATGGGTAGGTAGTTGTTTTGGAAAATGTTTTCTGCCGATATAATATCCACCATGTTTATGGCAGCTGATCAGAGAAGAAAAATATGTGTCAAGTACCAGGCATCTAGCCTACTTCCAAATATTATTTTCTGAGATTCTTGACACCTTCAAGAAGATGCCATCACCATGTGGAGCCACTGTTAGCCACCTATAAAATTTTGGCATAGCAAACAGGTGGCTAAATATGTTTCTAAGCCTTCAAGAGAAACATTTCATTTGTAAATCTATCATTCCTGAAGCCTCCATGTGTCTTCTATCCTTTAAAGAATATTCATTGTTGTTTCCATTAATGAACCATGTTGATTGGTGAAGAAAACTGCTTTCAAAAGGCCTCCATTTTTTCCATTTCACTCCCACAAAACCCCCCATGTTTCATCCTCATTTCCTTCATGAAACGCCTCAAAACATCCACATTTAACCTCTAAGTCCTCCTAAATCCCCCTTTTAAACCTTCTATCTCCCTTTATTTGGTTTAAAAATCCTTTCTTTCATCTACTGGAACCCCTCTCTAAGCCTTAAAAGCCCTGTTTTTTGGCCTAAAATCACCCTTTTAACACTTTAGGGCTTAAGCCCCTTTCGACTTAGCCCATAACCCTTTCCTCCGCATGTAACCTGCACCTACAACCAAGCGCTAAGGCCTAATCACAATCACAAAAACTCTTTCCCTTTGCTTTTTTCCCGAAATCTCTGATGTGATGAGCCCATCTCCTCTGATCTCCCAATCTAATCTCAACTGTTCATTCCCACAGATCTGACGGCTGAGATACAATCGCACTCCGCTCATGAGCCCATCACCCATGCTCACTGATTCAATCCTGACCATTGATCTCTCGTCTGATCCGATGGCTAGCACTTAATCGCGCATTGCAAACTCAAAGGACCCCGATGCTCTGGCATTCTTCTTTTCTCTGATGTGATGAAATCCCTGCCATTGATTTCCTCAAATCCAACGGTCCACATTACTTCCACTTTCAAACCTCACCCTTCTCATTCTCCCTCATCGACAGATCTCCGCCGTCCATTCCTACAGATCCGACGGTCAAGATATAAAGCGTCGTTCACCCCGCAAATTTCCCCATCACATCCATTCTGCACCGTCTGATCTACCTCTGATGATCCAATGGCTGATATTGCATTTCACAAAAGTTTCCCGCCTGAACGTTAATGCCCAAAAACTTTGCGAAATGGGCGGTATTGGAGGGACACATGTCGGCAGGTGTATCAAATCGTATTTTATTTGTGAATACCGCCTACCCCCATTTTATTTTGTGAAAACCATTCTGGTTTTCCACCTTACCGCCCTCCGCAATGTCATTTCCATAGTTAATTGTAGCCGTCGGTTGTTCTGATCTAACGGTCCACATTGCATCGCACCCCCCTTCACCTACGTTTCATCTATCCTCCCGTATGATTCCATCGGGTGATCATAGCCATTGATCATTTTAATCTAATGACCCTGACTTAATCTCACCCCATTTCATTTGACCTCCATCCTTTTTCCCAAATGTTTCACCAAATTATCTCGATCATTGATTGATCTAAATAAACAGTTCCGAATTAACCTCGCTCCCAACCGCCCAAAGCCAGTTCTGAGCTTATTTTCACCGGATTTTCTTAACTTTTGTTCATTTTTGCAGGATTGTAAAGGTGTTTTCCCACTTTTTAAAACAGCATGAAGGCCAGGAATGACAATTCCAAGTCTTCAGTACAGAGAGGGATCCAAGGAGTTCTTCATTGAATCAAGTACCTCCACCTGTGTAAACCTTCTGTGCACCTGCAAAAAAAAAAAATGCAGTGAGCATCAACTAAACAGAGAGTATCAGTGCCTAAAGCACAATCAGAGCCAGATCAGTGAAACATGAAGGACAGATCAGCAGAGAAGCCTCTACATGCCAAATCAGAGAGTCTAGTTACTTTCCATTGACCCATATTGCCCCCTGCAGTCCTATTTTTCATTAACAAAGGTCACAGTCAAGGCATTTAGAGATATTATCGACATATATACAGCTCAGAAGTAATTTCCAGCCTAGTAGAACTTCCGAAAGTCAAGCAAAAACATCCAGAGTGCAAATACAAGCAAAGGCCCATTTAATGAAGTATGGAGCATGTCATTTCTTCTCCATTAAGCCTCCCAAAGGCCGAGAAGCACTAAATTATTATTTTAATTGGGCCAACCATCTCTTCTGTTACTTCACCTCCTCATTCACCTATAAGTATTCACTGAAAATTTGTTGTTGGTTGTTGGGATTTTATCGACTGTTTGAACTATTATTGAAGTTAAGTAGTTGAGTAGTTTGTATTAAAGTACGCTGGGAAGAAAAGTTTGGACTATAAAAGCCACTGAGCTCAAAGTATGTGATTGGTTTTGCACATCAATTGAACAAGCATATTCACAGGATCCTGGCCTATATTATTGGTGATGTTTCCCTTACTATAACTATCTTCTTTCATGTTTTATTATACAATCCATTATTTTTAGATAAAGAACATCAAGCATAGATTAGGACATACTATTGGAAGTACCCTAAATATCACTGTAAATATTTATCTTTATGTTTTCTGCTATTTGTGTATCTAAGAACAAATTCAACATAATTTAATCAGTATAGAGGTTGGCTTGTCCATGCTTACTGATGTATGAATTTAGAGTTTGTTTCTTAGATGTTATTGTTTGGTTTCAGCTAAAAGAATTGGGAAACTGGGGGATTAGAGTTAGCCCTATCCCACTAGGTTCCTTTTCCAATAGTTAGCCTTTCTAATATCCCTTTGAGTTAGTGTCAAAAGAATTGAAGGTTAAAAGTCTTTCTCTGATCTTAGGCCCTGCTCTGTGTTTAATATTAAATGTTTGCTATTGTCTAAAAGTGGTTATGAGGACTGTTGGATTGTCTTCCTTGAGATTATGCTGAAAGCAGGTTAAGTTAAAATTCTTTCCTTGATCTTGAGCTACTCTTTTGTCTTTACTGAGAATTTCCTTTGAAGTATGTCAAAATCAGGATAGGTTAAAAGTCCTTACCCAATCTTAGGTTGCCCTATGGTTTCTTTCTTTCCACCTCTCAATGTTCCATCTCACCATCTATCTAAGAAGATCCTTTTGTATAGATGACTTGCCCTATGGAAACCCTTGGATAGTTGTTATGCAAGTAATCCCCTTTCATGACTCCATATCCAAATGGATTTATACTTCTCTTGAACCATCTTCCCATGCTGAAACATCCTTCTATTTAGTTCCTTCTTTTCTTCCATAACCTTCTCAATTAATGATCTCCAACCAAACAAAAAAACCAAAAAACCCTTGTGCTTCATAGCTAGCCTAATACCTCATTTTGAGCCTTAAAGATATATCATTCTTTGCATTTATAGAGAGATCCCTCTCTGGATCCAAGAGGGCTAGATCCTAGGAACCCAAAGTGGTTTGATGTTGTCTTATCTTTTGGTCTTGCCAATCTAGCCAAAACATAGCAACCACAATAGGTATCATGCACTAGCACAACATGGAACTCTCCTAGCATGTGTTTGCCTAAATGTAGTCACTAGCATGCCCCATAACACCTTGGTTAAATGCATTGACATACATTAGCACTTGGCACACAATGCCACTTGGCATGTATTTGGACCTATTATTAGTGTGCCGAGAATTCCCTTTTTGAAAAAAGATAAAGTATTTACTTATTAATGCTCTTATTGATTCTTCCTTTTGTTGCCTTGACACTTCTTGACACACATTGACATACCCTAGCTGTAATGTTCCAAAATTTTAGCCTCCAAGCTAAATGGAACATTAGAGTTAGGAGCAGCTCTAGCCAGTGAATAAATGGGAAGAAAATCCCATAAGTCTCCTAAGGAGGAATAAAATACTCCAAATGTGAAAGGGGACACTCTTTCTAGCTCAATAAAACACCTCCATGTGTGAACAGGGTTAAGATCAAGCTACTTTGACTAAGTCAACAACACAGTTTTAGTGTCGGAAGAATCCGAGGAATAATGCAAATTTGGAGGGAGATGTATCTTGGGATAGAGATGATCGAATTGAGTGGGGCCAAGGGCAAGAAAAATCATTTATTATATAAGGAAGAGGATTGTAGCATTATTCTTCATGTATTAGTCTATTATTCTTGTCTACCAAGACTTGTTGCTGCTTTGCTACTTAGCAAAGTTGCAGTGTTGTTTAGTACTAGGTGTTCCTGGGCAAGAATCCCACCTCTTTCATTTGAGGAGCCTCGTTGGGAGAGTTTGTATTAATCATTCCACATCAGGTTTTCAGGCCAAGCTTCGACCATCTTCATCAGCACAGCTTTGCCGAAGATTGTGTAGTGTTGTTGGGTGCAGCAGTGGAAGGGATTAGAATCTCGGCTTCTGAGCTAGTTTCTCATTGGAGGAAGGTTTCCATCACTTGAAAGATATTTTTGGAGAGCTATAGAGCTTATTACAGACCTGTGTTATCATACCACACATTTACCATACATTCTTAGTGTTGTTTCTGCTAGGGAATGCGTTATTCTGGAGGCAGTGTTAATTGCATGGTTTGGTGGCTCCATTGCAGTGTTTCCTTGTGATTGAGAGGTTCATCCTTTCATGGGAGGAAGCCCTTGAGGGATATACAAAATATCAGACATCTTTCAGCCTTATACACTCATTTACTTCAGTTTTGTAGTGGTTATTCAGTAAATTACTGAATTTCCCATTTGTATGCAGAGTGTTTGACAAGAAACCCTTGCTGGATTCTTTTGTATTTTGTATAAGGAGACTAGATCTTTGTTCTTCATAATTTATAATAAATATATGAGTAGATATAATTGTTTCCTTAATTTCTAAGTGTAAAACCTCTCTTAGACTGTGCAGTCCCTTGAGCAGAAACTCCAGCATTCTGCAGTCTTGGGGATTTGACACTTCTTGGAAATCCTAGGTGTGGGAGATCTGTTTAACCCACCTAGTTTTCTTTGTTTCACTTCTAATATTTGATTTAGAATGTATATTGACTAATCTATGGGATCGAAGAGTCCATTTTACTATTTTATTTCATTTGTTGATGGAAATGCATTTTTTTTATGCAAGATTCATGAGTTGTTCCTAATCTAGAATATTACAGTTGTATCAAATCATGATCTCTGGCTCAGCCTGTGAGATCCAGCTATCAGAGGAAGGAGAGATGGACAGAATCCAAAAAGCTTCAATATGTGAAAGGAAAAAGGAGGATAAGCTCACAAAGCTTCTTCCAAGATCTATGCAGAGCTTTCAAGGAGATCTGAAGAAAATGAGATTGAAGATGAGATCTCCAAAGGAGGTTGAATCTAGAGCTGAATCTAGATTTTCACATGGTGTGTCTTAGCATGCAACTACACACCTTGATGCATAGCGTAGTCAAATTCCTAGGTCTATCTTGAGATGGATGGGAGGAGGAAAAATGCCTAAGAGGAGAACTCTTAGTGATTTGTTGCATGAGTATGAATCTTAAACTGAGAGGTTTAGAGATCACACTGATTTCCAGGAGTTTTGAAAGATCCATATGGAGAAGAGCAAGTAGCAGGATGCAGATATATTTATTCTATCTACTTTTACCATATCACCCACATGTTCAACTGGAGCTTGGGTGAAGGAGCTAGACTCCTATTTGCAGCTGCACCACATTTCCGAAGATGAAGCCATTAGAGTTGCAGCTCTGCATTTCAGAGGTAAGGCTCATGCATGGTGGATTTTTGAATCTTATTCCTTAAATAATGCCAACACTTTATCTTATGCAAGATTCATAAAAACATTGATGGAGAGGTTTGGTGAAAAACCTCCTAAGACACAGGAGCAAGGGAAACTTGAGAAAACAAAACCCTTGCATGTGATAGAGGAAACTCCATTTCAGAAAACCATGGGAGGAGCTGATGTCTTGCATTACACATTGCTAGAAGCAAAACCTCCAGTTCATATTCTTGAACAAGAGGGCATGGGGATCACTTTTTCATTAAGGGGTCCAATTGTTGAGATGTTGCCTACACACTGTAATGTTCCTAACTAGCCGAAGCTAGTAGGAATATTCAATGTCATTTTATTTTTATGTTTTATGAATAAAATGTAAAGGAGAACAAATAAAAACTCCTAAACATGAGAATAAATCAATGACCAATGTGAATAGAGTCAAATAAGGGATTGCTCAATAAAATCCACTTGTATGTGAAACAGGTTCAAGCTATTTGACTGGGTCAACAGGATCATAAAGCAGTCTAGATACAATGAACCTCCTAGATGATCAACACAGTCCTATGAGGAGGTCCTCCATGTGAAATGGGACAAATGAATGAATATGGTTTAGGGTTTTGCAAACCCTAATCTTATATAAGGAAGGGAAAGACTCAAGAAAAGGGGGTTGATGATATTTTGATTTTGAGATTTCTTGAGCAACTCAAACTCTCTTGGCTGTTTAGCTAAGAGAGAGAGGAATTTCCTGTTTAGGAATTCCTCTTCCTTCCTTGAGGGTCTCTTGGAGGATATTGTGCTGCATTGATCCACTATCTGGAATTTTTTCCAAGCTTCACCTCCCTTGACAGCGTAAATCCTGATTATGGCTTCACTGTTTAGAGAGCTACAACAAGTGGAATCATATCTATTCAGATCTGAAGAGTTCTATTGCATATTTTCAGTGGGGAAGTCATCTAAACCATTGGCAGGAGTGAAATAGATGCTTAGAGCTTCAAAATTCCATCTTGGCATGAGGAAAAAGTGTGATATACTTCATCTGCATAGTTAGCTTTAGAAACTGCGTTATTTTTCAGGCAGAGTTGCAGTGTCCATTTGTTAGAAGTTTGGAGGAGAGATCTCCGGTGAAAGGACTCCTTTCCTTCACTAAGGTGATATGTGGATTGGCCAACAAATCCATGTTCTCTTTCAGATCTGATCTGCTATGTGAAATATTCTTCAGAAATTTATAAAGCTTACTATAGTTCCATGGTGTATATCTCAGATCTATTCAGTGTTCTTCATGTTCTGCTGAGATCCCTAAGGGGAATGTACTTAAAAGTCCTTTTTGAATATAGATCCCACTGATATCTATATTTTTGTAATATTATATGTTATATATCTTAAACATAATCTAACACTGCTACAAATTCCTGTAAATTACGTTTTCTAGTTCATCTTACAATTCCTTGTGTTATAATGTTGGGTTTTGAGGAATTTCTTCATGTATAGAGCTGTATTTTCTCATGTAAAACTATTGGATCATATTATAAACTTTCCATACTATTATTCCTATATAAATACATCTAACCCTTTAGAAAATCACGCTTCTGAAGCTTTATTCCAATCTACATACTTTAAGCCATGGGGAATCAGGGTTTTCTAGCCTAGTCGGGAATGGAGGTTCTGTTTAACATAGTAAAACGCCTTTTTTTGAGCTTAAATTCGGTATGTAGGTCCCTATTAACCTAATATATGATATCCAGCCGTCCTCCTCCCTTATGTTTACGCTTATACTTGAATACATTCATTTTAGGTCATAAATCCTCACTTTTCCCCACTATCGGATGAAGGGAATGAACCTATTTCTTTCTGTTGTGTTTCTAATTGGTATATGAGTGTCTATTAGCATATTTTATGTAGTAGTATCTCTATTCACTTTCATCAGGTCGTTTTACTTTGCTGCAACCCCTCATTGGGCATTTTCTTGAAGGTAACTAGGTGTGGGAGATCTATTTAACCCACCTAGTCTTATTTTTTTCATCTCAAATCTTGGATTAAGATTTTATATTGACTAATATAAAGGATCCAAGGGTCCATTTCAGTATTTTATTACATATTTTTCTGGGAATGTGTTTTTCATGCATGATTCATGAGCTGTTTCAAAAGAGGAACATTACAGTGGTATCAGAGCTTGATCTCTGGCTCAGCCTGTGAGATAAATTTTTCAGAGCAAGTGAGAAGAGAATAATAGAGAACATAATTATGGATAGGGTGAGATTACTTTCATCTGTTTTCAGATCCATGAAGAACCTTCCGAAGGAGGATAAGAAAATAGAAGAGGAAGTACCCTGTACTTCCTATTCTAATCAAGAAGATAGAAATAGAAGCAGGATAAAGACTCAAAATTTTGGAGGAGAGAAGGAAGATAAGCTCACAAATATTTTTCCTAAATCTATTCAGAGAATTCATGAAGATCTCAAGCAACTCAGAAGGGAGATGTCTGAAGAATCTCCAAAAGGGTTTGAACCTCATTCAAACTCTAGATCTTCACACAGTGGGTGTGAGCATGCAGCCACACACTGTGATGTACAGTGCAATCTTAAGCTTAGATCTGCCCTGAGACAGAGAGAAGAAGAAGAAGAAGTGAATAAGGGGGAAACTCTTATTGATTTCTTGAAGAAAGATGAGTCTCAAGCCCTAAAACTGAGAAATCACTTTTGTTTTTCAGAGCATTGCAAGGCCAAGGTGTAGAGAAGAAAATAGAGTGATAGATTCACTCTATCAACCTTTGAAGGTTCACCGACATTTTCAGAAAAAAAAATGGGTGAAAGAGCTAGACACCTTCCTGTAGTTACACCAAATTCTTGAAGAAGAAGCCATCAGAATTGTAGCCTTACATTTGGGAGGTAAGGCCTATGCTTGGTTGAAATTTGCGTTTCCTTTTTGCAGAAATGTAAAAACTTCATCATACATAAGTTTCACTAAAGCATTAGTGGAAAGGTTTGATAAGAAAGTTCATGGAGAACATATGGTGAAGTCAAGCCAGAGAACTCAAATGAAAGCCCCGCATAAAAATGCAGATCCATTTCAGAAACACATCGAAAGGGATGAAAACTCGCATCATGCCTTGCTAGAGGCGAGACTACCTTCCCACACCTTTGAACAAAAGAAAAAATATATCTCTTCTTCAAAGGTGGATCATTCCATTGGGAGGTTGCCCCATTGTGTTGCAGAGATAAAGGGCAACAACGCTATTAGATCTAGATCTGATCTAGTGCCTCATGCAAAGGAAGAAGGAGCTTTTGCTCCAAAAAGAGGGATTCTTGTGGCATGGCAAGAAAATCCTCAAGATCTCATGTATGGATATTGAGGCAAAATTCATGATCTACATGTGTCATCGATGAGGTGTAGAGCCATGGAGATACAAGGTGAATATAGGGAAGAGAGCCAATCTCATTCCTATCCATTGCAGAAGATTGATGCACCTAAGAAGGTTATTGGATTTAACAGTGGAAGCATGGAGGTTTTCTCCATTCATATGTTCAGTCACCTCTTGTTGATGATGTCTCATTTCATGGAGACACTGCACCAAGGAGACCACTAGAGCAGCAAAGGAGGATGAGTGCTTCACTTGTTGAGGCACAAATCATTGATTTCAGAAGAGTGGAGACCTTGGAAGGTCTGGATACAGTGCTGGGAGTCTGGGGTAGACTCAAGGAGGAGAGAAGCAGTATCTTAACATCATCCACACCCACTCTCATTTCAGTTTCTGCGCTGTGACAGGAGAAGTAGGGGAATGGTAGAAACCTTCCCACTTATACATTTGGCATGGGAGCTGTCTATGCACCTAACTCTTTGGAAGAGTTAACTTAGTCACCTCCTTTCTCCTTGAGGATGGAAGGATACTCATCTATGAGCTTCTCCTTTTGCATGAGAAAAAGCTATGGTAAGGACATTGTTTGTTTACTTGTTGATTTACATATTGATTCCTTAACCATATATGTGCATGATGTTGCTCCAAGGAGGAGAATTCTTATTTTGAGGCTACATGGTCTACTTGAGGCCATGAGAAATGTTAATGACCACTCTCTTGGTGGAATTTGGGAAGATTTTTATTTTGGAGGACCTGCTCACCATGCATCATACATCACTCATTTTCTCCAAATACATGAGGAGAATGTAGCAGCAAACTAGTGGTTGAAAAACCACATCTTTTGTCATTCTCTATTGAAATTTATGCTCTAACTGCGCTGGTTGCAGATGAGGGATCATTTCCCTACTCACTTTCTACATATGGAAGCCAACATGAATTTCATTTTGGCTCCTTATGCTACTATTGATCACATTATTTTTAGGAGCATGATTGGGAGAGAGGCGCATGGGTTGAATGTGTCCTTTGGGGGAGAAGATCCCCATATTTTTTTTGTAGGACATGCTCTAATGGGAGCATGGGAGATGATGTGGCCACCACATTCCAGCATTTGTTCTTTCTTGAGGTGAGCCATGTGATTGATAGGGTGCCATATGATGATGATGACCTCCTGTCCATCACATATGAGAAGCATTGGGCCAGCTTGATTCACAATGTAGGAGGAAATATCCTTGGAGATATAAACTCCATCTTGCCACTTCAGGGCCACCTTGTTTCAGCCCAAGATCAGCCTTCACTCTACACTTGCCATCAGTGGAGAGGTGAACAACGTGGGGTAGGCTATGATGCTTACCACTTGCAGATTTTCAGCCCACCTTCCTTGCTGGAGCTCAACGTGGAAGAGGATTTTCAGAAGTTGCCTTATATGGAGGTAACTAGATTCTTATGGATGATAGCATGGGTGTGGGAGACACTCATTGGGAGAAATTTTCCCCATGCTCTTCATCACTCCTACCTTAATGAGGCCATTGAGCAACAAGAAGATCACCATTTACACCTTCCATTTTCTCATGATGTACACTTGCTATCATACACTTGGAGGAAATCATTGGAGGATAGATTCATTTCTTATCATTTTCATCCATGGTGGGGTCTATTGATGAGGCCACAAGAAGAGGGAAGAAGAATTTTTTTTCTACCCTACAGTTGCTTGAGGATAAGCAACATTTTGAAGGGGGAGGGATGTAACGTTCCTAACTAGCCCAAGCTAGTAGGAAAATTCAATGTCATTTTATTTTTATGTTTTATGAATAAAATATAAAGGAGAAAAAATAAAAACTCCTAAACATGAGAATAAATCAATGCCCAATGTGAACAGAGTCAAATTAGGGCTTGCTCAATAAAATCCACTTGTATGTGAAACAGGTTCAAGATATTTGACCAAGTCAATAGGATGAAATCATAAAGCAGTCCAAATACAATGAACCTCCTAGATGATCAGCGCAGTCCTATGAGGAGGTCCTCCATGTGAAAGGGGACAAATGAATGAAGATGGTTTAGGGTTTTGCAAACCCTAATATTATATAAGGAAGGGAAAGAATCGAGAAAAGGTGGTTGATGATATTTCAATTTTGAGATTGCTTGAGCAACTCAAACTCTCTTGGCTATTTAGCTAAGAGAGACCTCTTCCTTCTTGAGGGTCTCTTGGAGGAGATTGTGCTGCATTGATCCACTATCTGGAATTTTTGCCAGCTTCACCTCCATTGATAGCATAAATCCTGATTAGGGCTTCACTGTTTAGAGATCTACAGCAAGTGGAATCAGATCTATTCAGATCTGAAGAGTTCCATTGCATCTTTTCAGTGGGGAAGTCATCTAAACCATTGGCAAGAGTGCAATAGTTGCTTAAATCTTTAGAATTCCATATTTGCATGAGGCCAAAGTGTGATATAATTCATCTGTGCAGTTAGCTTCAGAAACTGCGTTATTTTGTAGGCAGATTTGCAGTGTCCATTTGTTAGTAGTTTGGAGGAGAGATCTCTGGTGAAAGGACTCCTCTCCTTCACTGAGGTGATCCGTGGATTGGCCAACCAATCCATGTTATATTTCAGATATAATATGCTGTGTGACATATTCTTCATAAATTCCTTAATTTTACTATAGATCCATGGTGTAGATCTCAGATCTATTCAGTTTTCTTCATGTTCTGTTGAGATCCCCAAGGGGAATGTACTTAAAAGTCATTTTTGCATATAAATTCCACTTAGATATATATTTTTGTACTATGATATGTTTTAGATCTGAAACACAATATAACACTACTGCAAATTCCTGTAAATTACGTTTTCTGGTTCATCCTGCAATTCCTTATGTTATAATGTTGGGTTTTGAGGCATTTCTTCATATATAGAGCTGTATTTTCTCATGTAAAAATATTGGATCGTATTCTAAACTTTCCATACTATTATTCCTGTATAAATACATCTAACCCTTCAGAAAATCACCCTGCTGAAGCTTCAGTCCAATCTGCATACTTTAAGCCATGGGGAATCAGGGTTTTCTAGCCTAGTCGGGAATGCAGGTTCTGTTTAACATAGTAAAACACTTTTGTTTGAGCTTAAATTCGGTAGGTAGGTCCCTATTAACCTAAGATATCAGATCCAACTTTCCTCCTCCCTTATTTTTATTGTGATACTTGAATACATTCATTTTAGATCATAAAACCTCACTTTTCCCCACTATCGGATGAAGGGATTGAAAATATTTCTTTCTGTTGTGTTTATAATTGGTATATGAGTGTTTATTAAGATATTTTATGCAATAGTATCTCTCTTCACTTTCATCAAGTCGTTTTACTTTGTTGTATCGCCTCATTGGGCATTTTCTTGAAGGTAACTAGGTGTGGGAGATTTGTTTAACCCACCTAGTGTTATTTGTTTCAGCTCAAATATTGGATTCAGATTTTTTATTGTCTGATCTAAAGGATACAAGGGTCCATTTCAGTATTTTATTGCATATATTGCTGGGAATGTGTTTTTCATGCATGATTCATGAGCTATTTCAAAAGAGGAACATTACACACACATTGATGAAGAAGAGGGCAACAAAATTGTCACATATAGAGCACATCTACTGCCTCATGCAGAGGGAGGAGGAGCACATGCTCCAAAAACAGGGATTCTTGTTTCCTTACAAGAAATTCCCCAAGATCTCATACATAGAGGTCCAAGCACAATCAATGAGCAGCATGATTGTGCAGCATTACAGCTAGATGGAGGAGGTAGGGAGGAAGAGCAACATCAGATGATGAGGATCACACACCCTTCTCTATTTCAGAAAGCTAGTGCAAATAGGAGGTAGATTGTATTGCGCTATAAGAGCAAGGGCAAGGTTGCCCAACCATATGTGCAGTCTACTCTTGACATTGATGTCTCACTACATGGAGGCATTCCACCAGGGAGGCCACCAGATCTACAGTTGATGAGATATATCTTGTCTTTGGGTTCACCACTCTTGGATTTTGGAGAGGTGAATATTTTGGAGGAGAAATTTGGCATGAGGGATGTCAGAGTAGCAGACAACAACATGAGGGGAGCTTCACATGCCCGATCACCAGCATTGTCTCTTAGGAGGATTGACCCTTATTGGAGATCTCAAATTTTGGTAGAGTACTCCAAGGATCTTGGTGCATGCATGAGTCTGATAAGGAACTGCAATATTTCTTAGGTAAAGCAATTTTTTTGTGGCGTTTCATTCCAAATTTTGCAGAAATTTTAAAGGTAACAATAGGTATGCTTAAGAAAGGGAGTGAAATTAGATGTACTGAGAAAGAAAATAATTATTTTAATGATATTAAGAAAGCTTTAGGCCAAGCACCTTTAGTCATTAGCCCATATTTTTCGAAGGATTTTACGATTTTCTCTTTCACCTCCGAAGATACTGTATCTGGTGTGTTTCTTTAGAAAAATGAGGTAAGTCAAGAATAACCCATCTCCTTTTTTAGCAGGGCATTGAGGGATGTTGAACTAAAGTACAACATTATAGAAAAATAGACATATGCATGCATTAATCAAAGCACTAAAAGATTTTAGAGTTTTTATTCTGCATTCCCATGTCATTGGGTATCTGCCAGATGTTGAGATTAAAATTATTTTAGTATAGCCGAACAATGATGGAAGAAGAAGGACGTGGATTGCTAATATCTTTGAGTTTGAATTGGAAATTAAGCCTACCAAGTTAATTAAAGGGCATGGTCTAGCCAGACTAATGACTAAAACCAATCTTGATTTTTTTGGTATAAATTATGTTTTTGAATTATCAGATTTTCCAAATGAAGAATCAATGATTAAAGCTTAAGATTGTTTTTAACAATGTCCGTAGCATGCTGATGTTGTTTATATACTGTAGAATCTACAAGTTCCATTAGGAATAGACAAAACACAGGAAACATTTTTAAGATTGAAATTTGTTAAATATTGTCTTTTGAATGGTTACTTGTATTGGATGGATCCTCAGGGTATTTTGTTAAACTTCTTGTTAGAAGATGAGGCAGAGAAAATAAGTAAATAATTTCATGAAGGAACTTGTGGGGGGTATCTTTACTGGAAAGCCACAACAGATAAAATCTTGAGAGCCATATTTTATTGGAATACTTTATTTTATGATATTAGAAAGGAACACTACAAGAAAAAAGGACATTGGTGAGGGGTGAAAATGGTCACCATAAGCTCATTGGTGAGGGTCAAAAGAGCCTTCGTCACCAAAAATTGAATGTCACCAAAGGTGGCGTCGCCAAAAGTATAGGTGTTGTGGTGACATTCAAGGTCCGTCACCAATAATGATTTATAGTGATGGATAGTGACCGTCACCATTTCATATGAGCAATGGTGACAGACAATAGCCTCTGTCACCAAAAAACTTAACATCACCAAAGGTGGCATCGCCGAAAGTATAGGTGTTGTGGTGACATTCAAGGTCAATCACCAATAATGATTTATAGTGATGGATAGTGACCGTCACCATTTCATATGAGCAATGGTGATGGACAATAGCCTCTGTCACCAAAAAACTGAATGTCACCAAAGGTAGTGTCGCCGAAAGTATGTGTTGTGGTGACATTCAAGGTCCGTCACGAATATTGATTATAATGACGAATAGTGACCGTCACCATTTCATATGAACAACAATGATTTTTTGTGATGGACCTTTCATGGCCGTCACTATTGGTGCATATATATGGTGACGTTCATTGACCGTCACCATAAATCCATTGGTGACATCAAGCTCCGTCATGAATAATGACTATAATGACAAACAGTGACCCTCACCCTTTCATATCGACAACAAATATTTATGGTGACAAACTTTTAATGGTCATCACTATTGATGCGTATATATGGTGGCGTTCGTTGACCGTCACCATTTCATATTTTGGCGATGGTCAAAAAATGTCACCATAAGCTCATTGGTGATGGTCAAAAGAGCATCTGTCACCAAAAACTAATCATCGTCATTCCCTATGAATATCAAGGCACGATGGAATCGAACCACCAACCTCCTGCTTGTAAAGTAGGTGCTCTTCCATTGAGCTAGCACCCTTTAAAGAATTAGACTTTTAACTAGCAATTGCACCTAAAGATGCAAAGATACACCAAAGGAATAGAAAATCTAGGAAGATCAAAAGTTGCTAGAAATAATATGTTCAATATACATAATAAAAAGACAATAAGAATAACTTTTTATATAATCTAACAAAGCATGTACTATGTACGAGAATAACTGGAAAGCACAACTAGACATTTGAATCACAACACAACAAAATAAAAGAGCATGCAACATGAAAGGAACAACTCCAGAGTTTGAGAAATATGAACAATCCGTGGGTCTGTTCTTATATATTGGTATAGATAACGAAATAGAAATATAGATTTATGAAATTCAAGTATCACACAAGAATGTCTTGAACAAATATCAATATGTAAAATAGTATTTTTTGCATTTGGATTTACCTTTCAGAACCTATTGAAAAAGTTTCCACAGAAACAGCCAATAAACATAACAACATAGACCTCAGGAGCACTAGAGAAGTATTCAAAGCAAATGATGAAAATCATATCTAGAAAGAACTGAAAACCCTCTGAAGTAAACCACACATTTATCATCGTGACTAGTACACTTGCAAAAAAAGATCAGAATAGATTATGAACTATTCCACCAAAAAATAGTGAAATTTTCCACTAAAATACAGTTTCAAATTAATCACTAGCATGACGCTAACTTCTCTGCAAAAATAGGGAAGTTTCAAGATAATGTATAATAGCTTGCATGGCGATCGTGTTGATAAAACCTTCCAAGGAATAAGACCGTAGCAGTCAACAAGAGTGCCATCATACTCAATACTATCAAAGAGTGGTCATTAGAAAAAGTGAATTGACGAACCTTCATAACTTGCATTGGTTCCTTATCCTTCATCCAACCCTAAAATTTTAGACCAAGGTTAACATTTTGAAGGAAAATTAAGAAAAGTCACATGATCTTGTGAAATAATATTTTTATCACTACCAACTATAATGCAACATTTTTTCACAAACAAAGCATCCTTGTCTAAAGTGAAGTAGTCAATGATGATTAAGGCTAATTGTGGGCTTAGAATTGTTTTTCCAATTTTTTTTTGAATTGTTAGAATTACCGTACTTAGTAGCAGAGGCATTCCCACCATGGATTGGGAAGTCCATAACAACCACTTATGTAACTGGGATTGTTGACTATAATCATTTTAACCTTCTCCTTCCTTTTGCTCACCACTCGAAATATGTGTTGAGAACTTTTGCTTATGACATCCCTCATTAGAATGGGCAGACCATTAGTGATAATAATAATATTCTCGTAAAATTTCCACTATCATTACAATTGATTTGGGCTAAAATTTAGACTTATGTGGGTATCTTTGTCATGCCTTGTAAACAAATGAAAATGACAAGGGGAAGGAGCAGAAGAAAGGGGATTAGAAAACATCCACTGAGAGGAGCTTTAATTGTTGTCAATGATGCTCCATCTTTAGGGATCGCTTCTGTAACTTGTTTTAAATATTCAAGGCAAGCTAGAAAGCCTTGTGCCAATGAACTAAGTGCATGCAAAGTCCATCTTGTGTTGAATATGAAACGAGAGACACTTGATAAAATTGAAACATTAATCCCCGATGATGAATTTTTCAATATACTAATGAACAATCAATATCAGCAATTGTAAGAGAGGAAACACCGCTAAGTAGATCCTTCCTAAGAGGTTAGAAAAATTTTCTAATAACTATTTTGTAGAAGCCATCGAAATCACCCAACAGGCAACACATTGCACACAACATGTGGAGTTGTGGGAGAAAGAATCTTAAATTAGAATGCACCCTTTTGCGAGAGTAACGACATTTTGGAGAAAAAAAAATGCCTATGATAAGTGATATACCTGTTGGAGGTATAGAAATGCTACCAAAATATCAGGAGGTTGATCCAGACCCCAAGAGATATCTAGGTAACAACCCTAAACTTGAGTGGCTCTGAGGTTATGCTAAACATCAGAAGGAATGTGAAGGAAAAAGTCTTGCAATCGTACTAAAATCACAAGATAACTACGAACCAAGAGTGACAAAGTTCTAGATAGTTCCTTTAAGAGTCTAGAAGCTCATGCAAATACCAAGGTTATTTTATTGGGCAAAGAGAATACTATGTGCATCTTGCAGATGCAAATTGCTCTGCACATGATGGGAAAAAAAGGGCTTGCAAAGATGCCCTGTAAGGGCAAGACTGGGGCACACAAAATTCTCTTTTTCCCAATGCACTAACCTTCTAGTTGTGGCCAAATAACACTTGGGTCACATGGCATGGCGTTCGTGAGTGTGCACTTACCAGCAAATTTTCCACAATTTGCACTATTGTACCGTAACTAGATCTTGGACCTATGCTAAGATGTGAGGTGTTTCCACCGCAAGACATCAAGCAACCGTGTTTAGCATTCGTAGCCGACAAACTTAAGAAACACCTTAACCAGGGAGAAAACAACAAAGAAAATGAACAAATAATAATAATAATAATAATAACTCTAGAAGATTATAAATAGGAAACCTTGCTATCATTGCATTGGAGGTGCAGGCCTTCACTTTTTTATTTTTCATTATAATTTGCACAAAATCCCTCCAATCACAGCCTCTCACATTTTTGCATTTAGCAATAGTTAAAGCCTTTTTCATTTGGTCACGTATGAATCCCAATGGACACTGTGTTATATATGAAATACATAACAATTAGGAAGCCAAAACAAGTAAATTCAATGTTTCAACTATAACTTCTTATCGTAGAAATGTTAGTTACAAAGAATGCGTAATGGTATGCCAATTGCATAAGCCATATGTATCTCCTATAGAAAGGCTAATTGTAATCCCCGTGTGAGCCAAAATCTCAATAAATAGCAACATAAAGAACTAATGTGCAACAGAATTGTTGTAGAAACTATTTATAAATGGAAAGGTAGTGAATTATGGAATAGCATATCATGCGTACTACCTATTTAGTTTCTTACCGCAATATCTACTATCATTTTCAATTGGTGACACACCGAGTGAACCTTGGGATTGAATTTTCCGACTTAGAGCAAGAATTTCGACGAAGATCGCATCTAAGTGATTCAAGGTGCAATGAGGGGCAAAGGTAGTTATTGGTCGAAGGATATTCTCTAGGACTAAGAGTACATAATAGAGAGGTAGTAGAACCAACAAGAAGCAATGGAGCCACTAGGAGGTGTGATACGTCCCCAAAAGGGGTGATGTAGGCTCACAAAGGGACTGCGTGTTTCCGTGAGACGCTCGAGTTTTTGCTGGAGATCAGTTTCAGTTTGGGAGGGATGAAACTTGATTTTCCAAGAGTGCGCATCGATTTAGAGAAGAGGTGACACAATCCACGCCCATACTTCCACACAGGCTTATGCATCTACTATGCGTATGCAACGCGGAGGAGCCGTTCGCCGCCTTTAGATCCGAGTCACGAAGTTTGGATGTGTGAGTTAACACTCTCTATATTTTTTTCTGTCGTGATTTCTATGTACCGGATAGCCAGCAAGGCATTCGAGATTGTATTCAAAATTGTTTCTTTTTAACAATATAAATCCTTAGAATTTGCTACATCGATTTTCCCGCATTGATTTTTCCCCGGGACTTAGTCCAAAATAAAGGTGTCGTATTTGTGATTTATTTCTTGCTCAGTTTCCTTGTTTGATAATCATATTTAATTAAGTGTAGGCTACTTCAGTAGTTTACTTCATTAATTCATGATGCAATCTAAATTAATTTTGTAAATGTACTTTACATAATAGGAGAAGTAAGCCTCAGAGAAGTTGCATTAGATTCCTAAGATTGTCGTATCTAGAATTTTCACATTCCGGGCCACTCGGTAGGCCACAAGCCTATTTTCTCCCCGATCAAATAAGTAGATGACGTGCCAAAGGGCTATCTTCTCTAGCGTACGCCGGTGAAAGTTGAACCATAATAATTGAAGGAAATATGCGAAAGATGAAGGAGGTATGGTTATGAAGAAAAGAGGGTTGTATTCATCCGATAGCAAACCCTTACTTCCAGGATCATTATTTCATATTGATTGTTTCAAATTGGCAAGTCATTCCTATTGTACTCTCTCTTTCTTTGTTTGACATTTGATTTTTAATAATAAGAATAATTGATGAAGGGTTTTCCCCATCTTGGGGTTTTTCCCGGCTTGTACATACTTGTGTTCTCTTGTCTCAACTTGTCTTCTCGAATCAATCATACATGTTCTTTCTTAATTTTCTATCAATGGAAAATGATTCAAATGCTAATAAAAGTATAATGGGCTTATATGGAATTTTAAGTTACTGTGTTAAGCAAGAACATGTTAATGTAAATTAACATGGTATAAGAGCTAGGAGAGGACAAGCCCAAGCAAGAGTGGAAAAAGAAAGAAATTGTTGGAAGAACTTTGTTGACTAGACTTTATGGATTGTGGAATGTTGCACAAAAAGGGTCTCGAAATATTCCGGGGACCGAAAATAGGGAGAAAACCCTTTAATTTTAATAAAATTCTAATCGTAGACTAAATTTTAGTCCAATGTGTAAAGGATTAGTTCCGCATTAGTTGAGCTCTTTATTCGTGATTTGGATGGAAAATGTGATCTGAGGATTCAGATGACAATCAGGTCTCTTTGTTTCAAGTTTGGTTGACTGAAGCTAATCTATATTCACTCCCAGTCAGTATACAAGCCTCAATTGACTTCGAAATTCTTCCATAAGTCTCTCGTTCCCTTTTTACTGGTATCTCTCTTATGGCAAGCAAATAAGAAATTTTTTTTCTGTAAATAAGATTGAAGGGCCTTCTTTTGTTATTTTTTTTTGGCTTGACCTCTTGTATTTTGTAATTTTGGTCCGGCAAAAAGAAGCCCATCATATCTACAGCCAAAAAGGAATGATTAATGTGATTCAGTTGTTTTCTATGGGGTTTTTTTGGTGTCACTTGCACTAATTTCTTTCCCAGCTCATTAACCTTGCATGAAGGCCACTCCTGTGGAATTTTCTTTGACTATTCCTGTGGCATTGAAAAAGCTTTTTTTCTGGCTTAGGGTGAGTTTTGGGGCTTATGGGATTCATTCTGTTTTGTTACAGGGTCATTTGCCTTGAAAGAGATCGGTAGTTTGAAAGTTTTCAAATTCTAGTCTTGGTTTCAAGAGAATCTAGTCAATCGCTGGAATGAAGTGGACTTCTGTTGAACTATAACTCTCCAGTTTGAAGATTTTCTACACAAAGTATCTTTGGTGACCTCATGATAATTCTTGGATCTGCGAAGCTTTGATCTGTGGCCATATGGAATTGGATCTGCAGCTCTTTGTTGTTCAATCTACATCCTAGGTTAATCTGTATTAATTCAGTGGCAATCATACAAGTTTTAATAGTCCAAACTCATCTTGGCTGGTGACAGTGACATGGTTGGGTGAATAATGTGATCAAACTCATAAGGAGGCTAGTTATAACATATGTCTTTTTAAAGGCACAAATCTTGCAAATAAATAATTCAGGCTAGTATTTGTCAAGTCTCAGTCCTTAAAGCTCACTTCTGGAGTTTCCAGAATCGTTTGAAATTTGTGGAAGGTTCTATATATATACTCTGTCACAGTCTCATTGAAGTGGACCATTCAAGCTTCATTCCAATTTTTGACCGTTTCAAGGACTGACAAAATTCTTGTGTTGAAGGAATTGTCAAATTTTCTTTGACTATTCTTGTGGCATTGAAAAATATTTTGGCTTAGGGTGAGGTTTGGGGCTTCTGGGATTCATTCTGTTTTGTTACAGGGTCATTTACCTCAAAAGAGATTGGTGGTTTGAAAGTTTTCAAATTCTAGTCTTGGTTTCAAGAGATTCTGGTCAATCGTTGGAATGAAGTGGGCTTATGTTGAACTATAACTCTCCAGTTTGAAGATTTTCTACACAATGTATCTTTGGTGACCTCATGATAATTCTTGGATCTGTGAAGCTCTGATCTGTGGCCATATGGAATTGGATCTGCAGCTCTTTTTTGTTTGATCTACATCCTAGGTTAATCTATATTAGTTCAGTGGAAATCATACAAGTTTTAACAGTCCAAACTCATCTTGGCCTGTGACAGTGACATGGTTGGGTGACTAATGTGATCAAACTCATAAGGAGGCCGGTTATAACATATGTCTTTTTAAAGGCACAAATCTTGCAAAGAAATCACCGAGGCTAGTATTTGTCAAGTCTCAGTCCTTAAAGCTCACTTCTGGAGTTTCCAGAGTCATTTGAAATTTGTGGAAGGTTCTATATATATACTCTGTCACAGTCTCATTGAAGTGCACCATTCAAGCTTCATTCCAATTTTTGAACGTTTCAAGAACTGAAAAAATTCTTGTGTTGAAGTAATTTGATAACAGTGCATTGTAATGTCTCACCAATAAAGGAGTACCTTCAATGCTAATAAATTTGAATATCATGTGCATTGATAGAATTTCCTTGACAGCAAAGTATGAAAATATCACTATGTATCATGACAATTTATCTCCTTGACACTGATGACTACAGTGTAAATATGATCCTGACTTAGAGGAACACAGTATGACCCTTTTGGTTAGTACGTGTATGGTGATCTCTATGTATTGGCAACATCTCTAAGCATTGTCTTGGGACCGTAGGAGTACCAAGCTCAAAATGACAATAAATCTAGGTTGTGGTCCACATGGCACAAGCTTGTGAGCAACAATGATATGCTTGCAAAGATATTATTTGGGTACACCGCTCATTTTATCTAGAATTACAGTGAGATAGTTGTCCGATAGTTGGCCATATTACAGTAGGAACGTCATCAATATAGGAAATCTAGTTTTTGACTAAAAATGAGAGCAGGGCATAAGGAAAATCATTACCACAAGGTAAAACTATGATTGACAACTTCTTATTGGAATGTATATTATTTGGAGTTAAATACAAACTATGATTATTTTTGGTAATGCTATGGATGTTGGAGAATAGACATTGAAGAAATTTTGTCACTATAACACGTCTACAATGTAGCTCTAGATCCTTTTTCACCTTGGTTTCTATTTTCTACAATGGCTTGTAGTGGTAGCATGACGTGTGCATTAGATATTTGCTTCCAATGTTCTAGCGAACCTGGTATTTTCAAGAGGCTCATAACCTGTTAGGAAAGAACTCATTTTTTCATAAGAGGCATTCTTAGAAAAAATTGGTCAAGAGGCCAATCTGCAAGACAAAATCATAATATATATTGTGACTTCTCCAAAGCTTGAAACTTGTTCATTGGTTGATACTTCACTACTCATTCAATAATGCGGCAGTATTCAGAAACCAAAACACAGTGGTAACTTGCAGGTCATGTTTTCATTATGCTAGTACAAGTTTAGTCTATTCAGAGGCCTACCATATGCAACAAAAGAGATTTGCAGAGAAGCTTGCCATGTGCACTATTGGAATTGTAGGACAAATGAAATAGTTAGTTTATATATCTTCAGCGATTTTGAATTAGGAAAGAAGCCCTTAAAATGTTGACCTTTTGGGAAACTATGCAATGATGAGCGCTTTCTATGTCCAAGATTATAATGATGCATTTTAGATGAATTTCTTATCTTTCACTGTCTTCAGATTTTTGAATATTGATCTTATTAGAAATTGTAAGTTAAAGGTAATTTTTATTGCAAAATCTAGCACCCCTATGGCATCATAGGTATGGGCACCTCAACTTGACCTATCTCTCTCAGTTTCCATGAGAGAAACTAGTAGATGGACTTCTGAACATTCTGTAGAAGATCCACAGAGTTTGTAGAGCTTGTCAGGCAAGGAAGCTACATTGAATACCATTTTATGAAGGACAAGCTTGGAGAGTGTAGAGGGTCCTTCAGTTGGTACTTTCAGACATATGTGGACCAATGAACATGACATCAACCACTGGTGCTAGGTACTTCCTTCCGTTTTTTTATTATTTCAGTAGAAAAATGTGGTTATATTTTCTATAATTAAAATATGATGTGTTTAATGAATTTCAAAAGTTCAAATCATTAATAGAGAAACAATTAGGTTGTCATATTGCCTCTCTTAGATATGATACTGGTGGGGAATTCTACTTAAAATATTTCAATAAATTTTGTGCTAAACATGGGATCCAAAGACAATATACTACACCTTACATTCCAAAACAAAATGTATTGGTTGAGAGGCAAAACTGTAATATCACAAAGATGGCTAGGTGTAAGCTGCAGAGGAAGTCTATATCAAATAGGTTTTGAGCTGAGGTAATGTTCACAATAGTATATTGGCTGGTGAAATGAAATATGACACTTTGGTCTCAAGTTGGAGGACCAATTCCTATAGTTGCAATGCCAGCATATGCACCTGTGAGGCAAAAATATCCATTTTTTTTTATTGTTCCCCAGACATTCTTCAGTGTAGAGCAAGGGCAAGACATTTCTTCATTCCATGCAGATATATATAGGCCACCTACTGGATTGTTGTCATCTACAACTACAACATTTTCATATCCAATGCAGTCCCCCTGTTTTCTGTACACTGGGCACCTCTCTGGATGCAGCTCTGCCTATTTTCCTACTGTGTTTGCACCTTTCTCGGACTCTTCAAGTTCACTCCAAGTACTTCTCAGATTTTGACCTCTGGTGCAATTATTCTACCCCATATCCGACATCCTTAATGGGATTGACAAAATTTCCAACTCCCAATAATGATAGAATCTTGTCCAGGCTAAACTTAGATTTGAATTCTGGCACAAAGACTTTTGAGGCAGAGGTTAAAGAAGAAAGAGCAGGATCAAAACATGCAGTAGTTCTGGAAGGTCCTTTGATAACAGATGGGAAAACTAGAGTCATCCAACAATCATCAGCATCAACAGACTCTTTTAAATAAGGTGGGATTTAAATAGATTTGAAAACAAAAAAGAGATATAAAGATAGCCAGGTTTTGTAGGTGTTGTTAGCTTTTTTTTTATGGGGTCTATCTCACCCAAAGGGTGTTGCTTATTGGGCACATTAAGTTGTACTTGAATCTCAATGTGATGTTGATAGAGTTGTTTAATCCCAAATGGCTTAAGTTGTAGATAAAGGTGTACTGGATTTAATCTTAGATCGATACAATGCCAGAATTGCTCATACAGATTGAAATTCCCATATCACTAATTTGCCTCTTTTCGGGCGATCCTGCTGCACTTTTTACATGTATGCTTATTGTAGAAGTATGAATGGCACAAGCCAGTTGTTTGACGAATTTCCCAAGCAAAATGTTACCGCATGGAATGTTATTATTAGAGGTTGTGTTAGGGATGGACACTGCTAGGAAGCTCTCAAGCTATATTACCAAACACAACAGGGGGGACTTAGTGGAGACACACCTTTCCAATTGTTCTCAAGGCACGTACTGAGATTGTGGCCCTAGAGCGGGGCAGGGAAATCCACAGTTACATGGAACACCATGACTACAGGATATTTCGAAATTAGAAATTTTGAAGAGGAAGGAAAGTTACTTGACGAAATGTAGCTGGGAAGGTCAAAACCCAATGTGATAAATTGGAGCGTGATGATATCCAAGTATGAGTTGAATGGTCACAGCAATGGTGTAGTGAGATGTTTTCTAAATGCAGATGGCTAGAGCGAAATCCAATTCAGTCACTATTTGCTAGTGGTCTCGCTTCTTGTGTAAAATTAGCAGTGTTGCAACAAAAAAAATGGATGATGCATATGAAGTGTTTTTCAATATGCCAAAAAGGGATCTGATTTCATGGAATGCAGTAATTTATTGTTATGCATTGAATGGATATTGTGATGAGGTGTTGGCACTCTTTTATCAACTTCAAAATGATAGGAATGAACCCAGATGTAATTAAATGGAGTGCAGATATTGTGAGGTATACTCAATTTGGTCATAGTGTTGAATCCATGGAAATATGCAGTTGAATGCATGTTGCAGAGGTGAAGCCTAACTCTATTACCATAGCAATTATTTTTCCTTCATGTGCTGATTAATAGCTCTGTAGTGTGGGTATCAAATGCATGGGCATGAGGAATATGCCCTGACACTCTTTTATGAAATACAAGAAGCAGGCATTAAAGTAGGCCATATCACCTTCATTGCTATTTTATCTGCCTGCGGCCATGCGGGACCAGTAGATGATGGCTAGCATCATTTCAATCAAATTAGTAGAAAGTTTGAAGGGAAGCCTAGAGTGGAGCATCATGCATGCATGGTTGAACTCCTTGGCCACTCGAGACGCTTTAATGGAGCATTTGTGACATTGTCAAACATCTCTGCTACTTCTATGGGATGATGCAGTCAACATGAGAAAGCTAATGTTAGATAAGGGAATTGAAAAAAAAGGAACTAAAATCTCATTTTCACGAACAATTGCAGCTGCTGCTAACTTAGGATGTTTTGAAATATATCATAGAAACTCTTCAACAGTGTTCTCGAGTTTCAATGATAATACACCCTCTTCATTTGAATTTTGCCTCTCCAAAACCATGGAGAGGAGAGACATGGAGGAGTTACAACCATGCATACTTCCTTAACAACCCTTAAGGTGGCTGGAAATAGATAATCATGACAAGCTCCAAGCATTGGACAAGTCTTGGTTGAAGCCTTATGTTGTAAAAGATGAATCTATCAGGCAAGTCTTGGGCCAACTTTGGGACTCCGTTGAGGAGTTTTGACGCATTTCGAAATTAACTCAAGTTTTTCTACAGTGCCTGGTTATAGAAAATCAGTGGAGCCAAAAAAAAAAAACATTTTCAGGGAAACATGCCTGCCTATCAGAGGCCAAAAGTTGGGTCACTGGTTTGAAAACAGGAATTTCTTTGTTAAGAAAATTGGATGGAGCAGCCAGCAAGGGAACATGAAAATTTGCTGCCTCAGACTTGCATATTTTTGTGGGCTTGTTTGTCTATATTCAAGGTGGTTTTTTGGTCAGAGAAACCTAGAGGAGTGCGTGATTTGGTCCTGCAACACATTTTGGGAGGAACTATAATTTTTTTAGGTGGGATTCTTTCTTATTCAGTTGAGGACTATGCCATGACAAGACTCATCTGAGAAGGCAATGAATTCCATGGATGTTATAGGGATTCGAATAGAGGCTAGGAAGGTCTAGTAGACTATGGAAGTGCAAATACGCTTTTTATTGATACTTCAATAAAAATGGAGACCTCGTGCACCTCTAGAAAGTAGTTCTACGCTGCCTCACATCTATTGTAGCTATTGCAAAACTCTCATATATGCTTGAACATGGGAGGAACACGATCATAAATTACAATATTATTTTCTTTCCATTTATTCTCTTCCTCTACGAATTTCATGTCAATTGAAATCATCACTTTCTTCTGTTATTTGAGCATTATATGGAAGACTTCATGTAGTTGTTTCATAAGGTGCCATAATTTATTTTCAAGACATGGCTATTCAACAAACCCTGATTTATGAGTCCTACTGGATCCTGTTACAACTAATACTTGAATATAATTCCAGAAATTCTCCTCCTTCGAGATTGTAAATCATCATATCTTTTCCCAGGACAAGAGCTGGTGACTGATTTCATAAGAAATGTATTTGAGATGCTAGTTGGAGCATTTAGAAAGCTGTAGGTATTAGAAAGGTTCTTCCACAATTGAAACAAGGTGTACAGGGATGCTTGATATACTAGAAGACTTCTTGAACTTCTTATATTTTGTATATTGTAGAATGGATGGGAGCACTTCAACATTAGAAAAGCAACATTGAATAAAGAACTTCAGTATCCCAGATAATGAAATTTTTAATTTTCTTATTTCGACTGAGGAAGTGGGGTGGCAGGGGTTGGAATCAATTTTCCAAGTGCAGATATAGTTTATTATATATGATCTATATTTCAGTCATTTTTTCCTTTTATGATCTTAATCATGATCTCACAGTATAGGCCAAGACAAACCAGTGATTGCATATCAGTTGATAATAAAGTGTATTGTTGAGGAGAGAATATTGCATTGGTGTAAAAAGATGGATTTGGAGAATCTGGTGATGAATCTTTGTAAAAATGAAAGTTTAAAGAGTTATCTAGATCACAAAGAACCTATATATCGTGCTTTTCGAAATGAAGTTAATGCTATTTGTTTGGTTTTCTCTGGTTTTGTTGTCCTGTAAATTTGTTACTGTTATGTTTATTATCTAGCATGCATATGCCCAGACAATGACCTCTTGCCATAACTGCAAAAAGAAAATCTCTAATACCTATATCCAATTACTGTAGTTGCTGGAAAAAAACAATTCAAAATAATTTAATATGAAAAGAACCTATTTTACACATACTGCTCCTTTGTGAGTTTCACAGCACCTCAAGTGCCCAAGTAGGAACTTTAAATTTCACTCTAACAACCCCACAATGCATCATTTTATGGAAACTTACATTGCATACCAGGATTGGATACAAAAATGACAGGATTCCTCATTTCCAATATGGTGCCAATAAAATTTTGGCCATCTCAATGGTTCAACATTTTTTGCAATAAAAGACCCAACCAAGTTTCATTAGTTTACTCTGTTAACCAAACTAGGTTTCATGAGTCTAAAAAGTACATATGACATTCTAATAGCTCACTGAGTGTGTTTGTACTACCTATTTCTTCTACTCAAGGAAATAGGTATAGAAAATATAAATTTGATAATAGATCAAAAATAGGTGGCGGGCCCTCTTAAAAGTGAGGAGTATTTGGGAATAAACACTCATTTACAATTGACAAGCTCCATGAGTCCATTTCGAAAAATGGAAAATAATGCTCTGACAGGTGCATTGGCCAGAATGTTTGTAAGTATTTCTACATCATTTATTTATACTCCTAGTGAGTGTGTTAAACAACATATGCAAATTGATTTATGGTATTGCAACAACTGGTATGTCTATCGGAAGTGGAGTATCCATTGCCAGAAATGGATCTCCAATAGCAAGAAAGTAACATCAAGACAACATATACCACTTGAGTAGATTAGAATGGACCAGAAATGAATAAAATTCAATGCCATGTTCCAGAAATTGTTAAGTGGTGAGCAATAGAATAGGAATGAATGCTTTTATTTACTTGAGATCATCATGTTGTGCTAGATGAAGACTTCTATTACATGATCAACTGGGCAAGAGTTGGCACAGGTATCAATTTTTATCAGACTACAGGTATCATTTTGTTAATTTTGGGCAACTAGGTCCAAACTCCATGTTGCATTGCTCATATGATGATGATGATATTTTTGTTGGATTCCTCTTTCGGAGAGGTGCAAGATTGATCTAAAGATCATCTTGTTTGGATGAGAAGAACTTATATTTTTATTTTATTTTCCACACATGTGCAAATTGTCAAGGTCGACCAGAATTGTAATGAAGGCTTGCAAGCCCAATAGATGTGTCACACACCCTCATTGATGGATATAAATTGGACAGAGATGATGTCCATTTCATCATCAACTCATCACACATGTCCTCTTGTGATCTGATTGGTTCATTCAGCCTTTGGAGGCCTCTCTCTCTCACATGTGCGGATCTGAAGCGAAAGGAGTGCGAACTGTTTTTAGGGCTCTTTGCTGGTGCGTTGACCAGCGTTGACCGTGGGTCAAAGCTTGGAGTTTGACCTCCATTCTTGTGCATAAAATCCAATCTCTTGAGGCAGCATTAGAGAGAAAAAAGATCGAGGAGAAGGGTGACCTTTGACCACAGCGTTGAATTTCTGCATTGACTTTTTCTGTTGACCAGTGTTGACCTTTTTGGAGCTGTCTTTGAGGGGTGTGTGTGTGTGACACTTGGAGGATTGGATGATCCAACTATGTATACTCTTGAGAAAAATGGTTTTGTTGAAAGGAAGAATAGAACCATTGTGGAAGTTGCTCGTGCCATTGTGTATGTTCAAAATAGATGCTCGCATTCCACATTGGACTCCAAGACTCCCGAAGAAGTCTTCTATAGTAAGAAGCCTGATGCCTCCCACTTTAGGGTTTTTGGAAGTCTTGTTTATTTTCATGTGCCGAAAGAAAAGAGAAGCAAGTTGGATGCTTTTGGAAAGAAGGGAATGTTTGTGGGCTACAGTGAAACTTTGAAGGCATATAGAATCTATGTGCCTGGTCAAAGAGAAGTGGAGATATGCCACGAAGTCACCTTCGATTAGGATGTTTCCCTCAATAAAGTTAGGATTCTTCCTAGCTCAAAGGAAGACAAAGAAGAAGAAGAAGCAGGGAAGCAGGAAGAGCCGAAGGATGAACCTATGCCCGATGTTGAAGGACCAATGGATCCTATTGATCCACCTCCTTCAAATAAGAGGAGACCTTCATGGCTCAGGGACACTCTCGAAGATGCTGAGAGACATATTTCCCCAAGGGGGACATTCCGTGAAATCAAGAAGCCGAATAGGTACCAAGGGTACCTAGCAGTCATAAGTAAAATTGTACAATCTAAGCCTGGATCATTTGAAGAAGTCATAAAGCATCAAGTTTGGAAGGATGCTATGCATGAATAATATGAGTCCATTATGAAGAATGATTTCTGGGAAGTGGTCCCGAGACCAGAGGACAAATCTGTTGTCACCTCGAAACATCTCTTCAAGATCAAGCATCAAGCCGATGGAAGTGCTGAAAAGTACAAGGCAATATTTGTTGCCTGAGGCTTCTCGCAAAAAGAAGGCATAGATTATGATGATTTAACTGCACCCAGAGAGTCGGTTCAACCTAATAACCACCTCTTTTGGGTCAGGATGTAAGGGGGTGTGTTACAATATCTTGGCTATTATTAATTGTTGCGCAGTGTATCCAAGCTCTAGTTTTATCTAGTTTGTTTGGTCAAGGGAAGATCAGGTGGAAGAGAAGTCCTCCTTGAGGTTACAAACCCTAACCAACATAGCAAGGTACTTACTCATTAAGAAGAATTTGATTTGTGAATCTTCTAGGGTTTGTTTGAGGACAACAAAGGTGCAATTGAGGCTCATTCCAGGTACAGTGAGAAAAAAACAAAGGACTGAAATTAGTCTGAGATTTTTTTGAAGGCAACAGCCTAAGGGGGATGTGGATAACCACATTAGGGAAACCACACCCTATAACAGACAACTCCTCCATTCCGATAGTCATTCTATAACTATATATTGTACAGAGAGTTGATCAGGCTACCCAACTGGGCTGCAGGTACCCACAAGAAAGGCAGTCGAGCTCCTATTCTCTAAGCCTGTGGATTATCTTCAGACCTCAGTACAATCAAACTCCTATGCATAAAGCTAGAATAACACAGTAGATATTGGATTAATATAGTTCACCTAGTTTTTATTGACATATCATAATTGTAGTTGGATCTGGTTTCCTAAATTGCTGATATTGTAAATAAATCTATACTGGTGAACATATTACATGGTTTCATTGAGCATTCAACCCTATTATTGTGGTTTTGAGAAGAATCGTATTGTTGTTGTCAATATTTATATTATTCATGCATATGTAATGTTTATGAGTGTGTAACACTAATTTACTGGAAAAACCTAGACATAATAGAAACCCTAAGAGAAAATTTACCCTAGAGAATTACAGTTTGTACCAGATGTGGGTCATCAGCAAGGCAAAAGGATTGCAAGTACTTAATGTCTACTTCTTAGAGCATTATTTCATTGTAAATTCTACCTAATTTACTTAATTGCTTAGATATGACGAGTTACTTGATGGATTTAAAGGAATGTCTATATATATATAACACCCTTCCAACCAGCTATGTTGGCAATACTCCTACAGTAAACAACTGTGCGCATGAATAAAGGTTCTTTATAGAAAATATAGGTCAAACTACGAAATGAGGTGTATTATAGATGTCAGCTCTCATAATGTCAAATTTTAACCGTCTATAACCCATTAGCAGCAAAAGCAATAGGAAGTTATATTGATTAGGAAAACAAAATATTTTTTCTTTTATTTTATTTGTTCCTTATTCAATTGGACTTTTAATTGGTACTGTGGAAAGTGGCAATTTCCAATATGCCAGTATCATTTTCAAATTGCAGAAATTCCAAGCCACAATGAGTATGTGGTGCCTTGGTGCCTAATAGTAGGAATTTATGTTTTAGCCCTCAGCTCCGATGGCTCAAAATTAAAAATTTGTGGAGCTATATAATTGCAGGTTCAACTTGGCCAATAAGAGTAAGACACTAAGTTTAAATGCATGCCCCTATCTTATTCATTGGCCCAAGATCGAGAATACAAGATTAGGAATACACACCCATTCCACCCCGATAAAGCGGCCCTAAAATGTCAAGGTCATTTGAAGATTGGGGGCATTTGGGTTTGCAGCTGAATCAAAGGAACAATATGACATCTTGGTGGCAAGCAGGCCATCATGATAAGGAATTGGTGAAGGGTGTATTGGCACATGGTTTTTGGAATTGGGAGGCTATCTTTGAAGACAATAAACTAAACTTCATAGTTTCTGATTCTTTTTCAGAGGTTGGTAATCACCCGAATCCTAAATATTGCATGAAGCACCTCAGATTTATTGGAAGTCATCTGCGTCGTCGCCTTTGTAAGCTCAAGGCTCGGCGTAAGAGACATTTTTTTAATGACAAGGAGAACGAAATCTCCACAGAGCCTAGATGTTCCGAGTGTTCTCGTCCTAGCATTCCACGAACTCCAGATAGGAGGCCTATTCTTCACCTTGCTCTGAAAAAAGTTCTTACCATTGCGGATCTTGGGACAATTGAATATAAACGTGTTGGATTTCATACAGACTGACACATATTCCCTATTGGCTATAAATCTATAAGAAACTATGCCAATATGGTGGAAAAGGATGGACGGACTACATACACCTGTAAAATTCTTTACGGTGGAAGTGCAGTTCCTATTTTTCATGTAGCTCCAGATGAAAGCCCTGAAAATGTCATTGAAAGAGATTATGCATATGGTGCATTGGTTGTTCTTTGTGGAACTAGAAGAACGCGACAAGATCACCATTAGAGGGACAGAGATGTTCAGCCTCTTACATCCTACAGTTATTCAATTACTACGTGAGCTGCTTGTAGCAGAGTACTATTCTACCTTCTTCTCTGACTATCCTAATTTTGTATCTCACTCTTGAAAACAATCAATTAGTACCCAAGTTATTCCTTCCGTTCAAGATGGTTCTGAATTCAGAGAAACCCAAAAGCCAATGAGTAGGTTTGGAGATCAGTCAGAGCAATCATTATCTAACTCATCCGAAGAAATAGACATCAGCAATTCATCTGATGAAGTGGATGGTTCTTCTCAGGGTGTCACTTCAGATAAGATGGCTGAAGATAAAAGTTTCACTAGAAGAAATTTTAGTTCATTCGGGTGTTGTTTCCTGATTTTGTTTTATGGTGAATTTTCCAGACAGCTAGAGTGTTTGGAAGTGAGATTCTATGAGGAATTTTTTGAATACCGGTGTGATAATTTAGGATCATTTCTTATGGCTACCAGAACCTTGGTGTGACTTTCATTTAAGCATTGGGGTATTAGACTGACTTATAAAACTAAACCTGATAACTAGTCATCACCCTAAAAATTCTTTTTGGGTGGTGGTGTTTATTGTTTATGGAGATTTCTACTAATGTTATACTTAATCTGTGCTCTGATGATTCATTCTAAACATGTGTTAGAAATTGTGGGGAAACTTTCAACTGATTTCTATCACGTTTGATTTAATAAATTTCCTATATTGTAATCAAAACAATGTGTATCATTACGATCTATTAAAACTCCATTTAGTCTAGCTTCTAACTAGCTAGATTCGAGGTTCATACTGAAAACTCTTGCCGATTGGAAAAACATTGGTCATACAAAAAATGGAATTCAAATAAAGGAATACCACATTTATCCTAAGTCCCAAAATGCCTCGAAACTTAGCAGCCTATAACTACGACATTCAACAATGAAAAGGCTGCTGAATCATCAAAAAAATCGAGTAATTGAAAAGAAAATCTACGAAACCATGAGAAAGCCCTGAAAAGCACTTGCATAAAATTGAGGATAGCTAATCCTGACCTTTTTCTGAGCCAATTTCTGCAACTTGGGAATCTCTTCATGCAATCTGGCCTGAAGTGCATCGAATTTCAGCATTCAGGGTATTTTTTCTGGGCATTTTAAAGACCGAGCCAGGAGAAATGGAGGGTTTACTAACTTTCTTAGTAGTTTCAGTGTCGGAATTGACAATGGTATAAAGCCTCACGAAGGCGTCGCTGCCAGAGATGCGATTCTCCCTCTGTTATTCAATGTCGTACTTTTCATACTGGCTGCCTGGCTGAAACCAAATCAGTCTTTATCACCGTAATGGATGAACCAACGGGAGAGGAAAAATGAAAATTATAAGTTTTTTTGAATCTGTCTGTCTATGTAACCTTCCCCTACTTGTGCCAGAATCATGCGAACAGCTGTGACTAAAGAATCAACATTAACATGTAATATCCTAGCGAATAGTTGCCTATAAATGATACGCAATGCCCACGAATAACTGGCTATGATTGGTCCTGAACGCATCAGGTTCTCATCTCATGGGTTCGATCAGCTCTCGGTTCTTCAACCAGCCAGTTTCGTTTCTTCTCAAATCCATCCCGCCAGTTCGTTATTCTTGTAGATGGCGTCCACCCGCGTGAGAATGTCGACTATACTCATCTGCACAATTATCAGATCAGAGAATGTCCATGATGCTCATCTTCACAATGAGATATGTTTTGCTAGATGCCTGGTTTTTTGGATCTGTGTTTTCCCTCCGAATTCCTTCCCGAAATTGATTAAACAAATTTGACTAAAAATTTGACTAAACAACCTTGATTGAAATTTCGTAGAGTGATTATTAAGGTACAACAAATTGTAGGAAGAGATAGCAAGAGATAGCACATGGTTAGATGGTCATTTTAATTTGTGAGTAGGTTCACTTAGAAGTGAAATTGAACTCATTCAAATTTCAACTCTCCTTGAAATTAGTAGTGGTGTGTAGGAATTTGGAATTGCAGGTTGAATAAATTTGTGGTTGTACATGGGAATTTTTGGTTATGGACTCACAAATTTGGTGTAATGTGATCTTACTATAGTTTCTAGTGTTGTTAGAAATGAAGAGAAATACAAGTGACTTCCTAAAAATATGTAATGTCATCTTACTATGGTTTGTAATGTTGTTAGAAACGGAGAAATACAAGTGACATCCTTAAAAAAATGCAATGTCATCTTACTATGGTTTTTAATGTTGTTAGAAATGAAGAAAAAATAATGGTGTGGACATTTAACATGTCATTATGCTATGATATGATTAGTAATGGTTTAATTCATCTTTTATCTATAATTTTTTTTTTAATTACTTTTTCACTATCGTGGCTGATATGTGTAACTATAAACTTATTATTTTCTTTTGAAGTGTGAGTGGACTAGGTTATTCTAACCTGTGATGAATGAATAAATTGAATGTCTAACTTATATTTCCTTATGTGAGAGTACTATCAAATACAACATGTTTATTGTTCCCCTTGCATGGCAATCCATTCTCCTCTACGTGGTGGTTAGGTTATTCATTTGTTCGAGATTCGTAAACTAAGCTTGGGGAACTCCAACTGAACACCTCATATGTCTTATTTAAGGTCCAACATAGAGACATCAAGCAACTCGACCTATAGTCAACAGGCCATTTCCTTTATAGAGTGCGAAGTCCTTTACTTGTTGCTTTGCTTGTCCCTACACTCTTCGCTAGTTCTTATGCTCGATGCTAAGTGTAGGCCTTTGCCTTAATCTTCACTAAGCACAATGCTTCATCTTGTCATTGAGCACATTCACCAAGTAAAGCCAGTTTTCTCACTATGTCTACATTTGGGAAAATTTATTCTCTTTAATTCCATTTTCTTGATAATGCACCTTTCTTTTCTTAGTGATATTGTACTTAACTATAATTATCTTGTCATTCTACAATGAAATGCACAATAGGATGAAAGATGTGGTTGAGATACTCCTTTACATGCAATATATTGCACATTAATGTAGAGATGAAATAAGCATTGTTGGTCCATTTATTGAATAGGATGATGTGTTAGTGCATGAATTTGTCTCCTACATTTTAAAGCCCAAATTTCAACAAAATTCATTGTCCATTGGTATTTTCCCCATTAACAACACAAAAAAAGAAGGAATGTCCAATGACCTTTGACAATGGACCCTAGAGTGGTATCAAATTCTTGTGATGTTAAAATCCTTAATGACAAAGAAAAATGAATGAGTTATTTGCCTCCATATTTGTGGTGAAATCCCCTAAGTTCAAGTAAATCATAGACAAAGGTGTGAGCCCCAAAAAAGTGTTGGAAGAGTAATAGAGGAAAGTGGTAAGTATAAGGCACAGAGCAAAGGTTATGTGTTTAGTGCCCTTACTCACCAAGTACCCAAAGTGTGTGCTTAGTGGGTGAGGAAGCATAGGTTATTGAGTACAAATTATTAGGTACCCAAGCAAGGGGATCAAGACAAGAACTAAGCAAAAGATGACCATGAGAGGTAGAAATTAATTATCCCACTGAGCAAAAAATTCATTGCTCATGGATATTGCTTAACAATGATTACATGGCTTGTGGTCGAAAAATTGAAGAGAAATGCGAGATATAATGCAACATGAACAAGCAGGTTAGGTAGTCTAATTAAAAGTTATGAGCTCCATCATTGTTGAACATGCATGTTTGTCAAAGAAGTGGTTAAGTATGCCATTGATAGAAGCTCCCATGATACTTTGTTTAGCTCAAAGAAGGCCACAAAGGAGGGTTAAAAAGCTAAATGAAGGACACTAAAAGTCATCATAATAAAACAAAAAGAAAGGCCATGGATTGAAGATCAAAGTAAGAGGAAATTCTAGTGAGCATTCAACAAGTAAATGCATAAAATGGATGAATCAATCATAGAGTGGGGGAAATGCAATATTTGAGCACACGGGAGAAAAAGTAAAATATATCATGTGTTTAAATATATGAATCTCTGGAAAAGGGGCATATACTTGGTGGTCATCTTCTCAACAAAAAGGGTTTTGAGGGCTCATTCCACTACATTGAGGAAAGGAACTCCACATCAACAAAGAAGGCATTCTTGGTTTCCCTAGCAAAGTGGAAGGGCCACAAAGGAAAGGAAATTAATGAGAAAAAGGAAACCAAGTAAAGGCCCGCTTGCTTGATGAACCTATGTTGAATGAATAAGAAATAATGGGTATCATTCTGTTGGGAATCACAATTTTCATTAAACCAAAACCCGCAGGTGTTAGTCAACAATCACATCGCTAGAGATAAGGATCCACGAGAGGCAGTTATTCTGTGTTGTGAAACATGCGGGGAGCATTGGTTTATCCAATGTCCAACAATATCCCCCCCAACGCGAGTCAGTTGTGTATCGAACTCATGACCTACGCTTTGATACCACTTGCTGGGAAACATAGTTGTCATTAAAAAAAACCCGCATGTATTAGTTAGCGATCACATCACTAGAGATAAGGATCCATGAGAGGCAGTTATTCCATGTCGCGAAACACATGGGACAACCATAAACCAGGATCTCTCTCTCTCTCTTCTTTATCCAGATACAACCATCATCCATATTATAGCCAATGAGCCCTCAAAGGATCTTGTTCTCTAGCATTGGCATTAATATTGCTATAGTCCCGGAGATGTTAAAGACTTGTGCCTCCACTGTTGCAATCTCTCTTCGGAGTCATTCCTTTGACTACCATTGTACTTTGCCATTTCTAGGATTTGAGATTGTTTCCTTGTCTAACTTGTGCCCATCTTTGGATCTTGCAATATTCCACTGAATCCTTAATATACATTAGAATATCTAATAGTTTGTGTATACCCATGAAGATTTCAGGGGAGCAGAGGCTCGACAAGAATAACATTGGAGTCATGTGATGATAAATCCTTTGAAGGGTGAATGCATCAAAAGTAGTGGTTGCCAATAAGTATTACGTAAACATTTGGCTTAGCCCCATAAGAATATTGTTGGGGCATTTAGTATTTACTCAAATGACAGGTCAACAAACCAATTCCATACTTCATGTTACTGTGTCTTTTTAATTCATGACATTTATAGCACAGGAACAATTTACAATTGGGAAAAAGGTTATTTTTCCTAGCTTTATCCCAACAAATATTATACTTTAAAATTGCCAAGGCCATGTGTGTTGGCTTCTACATTATTTTTTCCCTAGAAAATTGTATTGAGTTTATTGGCTTTCCCTGAAAATGATATAATACTTGGCTACAAGTATTGTTTTGGAGAATTTCAATCACATCCTCTGTATTGAACTATCTTCATCTTTGAGATCTAATTTGTCATGCTTTTCAGCCATTGGACACAACAAGTTTATTTTCCTTAGCCAGAATTATGGTTGCGGGGTTGTCTATGAAGACACTTGCTGCAAGACTAACTAGAAACAACAACTTAAGGTCATACAACACAAAAATGCAACATGTTGATTCATGATTGTCAATTCTAACATATGAATTGTGATACACAAGTCTGCACTCAAAGATAATATAAAGATGAGATAATGTCCAACGACCACACATATACAACAGTGTGAATACAAAGGGAGTGTGAATTGAGATTGCTAAGTACTGCTCCTATAAAATAAAATAAAAGATCAATTAAGTAAAAAGAAGATATAAACTAAACTATACTAGAAATGATTTTTGTATTATAGTAGAATGAAATGGAAGAGATGAGTTGTGATGCAAAAATATGCAAATACTATTGAAAACAAGAGAATACCCTCAGAGAATTAAAAAATCCTAACAACAGGACTGAACTTTAGTATCTGCCTATCAAAATTTCAGATTTGTACGAGCAGAAATTGAAGGATGTAAATTCAAGAGTGCAAACACAGCATGTACAGCGGATTAAAACAACAAATATATTAGGCCCACTCTACACAAATCTGCAATCTGAGCATTCAGGATAAAAAGAGCAGGCTCCAACAACAATTGCATAGAAGTCTTTATTACTCAAATAGAATAATTTCACGACAAGTTGTCATCTCACAAAACCTCCTACTACAACCTACAAGCTAACAGTACTCACTCTTATTATCTATTTCTACAAATGTCTAACTAGTGTGCCCATCCTTTTCATTTATAAGTTAAGAGAAGGTGTTGTTAGAAAACAAGCTAATGATAGCGTTAGTGGTGCATCTCCCTTGAGCATGAGCAACTCCCTCATAACTTTGCCTTGTATGCAAGGATTTTCTTTTAGAGTAGTGCATTATCATAGTAGATATAACTCCTCTCCTGAAGGTGCCTCATTCCATAAGTGTGCACTCATGAATGCACCTGAGATGATGGTGTTAATCTCCTCAACTAGTGTGCCATACTTGGTGGGTGTGACCCAACAACTAATTCATCTATCCTCAAAGGTGTCGTTATAAGATTCTAGTTGTATTTAAGAATATTTCTGACTGGTGTACCACAATCTAGCTTTGCAATCCTGGTGCTGCTCAACTTCTCAAGGTTGAGGTGAGACCAACTCGGACCAACTAGGTAATCTAACACTCCTGAGATTTTTTTTTTTTAAATTCTACAGTTTTCCTGTGCCAACAATTATACAACATTTTAACCTCATGAACTAGTCTCCTCTATTCTCTTAGCTAATTCTATAAGCACTTATTGTTGTTGTCAAAGCTTTTACTCTCTAGTCCCATTGAGCTATTTCAGTTATTTGTGGACATTGATCTATTTTCATTTCATTTCTTCAAATTTTTTTATTGTTATGCGTTACCTTTGGCCAGTGCCTTCTTTCTTACCTATGATTTTTTTGCTTAAGCATTCCAGCCAGCCAGAGCAACAGGGGCAGCAGGAGCCATGCAGTCCAGCCAGAGCCCACCAGGGGCAGCGCAGGGGCAGCAGGAGCCACGCAGTCCATCCAGAGCCCAGTAGGGGTAGCGCAGAGGCAGCAGGAGCCATGCAGGGCTAATGCAGGCCTAGTCAGGGCAACGTAGGGGCAGTGTAAGCCCTTCAGGTGTGACGTAGACCCTTACTGAGAAACGCAGAGGCTGACGCAGGCCAGTTAGGCTGATGTAGAGGGATTTAGAGCAGCATATTACTGTCGTTTTTATTTCTCTGTTGAGTGAACCAGTTTTGGTGCCTAGGATTGTTGTACTTAGATTCTACATAATAATGAGAACCGTCTAGATCTAGCTGCACCGGTTTTCCCACATTGGGTTTTTTCTGGGGATAGTTGTCCAGAAAATCCGTGTGTCACTTTTTCTATGAGCATGTTATTCAGTATTTGATCTGTATGTGTAGGTTGCTAGTTGTATTTACTATTTACTTCACTAATTTATTGAATATTTCAGAAATTGACTTGTAACTTAATTCAAGTAGGAGAAATAAATCAAGATACTGCAATAGGGTTTCTTAGATTAAGAAATTTTCACATTCCCTAGGTCTAGCCCCATTAGGTCACCTAGGGCAACAATTTCCCAGGAATCTAGCTAGAGAAAATCTTCTATCTCCTAGAGGCAGATGCATTGCTGTGTGCCCTCACTCTCCTCATAACTTGGGCCAATTTCGATGGTGGAATCTCCGGATACCTCAAGCCCTAGCTCTAGGATCAAGTTTTTCCTAGGTGTTCCCAAGGATAGAACCTAGTAGGATCAATTTGACCTATCGAAGTAAAAACTCTTGTCTGATCCTTTCCCATCACCTTGTCCAGGATAGGAACATCATTGGTTGCTAAATTCCATCCCCGAACCTGGGTTGGGTCCACTTGGCCCCGTGTGGTCCCATTTGGTGTCAAAGGCCTTTCATCAAGGACCATTTGGGAATCCAAGTTCCCAAAGGATTTTAGTGATTGAGAACTTCCTTCATAAGTCTTATTCTTCTCCCTCAACCCTTCAATCCCCCTCCTCTCTCCCTAGAAGATAATTCCCTTTCTTAAAAGGAAAGCAAGTCCCACTCTTTATTTTATCTTAGGGAAAGGGTTTCGAGGGTCACTTCCCACCTATTCACTTCCCACCTATTCATTGACCTATAGTCTACAAGTGACTTCCTAAACTATTGGGACTCCACCCACCGATGAAAGTCTATGAAGAGCAAGGAGCCTTAGCTATGGTGACAATGGGCTAAGCCTCCATCGTTTCCCTTATCCTAGTAGTTGCCCTCTTAGGAACCCCTTTTAGATCCACTACTAGTTTGAGTGGTAACATGTTGTTCACAATTCCATTTGTGAACAACTCTTTGGTATGCCCACTTTTGCCATACTACAGCTCCAAGATGAGATGTCCAGGGCTATGGAGGCTGCCCTTCTTCTCACTGAATCAATCCTCTACAATATAGTGAACTAGGGCTAGTTGGTTGGCCCACTTGATTGTTACTTTAGTCCTTCAAAGTCTGCAAATCCTTAGGCCCTATACACCTGCCCTTCTACCAATTTTGTTGTCCTTCACCAGAACAAGAGTCAGGGCTCTTCTTTGATAGTAACCTAACAACCCTCCAACTGTACTTGGCCTACCATCAATCTGCCCAACCACAGTCAATTCCTTTTACTGATCTAGGGCCCACAATATTGTCTTCATCTAGGGCTCTTCAAATCTACCACCTAACAATGGTTTGAGTCCTCTCAAGATCATTGTTCTTGTGTATCGACAATTTGATCTTTGTTGTCCAATCTATGAACAAATATGAACTACTCCTCTTATCATACTTCTAACAATCTATAGATGACTGAACTAGGGTAAAAAATCAGCCACTAACAGTCCATTTACTAATTTTTTATAGGTTTCTTCAGATCTTTGTCTAAAACTCTATGGAAAGTCCACCAAAATCAACTCCTCTGCATGTCAATCCATTCTTCATATGGCACATTTCTTCTGCATGCTCAATCTTCTGCTTAGGTTCCACCCTCCTTTGGATCTGTTGTCTCCACAGATACTGAATCTGCAAACCATCTTCCAGATCTGTGGTCTTTATTGCATAAATAAACCTCGCTCTAAGGGTCACAACCCATCTTCTTCTACGCAAATTTGTCACAGTCTTAAGGTCATACCTTATGAACTAAACATGCTAGGAAACTATCCTAACTAGGGCATTATATTTATGTACTTCTAATTGTTGTAGAACAAACCCTATCCACACATAGAAAAAACACGACTCTTGCCTCCATAAGAGACTCGACCTAGCTCATATGGATCCATAGATTCTGGGCATTTCTTTGACTGAATCTTGACATGAACTTCAAATCTCAATGTCGACCCTCAAACTAGGGTTAACTAAGTCAATATTACGCCTGCGTCAACTTTTGTTATGGCTCTAAATTATAGTGCAAGCCCTCCTCCATTTATGTTGGTCTTTATCACAGACCTTGTGGCCTACTAACCACCACAAGGAAATATGGTATCAACCCTCTCTTCTATTTCATGTAGAAAATCTAACCAACAGGATTCAATCTGATCTTGTAATCATGTACTAAAACAAGATACCGAATCCTTCCTACAATTTGTGGAAACAAAACAAAATCACACAATCACATATAAGTAAGAGAAACAAGTTATCAATCGCACAACACAATATGTATCTGGGGAAGCAACTGCTCAAAACCCTCTATCTCTATTTTGTATTAAGTCAAGGAATCATGAAACAACACAATGCTTAATCTCTCTTGAGATTCTCCAGCGCTTTGCCAATTGTCTCTTGCTGATCTAGGAAAAATCGGCCTAGTACTTAGCCAATTCTCAACCTTCCTTTAGCCTGCCTTGCTCACACAATTCATATGGAATTATCTCCATCATAATTAGGAAAATCAACCTTCCTTGATTCGCAATCCATCATGGCATCCCAATGACTTTATAATTGCACATGGGAATTTTTCAATAAATACAACTGATAGTTATGTTCCTCTGAACTGTGTTACAATAAGGATCAAGGGTCTTTTTATTATTTAAAATAAGATAAAACCCTAAACAACCAAAACCATATCCTGAGGAGATGTAACACCAAGAGTTTATGGGCCTCGTTGGGGTTAATTGGGCAGCCAACTTCTCGGGGTCGTAACTTGGTCATATGATATTTGTTTGACGCACATGATACCTCGTTAGAAATATCTCTCCGATGACTACAACTTCTAATATGATTTCTATGAAATCACCAAACCTTTCATGCCAAAAAAACGTCATTTGGGGCCTCAAAATGGCTTCGAAAGTTCAGGACCTGAAAAACTGACAAAAATAGTAAATTGTGCTATAATTAAGGAAAATGAAAAACTGAAAGAGACAATGGCGAGGGCCCAAGTGGAATAGGTGGGTGGCCACCAATATCCACCTCGATCACCTTAAATCGAATTTCTTGAGCTAACTCAATCATCATGACTTAGTTAATTGACACAAGTTTTTATGAGACGAAATTACAATTTATTTAAGGGAAAAATAAATTAGACGCCTCACATTCCTCACTCCTAGTACATCAAAATTCCTCACCAGTGTGGGTGCATTTTTTTTTGTCCTTTCTAGTTGCCACTTTCACTATTTCTTGTTGCAAATTTCAACACTCCCTCTCAACAAGAAAGGAATTCAATCTATCCCCATCTGGTACCTTTGGAATGTTCTGCATGCTACACTTCTCTAGTGTTGTTTTCACCTGCAAATCTTGAAACTGAATAGCCTCTGAACAAATGAATCATTATAATGCATCTGTCATCAGATTCTTCTGACTGCTACTAGCTACTGCACCTGTCTAGTACTGAATTCTCTGCACTGCTGCTGACATCTGCATATGTGCCCTTTGAACTGTTGCTAACTCTATTTGTGCTCCAGTATTTGACATCTGTCACTCTGATTTATGTTTTGCTGACATCTGACTACATCAATCTAACTAATCCTTCCTACTACTATTGTACTGTGGGCTCCTTGTAGCCAGGTTCGATCCATGAGACACGCCATCTCAATGGACCTTGCCCAAATTTCTTATCTTGGGATTATGTCTACACGTAACCCCACCTTACACCTCGAGGTATGGCTGCTCCCTCTTCCCATCTAGCTCGAAATTTCCCCCTCATGGAGGTATCTGCTTGAGTGGATGCTTCCACTCAGTCTCCTCTCTGCTTCTCCAATTGTGGTAGCTACTCCACAATCTTCTGAGACTGCTTCTCATGAGGATGCATGTTGAGAGGTAATCTATGCTCCCTCTAAACCACCAAGTCTCTAACTTCTGCCTTTCGCCTCAAAGCTTTGCATGCATGATCAAATCTTTTGTTTGAGATGTATAAAAGAATTAACATGTGGAAAATTGTAGCTTTTAAAACAAGAAACTTTAAAGGCATAAGCGGAAAAAGAGAGAAGAAATTAACATCATGCACAAAGACACAAGAGTTGATATCGGAGTTCATCCAGGAGGGACTACGTCTCCGGGCCCTGCTCTAATAGTGGGGAGGCCCTGCTTTCATTAAATGGAAAAATGAAAGTACAAGTACAAAATGAGGAATTACACCCTTATACCTGCCCAATCTGGAAATGGCCGAAAATTGCAGACCTCTGATGACAAAATGGGCAGCACCGTTGGATTTGTGGCGTCGAGTAGTGCTGAATCCATATAAAACTTGCCCCAATCGGACAAAGTGAAAATCTGGCCCCTCTGGGAAAATGGCTCAGATCATGGTTCCGCCCCCTCCTGCACACTGCTCAAGGTTCCACTGCCTCGTTTTCCGTGCCCGCTCCTGTCCGTCCTTGGGCGCACAAATGAATGTAGGTTTAAATAATAAAACTCGGGCGGATTCTTCAAAGCGACCATTGGACGAGTTGGTTGAGATGCACATTGTTTGGGCGGAGGTCGGGTGGTCAAATCCCGACCCTGCCATAAAAAGCCGACTGTTTTAATAACCGCGTTCCATTTTTAAATAAGCGTTGTAACTGTTGATAAATTCAAAATTTCCGTTTGAACCGTTGAATATTTTTTAAAATATTTGAAGTGATGTGGGGGGGCCGGACCCATGTTGGGCGGCCCGCCCCATATGATAACGTGCCATGTGTATTGGCGGTGCCCCATTTAATATGGCCGTAAGTATAGTGGACCGCGGGGGTGGCGGGGTTGACCACCCGCCCCCCAACAATATTTCTTTTTTTAAATATAATGTGGATGCATGCAGATGGGGTGGCGGGGTTGGTGGCCCGCCACCCATATTATATATTTTTTTTGTTTTTTATTGTTAATAAAACAAACTGTTGCCTTTTAAACCTTCGAATTTTTGACCGAAGGAGTGCTTTTAACGTTCCCACAAATTTGCCCGGAATCTGGCCAGGTTGGTCGGAATCCGGTGGCCAGGTTTCAGCAAAATTGTTGCCTCCTTAGTCTGCCACATCATCAAGTCAACCTCTGAACTTTGACTGCTCCTAACTCCTTCATACGGACTCGGAATTGAGTGCCGTCTGCGCCGTTGGATTCAGAATTTTGAGATCTACAACTTGAACTTGGTTCGAAGGATTTTCGAACACTTTGATTTCTGAGCCTTGTACTTAAGCCATTTGTACCTGTACCTGTGTAATCCACCTGGATCATTCCTCCCCACTAAAGATCTTTGGGACCCCAAAGCCTCATCGATCAACGAGGCAAGTGAGGGAATTTCTCCCTCCCCTCTACCTTTCCTTCTCTATTCTATCCTTCGTTGATGTGGATCCACACTATCGCCAACTTGAAATTGATGGTCAACTCGGTGCTTATCATGTCGGGCCTTATATCGAGCCTGACTCTTCTCCAGCTGCTCTTGCACTACTTGGTGAATCGTCTGAATCCGCTGAATGAACCGCTGTGCTTTATCCCTGTCATCACGCCCACTGGCATCTTCATCCCTTCCATAGATCATATCGAAAGGGTCCTTTGGTAAGTAACCAAAGCATGTCTCAAAAGGTGAACGCTGCGTAGAGGAATGCACTGCTCGGTTGTAAGCGTGCTGCACATATGGAAGGTGTTCATCCCACAACTTGGGATGTTTGCTGCAATAGCCTCGCAACAAGTGTACCACGGTACGATTAACGACCTCTGTCTGTCCGTCGGTTTGTGGATGGAATGCCGTGCTTCTCTTCAACTTGGTATCCATCATGCGCCACAAGCTGGTCCAAAACTCTCCAAGGAAACGAGAGTCTCGATCTGACACAATCGACGTGGGCAACCCAAAGTGGACCCAAACATACTGAAAGAAAAGACAAGTAGTCTGCTCAGCAGTGACCTGCTTTTTACAAGGCATCAATATGCACATTTTGCTAAAGCGGTCGACGACAACATACAAATAGTCGTGACCCTTTCTTGACATAGGCAAACCTCCTACAAAATCCATCGACACACTTTCCCATGGACGACCCAGAATAGAGAGTGGTGTGTAGAGCCCGAGTTTTCTATTAGAGGGCTTTGAAACAGAACACATCACACATCCCTTTACAAAACGGGTTACAATGTTTTTCATATGGGGCCAAAAACAAAACCTTTGCAAATGACATAAGGTCTTTTCGACACCAAAGTGACCAGACACAAGAGAGGTATGCGCCTCTCGAATTACATGTACCCTTTCTGCTGTGGGTATGCACAATTTACCAAGGTGATACAACAGCGTCCCCTGCAAATGATAGTTGTCCACCTGTGAACCATGAGTTAGTTTTGCATAAACTTCTTTAAAGTCATCATCGTTAGTGTACTGTTCAACATAACTTTCAAAAGATAATGACGCATTATGCAAAATAATAGAAGCAGCGATAGGAGGGCAAGAGAGCATGTCTGCTACTTTGTTACTAGTGCCCTTCTTATACTTTATTACCAGATGAAATTGCTGTAGGAACCCCATCCACCTGAAATGACAAGATTGTTATAGCTTGGTATATGACTGAAGGTACTGCAAGGGCGGATGATCCGTATGGATGATGGTCTCCTTGCAGATCAGGTAGTGTTTCCACTTTTTCACACTTTGGACCAAGGCATACAATTCCTTGTCGTAAGTGGGGTAATTTATTACAGCCTGGGAGAACTTCTCCGAATGGTAACAAATCGGCTTCTTTTGCTGCAAAAGTGCAGCTCCCATGGCGTACCCACTGGCATCGGTTTCGATCTCAAAAGGCTGCTGGAGATCGGGTAAAGCCAAGACTGGTGCGGTGCTGATTTTCTCTTTCAGTGCTTCGAAGGACTTCTTCTGTTTTCCTCCCCACTGAAAGGCTTGTTTGATACTTATCAAAGTGTGTAAGGGTGATGCAATAACGGAGAAGTTGGCAATGAACCTCCTCCAGTACTGTACTGCACCTAAAAAACTTCGGACATCTGTTACATTGGTAGGCTTAGGCCAATTTACAATCACCTCGACTTTTGAGGGGTCTATTTTTAATTGACCATTACCGATAATATGACCAAGGTAAACCAAAGAGGTTTTCCCAAACTCACACTTTGACAACTTTACATACAATTTTTCTTTCTTTAAAACATCAAGCACTTTGATTACATGGCATACATGTTCCTCCCAAGTCCTACTAAAAACAAGAATATCATCTAAATACACAAGGACAAACTCATCAATGAAAGGCCTAAAAAGATCATTCATGACCCTCATGAATGTGGTTGGAGCGTTGCAAAGTCTGAATGGCATCACCATCCATTCGAACAACCCCTGTTTGGTCTTGAAGGCGGTTTTCCACACATCCTACTCTGCAATTCTGACCTGGTGATAACCACTACGCAAATCCAATTTGGTGAAATAAACATCATTTTTTAATTGATCTAATAAATCATCAATGCGAGGGAGAGGGTATCGATTTTTCACCGTGATTTTGTTTAGTGCCCGATAATCCACGCACATCCTCCATGTGCCATCTTTCTTAGGCACTAACACGATCGGCGAGCCACAAGGAGAAGTACTTGGCCGAATGACCCCTTGGTTCAACAGTTCCTGTACTTTCTTTTTGATTTCCTCCATTTCGATGGATGACATCCTGTACATACCAATGTTTGGTAATGGAGCATCATGTTGCAAATGGATCTCATGTTGGATCCCTCGTTTTGGAGGCAAACCTTTGGGTTCCTGAAACAACTCACCATAGTTAGAAATAACATCACATAATTCCTGTTTATGAGCCGGATCACATCCTCGAAAAGCATCGGTTATTTCTTCATCCTTTGCTCTCACAACCATGAGAAAACACCCCTTGCTGGAATTCACCAGTCTCTTCATCTGTCCTGCACTTACAAGGCTGGCACTGACTTTGGTTTGATGAGCTCTTACAATGTATTCTACCCCATCTTTAGTGATTTGGTATTTATTTTCATGGCAAAAGAAAACTGCTTTCCTATCATAAAGATAGGGACTCCCCAACACAATGCCACAGATATCCAATGGCATTACATCCAATTCTACTTCATCTACCAGCTTAGAAGCAATAACAAATTTTACCTTACACTGCTTGGTTACATTTAGTTTTACTTTATCATGTATCCATCCAAGCGGATAAGGTTTTGGATGAGGCTTAACTTCTAAGCCTAACTTTTTAACCAAGGATTCTGAAATAAGGTTTGCTTGAGAGCCCGAATCAAATAGAGTTTCTACTTTTGCATGGTTTATAACAACTCTAATATGAAACAACTCAATTCTCTTACGTTCATTAGAAAGAGGCTCATTTGATGTACTAGTGCTTTCATGTGATTCAGAATCATGAAGAGAATGAGTACTTTTTGCCCCTGCTGCTGTGATCAATGCCTCATCGCCTGAGTCGGATCCAAGGTCCTGTTGTGCGGTTGCTACCGTCTTCTGCTTACCCTTTCCTCCATATCTCTTCGGCTTCTTTTCTGGATAAAGTTTCCAACAATGATCGTCGTCATGGCCTTCCTTTTTGCAGTGAGTGCAATAAGGCTTTTCTCCTTCATCCTTCTTTGTTGACGTCGTCTTCTTTTCCTTTCCCTTTCCTTTCCCTTTGAATTTTCCATTTGAAGGTTTGGAAGGTGGTTTCTTCGAATGATCGTCCTTATCATTTCTGCCCCTGTTCTCAAGATGAATGGCCTTCACACTGGCCGAGTCAATGGTAGTAGGTTCAAACATTAACAATGAATGCCTAATGTAACTATGCAATGAACCAATGTACTTAGTTACAACTTCAGGAGAATCTAAAGAGATGCCCAAACTTAATGCCTGTTTTCGAAATTCTTCAGTAAAGGTTTGCACATTTTGTCCTTTACCTTGCCTTAGGTACTACCACTCCATTAAGGCTTTCTGCTTGTAACCTAAGGGATAGAATTGATTTTTAATTGCAGTAATAAAATCTGACCAGGAAGAAAGAAGGTTACCCAAGTTACTGCTGCTTCGAAGTTTGCTCTCCCACCAGATGAGAGCTGTGCCACTCAATCGAAGAGAAGCCAATTGGATTTTTGCCTCGTCCTCCATAATCTGTTGGATCCTGCAATAGAGTTCAAGCTGCCTAATCCAATTGTTAAGCTTCTCAGCATTACTTTCACCATTATATACTGGTAGATCAAACTTAACATATAACTTAAAGAAAGGCTTGTTAGATGCATTTCCAGAATTTTTATTATGATGGTTAGAAGAGGAGGAAGGACTTTCATTTCCTGAAGGGGGTGGATTTCCTCCACCATCTCCATGCGCTGAACCTTGCCCTTCTAAAGAATGATCTCCTGTTTTCTCTAACCTTTCAAGTCTAGAGAATAGTCTCTCTACTCGATCTACCATGGTATAGAAAATTTTGCGGAAATTGAGCTCCTCTTCATTCCGATCTTCGTCTCCCATGTTCCTTCTCTGATGTGCACGTCCTGCTTCGAGATCAAAAGCCTGTAGCGTCCCTTCGCCTCTTCTTAGCCTACTTCTTGTTAGCATACAAACATGTAATTCACATCTACAAACACCCGCTCCGATACCACTTGATCCAAAATCTTTTGTTTGAGATGTATAAAAGAATTAACATGTGAAAATTGTAGCTTTTAAAACAAGAAACTTTAAAGGCATAAGCGGAAAAAGAGAGAAGAAATTAACATCATGCACGAAGACACAAGAGTTGATATCGGAGTTCGTCCAGGAGGGACTACGTCTCCGGGCCCTACTCTAATAGTGGGGAGGCCCTGATTTCATTAAATGGAAAAATGAAAGTACAAGTACAAAATGAGGAATTACACCCTTATACCTGCCCAATCTGGAAATGGCCGAAAATTGCAGACCTCTGATGACAAAATGGGTAGCACCGTTGGATTTGTGGCGTCGAGTAGTGCTGAATCCATATAAAACTTGCCCCAATCGGACAAAGTGAAAATCTGGCCCCTCTGGAAAAATGGCTCAGATCATGGTTCCGCCCCCCTCTGCACACTGCTCAAGGTTCCACTGCCTCGTTTTCCGTGCCCGCTCCTGTCTGTCCTTTCTTGGGCGCACAAATGAATGAAGGTTTAAATAATATAACTCGGGCGGATTTTCCAAAATCACCCATAGCTGAATTGGTTAAGATCCAATTTGTTTGGGCGGAGGTCGGGTGGTCAAATCCCGACCACGCCATAAAAAGCCGACTGTTCAAACTGCATTTCATTTTTTAAAGACCCGCACTCCATTTTTAAATAGGCGTTGGACCGTTGTATATTTTTAAACTGCGTTGATAAGATGTGGGGGGGCCGGACCCATGTTGGGCGGCCCGCCCCATATGGAAACGCGCCACATGTAAGTTGCGGTGGCGGTGGGGTTAACAACCCCCGCCCGTATTAATAATGCGGCCGTTGTTTAATGTGGAGACCGCGGGGGTGGCGGGGTTGACCACCCGCCCCCCAACAACACATTTTATTTTTAATATATATTGTATGGATGCGTGCGGATGGGGTGGCGAGGTTGGTGGCCTGCCACCCATATTTATATTTTTTTTTTGTTTTATTTGTTAATTAAAACAAACCATTGCTTTTTAAACCTTCGAATTTTGACCGAAGGAGTGCTTTTAACGGTCCCACAAATTCGCCTGGAATCTGGCCAGGTTGGTCGGAATCCGGTGGCCGGGTTTCAGCAAAATTGTTGCCTCCTTAGTCTGCCACATCACCAAGTCAACCTCTGAACTTTGACTGCTCCTAACTCCTTCATACGGACTCGGAATTGAGTGTCGTCTGCGCCGTTGGATTCAGAATTTCGAGATCTACAACTTGAACTTGGTTCGAAGGATTTTCAAACACTTTGATTTTTGAGCCTTGTACTCAAGCCATTTGTACCTGTACCTATTTAATCCACCCTCGGACTAAGAGATCAATGCATCCGCACCTTAATTGCATATACGTTCTTTGACTCACAGACAAATGACAATGTCCTGAAGTTACAAAAAGTTTATAAAAAAGAGTTGCTTTTAAATCGATGATATCTCCCTCATCCGAGCTCTGATTTGACCGGATTTTTTTTCCATTTGGGTAGATTTTTGCAAGGAATCCAAATATTCTATTTGTTTTCAAAAAATTTACACCAAAATCTTCAGATATTCTCTATAAAATCGTCGCCCAAAAAATTCTTGCTATGATACCATGTAGAAAATCTAACCAACGAGATTCAATCTGATCTTGTAATCTACTAAAACAAGATATTGAATCCTTCCTACAATTTACGGAAACAAAACATGATCGCACAATCACATATAAGTAAGAGAAATAAATTATCAATTGCAAAAAAACATGATGTATTTGGGCAAAGAAACTAATCAAAACCCCTCTATCTCCATTGTGTATTAAGTCAAGGAATCGTTAAAAAATACAATGCTTAATCTCTCAAGGGATTCTCCAGCACTCTATCAATTGTCTCCCGTTGATCTATGAAAAATCGGTCTAGTACTTAGCCAATTCTCATCCTTACTTCAACCTGCCTTGCTCATGCAATTTCTAGGGAATTAACTCATTAATTAGGAAAATTAGTCTTCCTTGATTACACAATCCAGCATGGCATCCAAATGACTTTATAATTGCACATGGGAAATTTTCTCTGAATACAACTAATAGTTATGTTCCCTTTAACCTCTGTCTCAACTGGGTATTCCTCGAAACTGACATGCAAGAAACTATTAATAGTGAATTATCATTTATCTAATTTATCACTCATTGTGACTTAAATCTAATTTAATTCACCGGACCTCTCACTAGCTCATCACTCAGTTAGAACTAGTTAAACTAATTTTAACTCATTTAATTGAGTTAATTACACTTGCACCCCACTAATGCATCAACTTCAACTGGACCCCAAAAATATTAGAATCCCTCTAGATGCCTCATATTAGACCCTCAACTTGAATTTCTTGAGCTAACTTGGTCATCATGACTTAATTAACTGACACAAGTTGTTATGAGATGAAATTACAATTTATTGTCCAATTTATTTAAGGGAAAAATAAATTAGACGCCCCACATTCCTCACTCCTGGTGCATCAAAATTCCTCACCAGTGTGGGTGCATTTTTTTTGTCCTTTCTCGTTTCCAATCTCACTGTTTCTTGTTGCAAATTTCAACATTTCAGAATTTGATGCGGCCTTCACACAAAGACACCATTGAAATCACATGCCCAGATTCTCATGAGAAACCTCTCTTAAGCTCGATCTTCCAGAAGAGAACCAACAATATGCCATCCTACTTCCTAGCGCAAACCGACCCTTAAGGTATGCAACATTCTTCTAAACCCTCACATGATGATCTTGCTCTTGGAGGATGATCATGACCTCCCTTTAGCAACCCTTACTCAGCCCTCGTACTCGACCTACTTTAGGACTACATCTCTCTTCACCCCCTTGATGTGCCGGATAGTGGGAATACATGTCAAACATGCTAAGATGTGCCAAGTGATAAGGCATGCCAAGATGTGCAAGGGTGTGTCAATGCATGTTAGGGACTTTCAAGACAACAAAAGGGAGAAGAAAGTTAAACTACAAGTAAATGAACACATAAGAGGGTTAATAAGTCATTAATTTACCTTTTCCAAGAGGGGCATGCTAGGCACACCAACACTAGGCAGCAATAGGTGCCAAGTGCAAAGTCTTAGTGCATTCTAAGTGCCAAGTATTCCTTTGTTTCTTCTCATCTACTTTCCAACAATTGATCATCACAAATAAATTTAATATTAAACCATGCTAAATCATACCAAGGCATCTCAACGTATTCCATACATGCTAAGACTTTCCAAGCGCCAATATGTGTCAGGGACTAGTGTTATGCATGTTGTGAAGTGGAAGGGAATGTTGAAGAGTGTTGAGGTGTGCTAGAGAGTGATAATGCATGTTGATGAGTGTTAAGGAGTACTAGGAAAAAACATTAAGGGAGAACTAGGTAAAAATTCATGGAAGTTAATGAATATGAGGAACGTGTACTGCCAGAGACTAGTGTTAATGGTCAGTGTTAGTTGTCATGCCAAGGAGGGAGTGAAAAGGTATGCTAAGCATTAGTAAGGCATGCTAGGGAATATCAAGGCATGTTAAGAATTCCCAAAGTGTGCTAATTATATCATGTGCCAATTAATAGTGCCAAGATATGCCAATACATGCTAGGTGCTAAGGATGTGGCGTAAGGTGCTAGGGTATGTCAATATGTGTCAAGGGAAAAAAAGGAAGAACCAATAAGAGGGTTAATAAGTCATGACTTTATCTTTTTGAAAAGGGGCATGCTAGGCACACTAATAATAGGTCCCAATACATGCCAAGTGGCATTGTGTGCCAAGTGCTAATGTATGTCAATGCATTCAACCAAGGTATTCCAGGGCATGCTAGGGACTATATGCAGCATGCCAACACATGCTAGGAGAGTTCCATGTTGTGCTAGCGCATGCCACCATGTGCTTGGGTGTCAATGCCATCACAAGATGTTCTAGGTACAAAGATGTTCCAAGACATGTGGGGTAATAAGAAATGTTAGTGTGTGCCGAAGCATTAATTTAAGGTGTGCCCAGATTGTTGAGGATTGTTAGGTCTTTCTCATTAATAGAATTTTCAGAGCTCGATTATGTATTAAATAATATGTTTCCTACACACAATAGTGGAACTTTATCTAAATGGAATTTTCTAGATAATAAACTTAATAGATATGAATCATGTGTTGACTCATAGGAAATCTCTATTCAACTAGTCATTACTTGAGGGAAATGATACACGCTTATTACTTCTTAAAAAATTGACTGACCCTAACCACTATGGCCTTGGACATATTATACAAAATGCTCCACAATAATGGTATTAAATCATTATATTTTGACAAAAAATATATCAATAGGCACATAGCGTCATCAAAAACTCATTGGAATGATCAATGATGACGAACATTTTTTGATCGTCACCAAAAGTAACAAAAAGAGCATTGGTGAGGGTCATTAAAAGTTCGTCACTAGAAGTGTCACCAAAGAGAGAATTAGTGATGGGCCTTTAATGACCCTCACCAAAAGTGAAATGTCTTTGGTGACAGACCATAAAGGACCATCACTATATACACTTACAGTGACAGTTTTTTAATGATCAATGATGACGGAAATTTTTTGACCGTCACCAAAGTAACAAAAAGAGCATTGGTGAGGGTCATTAAAAGTTCGTCACTAGAAGTGTCACCAAAGAGAGAATTAGTGATGGGCCTTTAACGACCCTCACCAAAAGTGTCATTGAAAATGTCTTTGGTGACGGACCATAAGGACCATCACTATATACACTTACAACATGCTTTTTTAATGACTATCACATATTTGATATCAGGACGGACCTTAAAGGTCCGTCACAAGCATGACCCCGACCAATGTGCTTTTTCGGTGATGCCCTTGCCATGCTAAGAGAATTTGCATGAGTTGATAAGTGGGAGAGTGGCGTTTCTGCTTTGAGCGAGATACTGAGCATCCACATAATGCAGGTTTTGTTGTTGGTTTGAAACCCAGCTATGCATCCTCTAGAGAGGGCTAGCAACTCTCTTCATTTGGGTGGACATTATTTTTTCCTTATGTGACCTGCAAGGAAACAAAGTAAATCAACATAGTGTTTTATCAACATAATAAATGCAACATTTTATCACAGCTAAAATCAGTTGGACCCCTGCATAGTCCTGTCTTGCATAAAGATGAATGAGCAACTTGTGTACGCTTATACCAAACTTGCTCCTCCTGAAGATTCCTCTTGGGGAATTCATAAAAGTTTGTGGCCTGTGTCAAGTTTGACCAATCAGTAAACTCTTCTTATTACTAGGAATAGCCATTCCTTTACCTGGTTCCCTCCCCGTAACACCTCTTTCCTCTTTTACTTGCTTGAAAAGCGGCGATGAGAACACATGCGCACTGCCTTCGATGGGATGTCCTTTTCAAAAAAACACTTTTCTACCCACCTATCATATTTGAAATAAAAATCGACGGGTTCTGATCCCTTGCAATCAAATCATATTAAGCAATAAAGATTCTGATATTTACTATCTTCAATAGTGGATGGCTATCATTGCCCTGAAATCATCAATATGGTTCAGCTTCTACTACATAATTTACACTTTTAAAACAAGTAGTGATGCCAAGTATATGCTATAATAGCAAGAAAAACTATAGAATTTAATTCCAAGAATGTTTTTTCACTAAGCAGAGCGGGGAATATTGACAAGCTTCGAAAGCTTCTCATACAGATCATATTTTCAGCGTCCACTCTAGTTCCATGGATTGCTTCTTTAAGAGTCTCAGCTGAAAGGAATCTCTATCCATCGGAAGTATATGGAAGTAATCGATATGTCTATCAGTTGATTTACGAAGATCCTATACTCTCATTAAAAATATATAATTTTAAGCGATCATGTTTGATTTATCAATATATCCTCACATTGCTTTCTAGAAGTTACCAAAGGTAACACCTACGTTAGGGGCGTGCTAATATATCCTCACATTTCTTTTTGGAAGTTACCAAAAGTAACGCATACGTTGAGGCATGCTACTTGGTTTTGTGATGTACTTGGTGTAATATATCCACGTTCTTTCTAAAATAATTTATTACACCTTTTAAGACAATCACCCGATGGCTTCACAAATGCCCATCCTTGCGTAAGTAATGATTTTACATGAGGGCATAACCCAACATGGAGGTCGCATGGTCAGAGAGTCACACCTGGTCCTGGATTTTTTGGTTCCCGACCTTGCGACTTGGCGACCACGAAGGTCGCATTGTCGCAGATCCTGCTAAGTCGCATTTCACGTTAACGCCGTAGACTTGCGACTCAGCGACCTGGGTAGAAATGCGACCTCCTAATGGTTACATAGTCGCAATTTTTTCTGGGTCACAATGGACTCATCAGAGGTTGATTTGCAATCTGATGACCAGCAGCACTCAAATACTTGACCATATTCATCGTTCACTCGCCCTCCGACCCCGGTGCTATGTCTACCTCGTGCGTTGCAGCATTTATGCTTTTTCGTCGTGATGAGGAGTGCATCTCTGATAACGCACACATATATCTCGTCCACGCATCCTTTTGCCATCAGCATTGAGATGAACGCGCCATGCTGTGCAAATGAGCCTTCCCCATAATTTTCGTTTATGCTTCTTACCTAATCCATTGAAAGCTATCCCAGCATGTCAGGCGAAATGCAAGAACCTGCAATGAATTTTTCAAAGCTACTAAGACATGACTGGTATTTTTTCACTGCAATACAATTATAATATTATAGTACAACCACTTTCATACAATCCAGAGGGTCAACGAATCATGCTGCTTGTAAAATAAATCTTTATTGCAAGATCATCTTAATGGTTGTAGCAGCTTTTATGATTTCCCATCGGAACCTTTAGGTAGATATCACAGAGGCAACACGCTATTGTTGACAAGTGTCTGTGGTGCGATATCCTCTGGTTTGTCGGGTGTTACACGAATTTCAGTTCAGGAATTTTTGTGAGACCATGTGAAATGATACTATTGAAGTTACATTACAATCATTTCATAAAATCAAGATCTTCTTATTCTGTTAGGACTCTGGCATTGGTGTCAAAGAAACCTCTTCACCAAGTTTCTCCCAAACATTTGACATATCACAAACTGACTTAGAACACACTGGACAAAAGAGCTGCAGGTGTCGTTGCATCTCTTTGAAACATGCCATATGAATAGCGCACCCACAAGGTAGTACATTAATATCCCTCGTGGACTTGAACAAAAACTCAAAACAAACGGGACAGTTGTGGTGTATTACTCCTTCTACACAAGGATGGAAATCCTTCACCATAATCGAATAGCGACAACCACATTTGAATCAGTGGAAGAAATTATCCATGCCCCCAGTTCTACATATACTGCATCCATCACGATGGTATTGCTATTTTGAAATATCATCATCAAAACTTGCAAGTTTCACAAAAGTACTTCCCCGTGCAGATCCCGCAGTTAATACACACTTGATGAACATCTTGTTCAGTGTCACAAAGTGAACAAACGACCCCTTGGACTTTGTGTCGAGAGAACATCATGTCTCTGCTGGAGCTTAACATTAACAAAATTATTTGCTTCATTGTGACAGTGTCTACAAAAAAAAAAAAAAAAACCTCATTGCAACATGGCACTCTAATACGGCATCTCTATTTATCATGTGAGAAACTTTTGTCTTTTGATATTAATGACATTATCATGAAAAAATTTCTGATGCCCAGTGCCTTCCTGTTTCATTGGGTGATGGATGTGTTCTTTTGTTAACCTGTGTGACTAATCTTCATCTGATATGGTTTGAAACCATAACTCTGCACTGTTTAAAACATAGGTTACAGCTTGTCGTAATTTTACAACTCTGCTTTTCTTTTGACTCTAATTGCACCATAGTTATTATAACATTTCCACTATAGGCTTGTTATCATGTTCCGCTCCATGTTTAGACATAAATTTCGATCACTATATATATATATATATATATATATCTGCTCCAAATTTTTTACCATGGGTCGAAACTCTGCCATAGAAATATTCGAGCCCATTTGTAATGTTTTTCATATGGTTCGGCTCCACCATCTTACGTGGTTTTGAAACCATATTGTTTTTGCACCCCGGTTTAATGTTTAAAACCATAACCTTGGTCCATGGATTTTCACCCACCATGTAGCTTAGGGTTAGTAAATATTGTTTCCCAAAGGTGTGTTTGATATTTGAAACTGTGCCATTGTCTTGCCAACACCAACATGTGTGCTTTCGCACTATTGCTCAACATGAAAACGCCTTTGAATGAGATTGTCTTTCTTTAGGGAAATATTCTGAGTCCACTTTGTTCACCTGGGCTATAATTCAGGTTAGACTTGTCGAATTGGTGAAATGTGTTCCTTTCTATGTATGCATCGACATTAAGCTGGTATTGTGCGGGATCTTCAAAACTTACTTTAAGGTGAGATATCTACCATCACGGAATGTAAATACCTCGCCTGGTCCCTATTTAAGCTTAGATTTCATAAATCATAGCAAATGCTTCTGGTTCATGCGAGATGGCATCCGGTACAGACATTTCCAAATGGAGTGATTCTAAGAATCCGATGTACATTAGTGAAGAACGTTTTTTTGCATCAGTGACATAAAAGTTCTTTCTTTGATAAACATGTACCACACCATCCTCCTCCTCCCCTGTTTCGCAACCATGGCCTAGTTGTTGAGCTTAATTTTATTTTCGTCGATGTCGTGACAACATTGATGAGTTTTGCACCTGTGGGATTGACTTGTATGAAACATTATAACATCAATTAGTTCACAGTTACTTTTTGAGAATGGTGCCCCTAGATAAATTATATGAGACCAACGAGCTAAAGAGAAGTACTCAAAAAACATGCTTAATGACCCATGGCGAGAGGGCTGCTAATGTACATCCTTAATGCACAGAAAAGTTCCTATTCAAGCATGTACTGAATGATCCCTCCCACACATGGCGTGATTGCAGCAATAGCGTCTGAGTATGATGGTGAGAAAGCTCATGAGGGGTTGGGGATAGGTCACGAGGATGTCATCGACTACAGGTTAGGCGAAAGACATTAATGGCTAAGCGAGTAGAGGGGAACCCAAAATTTTGAATATAGCCCAAAATTTTGGGTGGTGTTGTAGCGGCTACAACAAATGGCGAACCACTGGTAGAATCTAACATCTCTGCCAACACCACAACAATAGTCTGAGTCCAGATGGTGACACAAGGGGATATAAAACATGTTATGCATGTACCTTTTATATTACTTTGGCCCTTACAGATATTCCCAGTCCTTCTGCCTTAGCTAGGTCTCGTTAATCAAAACACATCAAAGTGGAAGCTCACGGATGCTAGTAGCTTCTTGATGATGTGAAGAGCAGAGCAGCGGGTTTATTATTTTCAGAATTATTTAAAGTAAGTCTCCGGTGTTGTTCCGCTATCAGCAGGCCTAGACAGTACCTCCGCGGAGTCACTTCAAGAAATCACAAGCATTTTTCTGTTGCCAGCGAGCCTGGTCAGTACCCCAGCGGATTCATTGCATTACCTCTCTGCGCAGGAATCCTTTCTCGATCCTTTACCTTTATTTGTTTCATGTGCTTGTAGCACTTATTTTCATGTGCTCATGGCACTTATTCTTCATGGGCGGATGAGGGATCCCGTCTTATTTTACGAGCAAGAGAGGTTGTTTCTTGTTTTACAGAAACTGAAAGATATCCTGACTTGGGTTTGCCCTTGTGCCAAACCTTCACATCCCATCTACCACAATAGGTGAAGCGTGCAAAACAGATCATTAAGATGTTCGAGACTATGCGGGGCACAAGGCTCAAGGTATGGGTATGGGCCGTTCAAACTCATTAGGTTTCCCACGAACAACCGGCTCGTATCTCCCCGGCTAATGAATTTAGACTCATAGGAAATTTGTTGAGAATGCGACTTCAATGACCTGCCCTGAGAGAAGTTGCCTCTTGATGTAACCACCGCAACCTCACACAAATAATGGAGTTACTGCTCCAGAAATCGGGGTAAAACAAGTTAGCAGGCTGATGAGGGTTTCAATGCGAGCTTGCACCATGGTATGCGATATATCAAAACTTTCAAATCTATGTCAACAACTTGCGGAAACAGTGTGAGGGAGAAAGTGTACGATGCAATGTAATGGATGAGGCTCAATATGCAATGCAACGCCATGTGCGAGAAGATGGAAAAGAGGCGCAATACAAGCAGTGATTATTTATGCAGCAACAAGCAAACTGAAAAAGAAATGAGTGTAAAACAATTGTAACATGATGATGCCTAAGATATTAATCATAAGCAGACACACTTTTAAATTATAAAGTAAAATTTCACAAGTAAACCTAATTAAAAATTTTGAACTAAAAAAAAAAATTTATTCACAGGTCCTAGCTAGCCTACACCTAAAACCCTAGTTTAACCAATGAGGCAGTCGGGTTATGTGAAATCAGCTTTCCAGTGCAGCCATCGCATTAGTCCCCATCCTGCAACACCAAAAATGCTCGGGATCAGAGCTAGCATCCAAGAATGTGCATCAACAACAAAACTTACCTGAAGAGCATGTGAAACGGCAAGAAGATCATGGATACTTACCAGAGAACATGCCAGAATGGATTGTGCAAGATGAATTCCACTCTCATCCTGATACATGGAAATATGTTCTTGAAACTTAAAATTATTTATGAATGACACACATCCATTCATGCACAACCCTAGGTCCAATGGGAGGGGGGTAAGCCATTTCCTATTTGCAAATATATTCACCAGGTAGAATTCGTTGAATTGACTGGAAATCTCATCATGGTGTTGAGGATTATTAACCTAATAGGATGGGAAGAATAAGCATCTGCCAGGCGAATTATAGATACTCACATATCCAAGTGCAGAAGCACTAATTTTGAAAACCCAAGTTTGGAGTTTCTCCTGGATTTTGCCAAGGATGTGAGGATCCGAATTAACCGTTAGTGAAGGCTGAAATGCCTCACCATCCTAGACCAGTTATGGGCCTTCGAGCGAGGGTTTTCCAAACTTTGATGGGTTCGTGAGATCAACTGGTGAATGGATGTGACCATCAATTGTAGTGATTGGAAAGATATCAGTGGGCTCTATATCAATTCGGCCAAAATTTTGCGCACTGATAGATTAATAATCCAATGTATCAAATTCTTTAGATTTGCAAGGATGGGGTGAATTTATCGGAAAATTTTCAGGTAGTTGAGGGATTTTCCCAAAATCACATGTTTGTGCCTGATTGCAACCAGTACTGACTGGGAAACAACTGAAAAGATTAGGGACAATGGCTGGTGTTTTCTTACCAGTGAATAAATTGGGGTGTATTGGTTGTTGTACACCCGCTATTGGGGAATAGGAATATGTGCTCAGGGAAACCTTACTAGAATGAAAGATCCACCTAGATGAGATGATATCTAACATGGTAATGCTGGGAGGAGCATGGTACTTGGTAATTGTTATTTAAGAAACCCTAAGCTGAGAAACCCTAGTTGGAGTTATTTGAGGGGTCTCGTTAGGATCAAAAGGAATAGGGGTAATAGTAGGCAGAAGCGGAAGTTCTTTGATTCCCTGATGGGTACTCAAATCTTCATAAAGCAGATTATAAAATTCTGGTGTCTTCATATGGTCGACAAGGAGATATGAGTGAAAGTCCTTAGCAGTATGAGTGAATATGTTTTCTGGTAAGCAATGATCATTGGAACCATCAATTTGATCAATTTGGGTACCTGACATGATAGGCTCCCCGGGAGTTACCAATTGGGATGGATCAATAAAGGAGACATCTTGAGGTTTCCCAAATAGGAAATCCCTCCTATGGTTGTCTATAGATTTCAGTGAGAAAGATCATATGTAAAAGATTCATCAATTTTGCACTATGATTGTGAAACACCATCCGCGTGCTTATGATTGTCACCAATACCAGTATAAGGAAATTTTGAATGTCTCGAAGAAATTATTGGTGTGGCGGACTCATGAAATAAATCGGGTAGTAATGAATGAAGAGATCGAGTCATAGGTGTTAGCCATACAAGGAATTTCATGTCACATATTGGTGTTATCCGAGTGAACAATGTTTTTGCATGGCTAGGATCTTCTCCCTTTGGCCTCTTGCTTCGACAAAAGAGAAACCACCCATGGAGATAAACCATTTCCCACCATGGGATCCATATCTTATATCTCATCTCCCATCCCTATAATGGACATCCTCCCATAACTATGCTAGTTAGAACAGAGATAGAAGAACAATAGAGAGAAAATTTTTGTTATAGGCATTGAAGGAGAGTTGATACCTTCAGCCTTTTCATACCAAGTTGAAATGAGTGCTTTGGAGACGTGCCTAGATCCAGAACCGTTGAAGGAGAGCTTCAACATCAAGGCACAATTTATAACTCCTCCTCTTATATTAATATGATACAACTAATTCTTACTTTCCACTATTGTGCATGATTCATGATTATATTTCTAGTACTCCTTGATCAAATAGATGGATTGTTTATGTAAAATTCATGTTTCCATTTCACGTTTGGTGTTGTTTGATCACTTATGCAGGTAATTGAGCACTAGCAAAAATGGGGATCTAGGTAAGAAGAGCAAAGGATTAAAAGGACTTAGGCGAGGAGGAGCATCATAACATCATATTGAGGTAGGCCATCACCATACGGTCTGTGTTGATTTACAATCTAGGAATGTAGGTGTTAGATTTTTCCCTTTGTTACTAGACCCATCCTAGGGCTAGAGGAATCGTATCTGTCCATAGAGAGGATCTTCCTGCATTAAAGCATTTGTCTTGGGATGTATGCTAGCATGGATATATGAGGATGGAGTTGTGATTTGCAACTACTTCACACAATGAGTGAGAAAATCATTTCATGGTCTTCATGATGATGTTATTCTGATAATGTTTTTGGATGGAGTTGGATGTTGGTGTGTTGGAGTTAGCATGGTGATCAATTGTGCAGAGGTGTTGCATGGCCAATTGATAGTAGATATCTGATCAACTCTTCCTTCATGATGTTTCTACAAGAGTTAGAGTAGAGGATATTTTCTCATTAGGTCTCCGTGTCCCTGATTAGGTCCTCATGTTGATGATATGAAACATAGGGCTTTGAGAGAATATACACATGTTGGAAGATTCTTGAGTTGGTTGTACAGGTGATGGAGGATGCCTAACATGTTCTAGAGCTTCATACTCATAATGAAGTTATTGTGGAGAAATTTGATGGGCCAAGTGTTAGTATGGTTGTTGGTTGGCATCCAAGTCAACTTAGTTTGACTTGTAATGATGATGATGATGTGGTAGTGATTTGGTAGTGTGTTGTAGAGGTGAAAGTGGCCTCCAAAGGTCTTATGGAGGCCTGTCAAGCTCTAGAAGATGTTTCTGCATGATCTTAGGTCATTTGAGTGGTTTTCTTGTATCATATGCGCCATCCACATGAACTTAATCTTGTGCATGTGGTTGATGGCTCCAACATCAAGGAAGAAGGCCCATCCAAGATCTAGTAGTCTAATGCACACACTTGATAGTTTTAGCTATAATTTCTTGAGATTCCTAGCTCATATGATTTAATTGTGGTATTGTGGCAATGTTCTTGATCACAGATTTTAGTATATGGTAACAAATGATAAGGGAAATTCTAAAAGTCTTTTAAATTTGAGAATATCCATCATTGAGTGGAGAAAGTGGCCTCATTAAGTCAAGTGACTTGGATCTCATAAAATTCAAAAGTGTGAAAATAACTATTTAGGGCTCCATAACCTATAGGTTTTACTAACCATTACAGAAAATGATAAATAGAGGAAGGTTTTGATTCTATTTGGTTGGTATTCTTGAGAGTATAGAAGCATGCCATTGAGAGGGAGTTGAGAATGAAAGGACATTACAATAGTTAATCACATATTTTTGTAGAGTTATATCATAGTGTTGTATGTAGAAATCAGATATAGAATCGAGGAGAAAGCTCATATATTATGTGTTGCAAGTGGCGGTGTTTACGAAGGAAAATAACTGGTAGCTTGTAGTGTTTTTGTTATGTAGAAGAGATGATGTAGCACCCTCTAGGAGCAGTTTTTTATTCTAATTTTCTGTTCCAAAATGATGGTGTTATTGGGTTGCTCATGTTGAGGAGATTAAGAACCCAATATGGAATATTTTGAAATGTAGTTCTTATGGAGTAAGTGAAGGAATGTAGGCATTAGAGTGGAAAATGGTTCAGAGGATTCAGTAGAATGAACATATTTATCCATCCAATAAGAGTTGGATAATCCAATGGTAGTTGGGAGAGGATGGTTAGTTGTGGTGGTTTCCACTTCATAGATATCCATATATTTGTGTGAAACATATTTTCAAATTGATAGGTTCTAGCATACTATAATGCAAGGAGTCTTGTAGCTTATGGGTGTAAGAAAATCCATGTCCAATTTTTTCAACATATTAATAAAAATAATTGAACAGTGCAACAAAAACAACAGGGTGGTTTTGTCTCCAATGGGATTCCACCAAAAAAACTTGTGTCTTCATGTGTGCATGCTTATGTTGATGTTAATCATTATTATTATGTTTATTATTCATCCTTTTATATTTTGATGAGCTAAAATTGTGGATGTGTATGGGAAAATGATAATTTGAAAAAAAATTATAGAATTGATACAAAGGCCATCAGTACTCATCTATTCCCCCTCCTCTTTGTAGTGATCTAGTTTCCAATAGTAGCAACATTCTTATTGCAAAGGATTTCATGGTCTTCATGATTATGTTGTTGTGATAATGTTTTTGGATGGAGTTTAATGGTGGTGTGTTGGAGTTACCAAGGTGATAAACTGTGGAGAGGTGTTTCATGGCCAATGAAGAGTAGAGATGTGATGAACTCTTGGTTCATGATGTTTCTACAAGAGTTAGAATTGAGGATCTTTTCTCATTATGTCTCCATGTCCCGGATTAGGTCCTCATGTTGATGATATCAAACATAGGGTTTGGAGAGGATCTACAAGTGTTGGAAGATCTTGAGTTGATTTTATAGGTGATGGAGGATGCCTGACATGTTATGGAGCTACATACTCATAATGAAGTTATTGTGGAGAAACTTGATGGGCCAAGTGTTAGTATGGTTTTTGGTTGGCATCCAAGTAAAATTATTTTGACTTATAATGATGATGATGATGTGGTAGTGATTTGGTAGTGTGTTGGAGAGGTGAAAGTGGATTCTAAAGGTCTTATGGAGGCTAGTCAAGCTCTAGAGGATTTTTTAGAATCTTAGGTCATTTGAATGGTTTTCGTGTATCCTATGCCCCATCCACATGGATTTAATCTTTTGCATGTGGTTGAAGGCTCCAACATCATGGAAGAAGGCCTATCCATGTAGTTTTAGTTGACTCTAGCAGTCTTATGCATGCACATTATAGTTTTAGCTATAATTCCTTGAGATTCCTAGCTCATATCACCTAATTTTGGTATTGTGGATATGTTCTTGATCACAATTTTTTAGTATATATTCGAAAATGATAAGGGAAATTCTAGAAGTTGGTTAAAATTGAGAATATCAATAATTGAGTGGAGAGAGTGGCCTCATCGATTCAAGGGAGTTGGATCTCAGAAAATTCAAAAGTGTGAAAATAATTATTTAGGGCTCCATTAAACTATAGCTTTTACAGAGTTAACCATTTTAGAAAATGATAAATAGAGGAATGTTTTGATTCCATTTGGTTGGTATTCTTGAGAGTATGAAAGAATTCCATTGAGAAGGAGCTGATAATGACAGGAGATTTCAATAGTTAATCACATAGTTTTGTTGAGTTCTATCATAGTGTTTTATGGAGAAAACAAATATAGAACTGAGGAGAAAGCTTAGATCTTATGTGTTGCAAGTGGCAATTTTTAGAGAGGAAAATAACTTGTAGCTTGTAGTGTGTTAAAGTGGAAATATTGTTGTGAGTAGAAGAGAAGATGTAGCACCATCTAGGAGTAGTTTTTTATTCCAATTTTTTGTTCCAAAATGATGGTATTGTTGGGTTGCTCATGTTGAGGAGATTGAGAACCCAATATGGAATATTGTGAAATGTAGTTCTTATGGAGGAAGTGAAGGCATGGAGGCATGAGAGTAGTCAATGGTTCAAAGGATTCAGTAAAATGAACATATTTATCCATCCAATAAGAGTTGGATAATCTAATGGTATTCGGGAGAGGACCGTTATTTGTGGTGGTTTCCACTCCAAATATATCCATAGATTTGTGTGAGAAACATATTTTCAAATTGATAGGTTCTAGCATATTGTAATGCAAAGAGTTTTCTAGATTATGGGTGTAAGAAAATCCATGTCCAATTTGTTTAATAGATTAATAAAAAGAATTCAATAGCCCAACAACAACAACATGGTGTTTTTTTCTCGAAAGGGATTCCACCAAAAATACGCGTGTCTTAATGTTTGCATTCTTATGTTGATGTTATTCATGATTATTGTGTTTATTATTCCTTCTTTTATATTTAGATGAGCTAACTTTGTGCATGTGTATGGAAAATTGATAATTTGAAAAACAATTATAGAATTGATGTAAAGGCCATCACTACTTATCGATCCCCCGTCCTCTTAGTGGTGATCTATTTTCCAATATTTTTAACATTCTTATTGCAATATTTGAGTTCATGAGCCCCCTATATGGATTAAGAAGGAGAAGATTCATAAGGGGATACTACCAAGTTCTTCATATATTGTAAGTCATGAAGTGAACCAACTATGGAGTAAATATGTCCTAAAAGGATTAGTTTAGCTATAATAAACATTCAAGCATAATGACATGACTACCAAACTAGTCTTCCAAATAGCAGAACAAAATGTAGAAGAACATAATCCCGCATAAAAGAGAACACATAAAATAAAAATAAAAAACACTCGTCAAATATTTTCAATTTACATGAAAAAATAGGTATGTTGATTTGTTCAAGCAATTTAAGGATGTTTTTGCATGTATATATGAAGATTTAAAATCTTATGACACTTCATATATCCAATGTAGAGCCTATGCACTAATAGAGCCAATGGCAAGGAGGCCTCCTCATCTGTCACTTCACATCTCTCCACACCATAAAGTTGCATGGTGAATAACTCGGTGAAGGGATGTAGAAGAAGGTGGATGCATGGCCCTTTCCATGTCGGCAGTGAGGTCATCACTTCCATATATATCCTCTTGCATGAGGATGAGTCATTAATTATACTCAAACTTTTAATACTTTAACAATTACATATGTAAACTCTGATAAATGATTTTAATTTACTATAAAAAACCAAAACCTAAGGGTCATGAATAAAATTCTATATTAATAGAAATGCAACCTAACATAATTGTGTAGATCTCTGATAGTTTTCTCCTTTGCCCAAATTTTCAAAACAAGATTTCTATTTAAATGGAGATTAACTTTTGATTTGAATATGATTTCACATATGATATTTGCACTCTCTTTAAAACTCATTATGAATGTGGAATGTCGTGTGACAATAAAATTTTAAATACTTCATATATCAGTTAGATTAGGATTAGGATCAGTGTTATTGCATTAAAAGTTGTAACAAGCCCATGCATAGAAATGCATTTTATTGCATAGAAATATGAAGACTCAGTCAATGATTATCATAGTTATTCATCTTATCACATTTTCTTGTGGAACTTTAAAGGAGAAAATTAAATGCATGAGACATGAACCCAAATTCAAATATTTAGAACTCGAAACAACAGTTAGATTCAAAACATAATTATTTGGACATTTCATTACAATGCATCATGAACATTATAGACATATAGTCTTATTTTCTATAATTTTGAGTAAGTTATAAATTGAAACATGGAGCCTAGGAACCACAAAAATAAATACAGTGAGTGATACTTCATATAACACACAAATTTACCCAATAATTTAAATAGGATATGAGTAACATAACAACAAATTAAGATCTCGGATCTGTACATAGCAAAATAAAATATAGAAAAATAAATATGTAAAAATGAAAACAAAAAATAAATGAAATGGTATCCTATGTAAAAAAATAACATTATAGAGAAATTAAATCAAATAAGAACATAATTATAAAATAAATGTTTTAAAATATAGAATTGATAATGTAATACATAGAGCAGAACAAAATAGGTTTGAAAATGTAGCATTCATACTATAATTCATATAGCAGACCAAAATATGTTTGAAAATGTAGCATTGATACTATAATACATATACCATAAAAAAATATGTTTGAAAATGTACCATTTATGCTTTAATACATATAGCAGAACAAATTAATATTGATCGATGGATCGCTTCGGGTCGACTTCAACTCATTATGCATGAAGTTGATCTAGAGATCCCTTATCATTACCTTAGAGCCTACATGCACTAATTGCACGTTGTTCGCATTCGATGACACATTCACATCATTTGCCTTCAATCAAATGAGTTCACGAGTGTTCGACTTCAGTTCCTTATTCACATATCATTGATTGTACTGTTGGGACCTTGAGGGCCATTGTCATTATTAGTTTTCTCTCTCGCACCTGTTAATAATTTACATTGTTGACTGGTATTCAGGTTATTTTCTTGCACATTCCACTTCAACTCACACATTCAGATGCTTGAATTTGTACTTGATCGGGTCATGACGGAGTGCAAGACCACAGATATTGCCTGAGAAAGTCCTAATTATGAGGCAATATGTATTGCTCATTATTTTATGCATGAATCTTCTATCTGGATGGTTGCAACCATACCTGAGTCTCTATTTTTGATCCTCCTTATTGTTGGATGGATGTGTCTATGCCACGGATCCTGTCACATAATCTCTTTGATGGATGACTGCATCCATACCTTATGTAATGTGTTTATCTCAGAGATTTCAGTTCTGTATATATGGGATTGATTTCATATGTTTTCTGATGATGATATCTTGGTCCTGGAACATACTCATAAATCATTTCACCCCTCACTCTCATTCGGCCTTCATGCTTCAGGGGGCATCTGTTACACAAAAATTTTTCATTGTCCCTATACTCCCTATTTATGAATCCTAGAGGACCTTAACAGTGATTCGTGTCTCTTTTCCATCATGAAAATATGTCATTTCATCCCTTACAGTATGGAGAACAAACTCTCTTTTAATCATTCATGGAGTATCTCCTTAAAATCATGCTTATTTGGAGGACCGTGACCCTTATTTATCTCACTTGCACCGATGACTCATCCTAAGCTTATGAGTAGCATTGATCAATGCTAGTATGGATATCACACCATTGTTGACCCACTTTTGGAAGGTTTTTTAAAATGGAAATGAAGCTTCCTGATCGAGAATATTTCTTGGGTCGAGAGCTAGTTGTTTGTTCATGGGGATAGGACCAAGCTTTTCACTCTGGGCCTCTTGTTCCTACAAAAGGGGAACCACCCAAGGAGATAAGCCATTTCTCCACCTTAAGTGGATCCATGACCCCTCTCCCACCACTATAAAATGGACATCCTCCCATTAGTATCTAGTTAAAACAGAGATAGAATAACAATAGAGAGAGAATTCTTGTTATAGCGATGAAGGAGAGTTAAGACCTTTGGCCTTCTCGTACCAAGTTGAACAAGTGATTTGTTTGGATCCAAACCTATTGAAGGAGAGATTTGATATCAAGGTGCAGGTTGTAACTCCTCCTATTATGTTAATATGATACAACTGATTATTACTTTCCAGTCTTGTCCATGGTTCGTGACTAGATTTATAGTATTCATTGATCAACTAGATAGATTGTTTATGTAAAATGCATGTTGTCCTTTCATGTTTTGTGTTGTTTGATCAATTGTGTAGGTAACTGAGCGCTAGAGACAATGGGGATCTAGCTAAGAAGAGTAAACGATCAAAAGGACTTACGCAAGGAGCAACATCACAACATCACATTGAGGTAGGCCATCTCCATATGATCTGTGTTCATTTACAATCTAGGAAAGTAGGTGTTATATTTTTGGCTTTGTTACTAGACCCATCCTAGGGCTAGAGGGGTCATCTTTTTCCACAGTAACTCCGGCTAATATCTTAAGCCTTGAGTCAAAAATAATTTAAGGAGCCCAAAGTTCCTCAAAGCACCAATGAAATATCGGTCCTCCATGGGATCTCTATCTACATCATCATGCTCCCTTTCCTTCGATTTGATCACCATGTTTGTTTGATATTTCCTCTGCAATCAGCGCGGCCATTTTAAAACCAGATGTGCCAATCGGTGCATGTCCAGTGCTAAAAATGGTGGAATGGTGTACTCCCAATATAAAATTCTTGCACCAATCCACCGTGAAACAAATTTTAAAATCTTTTCTCCAAAAATAATCATGCTTTATAAAAAAAAAATGCTAAAACAGGTATAAAAATGGAGAAGATGAGCATGACTCTTACCTAGTATTAATGGTTTTGTTGATCAACTTCATGGATCCCCCAGAATCTACTCCTGAAGATTCAAGGTAAAAAAGGGTAAAAAACCTCTTGCAAGACTTGTGAAGGTAAAAAGTGAAAGTGTTTTAGTTTTCTCATTTTTATAAAAGTTCAAGTCAATTTTAAGATTTTTTTTTTCCATATCTTAGAATATTTTAATGACTTTTACCATCAAAATAGATAATGGGTTTATTATTTTGTACCAACAAAGCTAATTGTTTTATGGATGATATGAACATGAGTTTTGGTTTATTACTTTTTTAGACTTGGTAAAAATAAATGAAAAATTTATCCCCTACAGTCATATTTCAACTCTTTTCTCACTCTTTAAACATGAAATGATTGTCGAGTAGTTTTCATTTTCAACTCGTTAAAGTAAATGAAACATCATTGACCCAGTATTTTACCCCTTTTTCAGGCTGGGATAAATTATGTATGAAAAAGGAATACCGCAGTCAATCGTGGCTAAGAGGCTCTCTTGAACTTTGTTTTCTAACTTTTTGGATTTGAGGGAATTTCTATGAAAAGGTCCATATGGAATTTTATTTTTGCCTCTTTTCAAACTCTCTAAATGTGAAAAGATGTCGAGTTTCAACTTTGTTGGACTCGTTAAAATTTAACGGCATTGGACTCGTGACCATGACGACACTGAGTTCCTCCTTCCTAGGGCTCGTAAAATGTACTAGGATGGATTTGTTCGAAAGAGAAACTTATATGACAAGAATACGATATCCCCTTCAATCTTGTATTAAAAAATAATTGGGTTACTCGCTAGAAATTCATGGGGAAAATGGAAGTATTTATGAGTTGCGTTGACAATATGTCGCTCTTGAACATGACACATCCCCTAATTCATGTCGGGTTGGGAGCATCCTACAATCGTCACTTTTCCTCCATGGGTTTGGGAAATCATTTTGAGTCTCATTTAATTACCAATTTTTTAAACATGAACTTTGATTCTGTTTGAGTCAAATACTGCCCAACTCTGGAGTCTTGTCGCTGATATGTTAAAGAGAAGTTCCTTCTACAATTTATTCATTACCTGTCTCTCTATTAATTCTTGATTCATAATTATCTTAATTCCTTTGTCCCATGTCGATGATGTGGAATACATATTGGCCCTCCTTCGATAGATTACTTCGTGTCGACTTCAACTCATTATTGAGGAATTTGATCTAGAGATCCACTTTCAGTACCTTAGAGCCTACATACCCTAATAGGAGGTTGTTCATATTCAATGGCAGGTTCACATCATTTTCCTTTGATCGGATTATTCCATGAATGTTCGACTTGAGTTCCTTATTCACATCTCGCGGATTGTATTGCTCGTCCCTTGAGGGCCATTGTAATTATTGGTGGTCTCTCTCACGCTTGTTAAGAGTTTACATTATTGACTTGTAATCATGAAATTTTCTTGAGTGTTCGTCGAGAAGTCACTCATTCACATGCCTGAATTTGTACTTGATCGGGTCGTGACACAATGTAATACCTTGGATTTTCTCTGATAAAGTCGAGGTTGCGAGGAGATATGCATTGTTCATAATTGTACACATGAATCTTCTATCTAGATGGCTGCAACCATACCTGAGTGTCTATTTTTCATCCTCCTTATTACTGTATTTTTGTGTCTATGTCATGAATCCTATCACATATTCTCTTTTATGGATGGCCACATCAATACCTTATGTCATGTGTTTATCTTAGAGATTTGAGTTATGTATATATGTGCTTGATTTAATGGTTTTCTCATGAGTATCTTGGTCCCAACTGCCTCGCAAATCATTTGAACCCTCACTCTCATTCAACCAACCTTCATGCTTTTAGGGGCGTATATTTTACCAAAAACTTTTCTTGTCCCTATACTCTTGTTGCATGGCCAATGCAGAGTAGAGATGTGATGAACTCTTGGTTCATGATGTTGCTATAAGAGTTAGAGTTCATGATCTTCGCTGATTAGGTCTCCATGTCCCGGATTAGGTCCTCATGTTGATGATATGAAACATGGGGTTTGGCGAGGATCTAAAATTGTTGGAAGATGATTGAGTTGTTTGTACACATGATGGAGGACACGTGACATGTTCTAGAGCTACATACTCATAATGAAATTATTGTGGAGAAAGTTTTTGGGCCAAGTGCTAGTATGGTTGTTGGTTGGCATCCAATTCAACTTATTTTGACTTATAATGATGATGGTGATGTGGTAGTGATTTGGTAGAGTGTTGCAAAGGTGAAAGTGGCTTCCAAAGGTATTTTGGAGGCCTCTAAAGCTCTATAAGATGTTTTAGCACAATCTGAGGTCATTTGGTTGGTTTTCTTGCATCCCATGCCTCATCCACATGGATTTAATCTTGTGCATGTGGTTGGACCCTCCAACATTTCTGAAGAAGGCCTATCCATGTAGTTTCAGCTGAGATCTAGGAGTCTTATGCACTTAATCTTGTGCATGTGGTTGGACCCTCCAACATTTCTGAAGAAGGCCTATCCATGTAGTTTCAGCTGAGATCTAGGAGTCTTATGCATGTGGTTGATAGTTTTACCTATAATTTCTCCAAATTCCTAGCTTATATCACCTAATTTTGATATTGTGGTGATGTTCTTGATCACAATTTTTTAGTATATGGTCGAAAACAATAAGTGAAATTCTAAAAGTTAGTTAAAATTGAGAATATACATCATTGTGTGGAGAGAGTGGCTTGATCGAGTCAAGGGAGTTGTATCCGTGAAAATTCAAAAGTGAGAAACGAATTTTTTAGGGCTCCATAACCTATAGCTTTTACTAAGTTAACCATTTTAGAAAATGATAAATAGAGGAAGACTTTGATTCTATTTGGTTGGTATTATTGAGAGTATGAAAGCATGCCATTGAGAGGGAATTGAGAATGATAAGAGTTTTCAATATTTAATCACATATTTTTGTAGAGTTCTATCATAGTGTTGTATGCAGAAATAAAATATAAAACCAGGGAGAAAAATCAAATCTTATGTGTTGCAAGTGGTCGTGTTTAGAGAGGAAAATAATTGGTAGTTTGTAGTGTGTTAGAGTGGAAATATTGTTGTGAGTAGAAGAGAATATGTAACACCCTCTAGGAGTATTTTTTTTATTCAAATTTTGTGTTCCAAAATGATGGTGTTGTTGGGATGCTCATGTTGGGGAGACTAAGACCCCAATAAGGAATATTGTTAAATGTAGTTCTTATGGAGGAAGTGAAGGCATGGAGGCATGAGGGTAGGCAATGATTCAGAGGATTTAGTAGAATGAGCATATTTATCCATCCAATAAGAGTTGGATAATCCAATGTTCCTTTGGAGAGGATGGCTAACTGTGGTGGTTTCCACTTGATAGATTTCAATAGATTTGTGTGAGAAACATATTTCCAAATTGATAGGTTCCACCATATTGTAATACAACTAAACTTCTAGATTATGGGTGTAATAAAATCCATGTACAATTTGTTTAATTGATTAATAAAAAGAATTGAAAATAGCAACAACAATAGGATGGTTTTCTCTCGAAAGGGATTCCACCATAAATACTTGTGTCTTCATGTGTGCATGTTTATATTGATGTTATTCATGATTATTGTGTTTATTATTACTTATTTTATATTTTTATGGGCTAACATTGTGGATGTGTATGGGAAATTGATAATTTGAATAACAGTTATAGAATTGATATAAAGGCCATTACTACCCATCCATCCCCCCTCCACTTAGTAGTGATCTAGTTTCCAATAGTTTCAACATTGTTATTGCAATGTTCAGGCTCCTAGATGGATTAAGAAGGAGAAGATTCATAATCGGATGCTACCAAGTTATTCATTGATTGGAAGTGATGAAGTGATCCAACTAAGGAAAAAATTTGTCCTAAAATGATTAGTCTAGCTATAACAAACATTCAATCATATTGACATGACTACCAAACTATTTTTCCAACTAGTAGAACAAAATGTCTAAGAACATAATCCAGCATAGAAGAGAACACATAAAAGATAAAACTTGTGAAATTTTTTCAATTTGCATGAAAAAAGAGGTATGTTGATTGGTTCAAGCAATTTAAGGATGTTTTTTCATGGATATATGAATATTTAAATGCTTATGACACTTCCATTATTGAACATAGAGTACCATTGAAAAAAAATGCTGACCCTTTTGTGCAAAAATTAGTTAGATTCAATCTATTTCTCATGCTAACCATAAAGAAAGTGATTATAAAGCTACCAGGCACAAAGATTATAGTATCACTTAGATAGTCTAGACGGGTGGCCAGCCAGTGTTGGTGATAAAGAAGAATGGTGACACAAAGATTTTAGGAATTTAAATAAATGTTCACTAGAGGATAATTATCCTCTTCCCAAGATGGACCATTTGTTACAAAAAGCTAAAAGACCATCTAGAATATGAATTACTGACAGATTTTTAGGCTATAATGAGATATTAATGCAACTAATAAAAAAAATAAGACAATGTTCACAACACCATGGGGCATGACAATATGTTTTTTGGACTAAGGAATGTGGGAGCCACTTTTGAAAGAGCTATGCATATTTCCTTTGTCAGCTAAAGATATAGGTTCATAATGATTATTGTGTTTTGAACATGAGATGATGAATATTTAGCATATTTCCTTTGTCAGCTAAAGATATAAGTTCATAATAATAATTGTGTTTTGAAAATGAGATGATGAATATTTCGAACATGTGAAGAAAAATTTCCTAAAATGAAAAAAAAAAAGGTGCAAGATGCTATAGGAAGATGCATGAGATATCATTCTAATGTAGAAGAGAATTTATTAAATGAGAATTTATTAAATGATAGAAGAAAAAGGAATAGGCCTTAAGCAAAACAGAGGCACACTAGTAAGGGATTTGTACCGAAATGGGACTCAACTTGAGCCAATAAAGAAAAGAACTAAAAGTTTGAGAAATATTTGGATTTGCTCATTTAGAATACAAGAGGTTCTGGATAAAAATACTTACCATCTCGAAACTCTCAATGGAGATTTCGTGGAGAACCGTGTCAATGACAAGTTAAGTTTCTGATGAAGTTCTTCCCCTCAATGGTGTATTTGCATTGTTCTGTCTTCATGGGCAAGCATCGAAGATGCATGGCACACCATAGTTCACAGGCACAACACTAAACACAATAACGCAGACCTGCCACGACATAGGCGCCTGAGTCACTGATAGTAGAACCTACGCAGTAAACATATTTCCAAATTGATAGGTTCCGGCATATTGTAATGGAAGCAGTCTTCTAGGTTATGGGTGTAAGAAAATCTATGTCCAATTTGTTCAATAGATTAATAAAAAAAATTTAACAATGGTTTTCTGGGATTTTACGTAAATACTTGTGTCTTCATACGTGCATGTTTATGTTGATGTTATTTTTTATTATTGTGTTTATTATTCTTGCTTTTATATTTTGATGAGCTAACATCTACATTGTGGATGTGTATGGGAAATTGATAATTTGAAAAACAGTTATAGAATTGATATAAATGCCATCACTACTAGTCCATCTCCCTCCTCTTAGTAGTGATCTAGTTTCCAATAGTTACAACATTCTTATTGCAATATTCTCCTCATGAGCCCATTAGATGGATTAAAAAGGAAAAGATTCATAAGAAGATACTACCAAGTTCTTCATAGATTGGAAGTCATAAATTGATCCAACTAAGGAACAAATTTGTCCTAAAAGGATTAGTCTCGCTATAATAGACATTCAAGCATAATTACATGACTATCAAACTAGTTTTCTAACTAGTAGAACAAAATGTGGAACATAATAAGCCATAGAAGAGAACACATAAAAGATAAAACTTGTGAAATAATTTTCAATTTGCATGAAAAAATAGGTATGTTGATTTGTTCAAACAATTTAAGTATGTTTTTGAATGGATATATGAAGATTTAAAATCTTATGACACTTCCATTATCAACCTAGAATACTAGAAAGAAAATACTAAGCCTTTTGTGCAAAAACTAGTTAACAATAAATAAGGAGATCCTAAAGCTACTAGGCACAAAGATTATAGTATCATTGAGATATTTTGGATAGATGGCCATTCTAGTGTTGGTGAAAAAGGAGAATGGTAATCCTAAATTTTATGTATATTTTAGAAATATAAATAAATGTTTGTTAGAGGATAATTATCTTCTTTCCAAGATGGACCATTTGTTACATAAAGCTTTAGTGCTATCAAAAATATTAATTATAGATGGATTTTTAAGACTATAATGAAATATTAATGCACTTAAAAATATAAGACAATGTTCCCATGACAATATGATTTTTGGACTAATCAATGTGGGAGCCACATTTGCTATGCATATTGCATTGGTCACCTAAAGGTATAGTTTCATAATGGTTATTGTGTTTTGAAGATGAGATGAAGAATATTTGGAACATGTGATGAAAACTTTGCTAAAATGGATGTTAAAAGTACAATTGAGATGCATGAGATATCAGCCTAATGTAAATTTGTTAAATGATAGAAGTTCAAAAGAAAAGAGAATAGGCCTTGAGCAAAACAGAAGCACACTAGTAAAGGATGAAATATAATTTTGATTTGATAAGAGGGTGATAGGATGTGCCTTGAAAATTCGGGATTTGTACAGAAATGGGACTCAATACTTATCTTCTCGAAACCCTCAATTGAGATTTGGTTGAGAACCCTGTCAATGACAACTTAAGTTTCTGAAGAAATTCTTCATCTGAATGTTGTATTTGAATGTTGTATTTGCATTGTTCTTTCTGAAGAAGTTCTTCACCTGAGTGTTGTATTTGTATTTTTCTGTAGTCATCGGCAAGCATCGACGAAGCATGGCACACCATAGTTCACAGGCAGAATAGTAGAACCTGATCCAATGGTGAGGAGGCCTCATCATCCGACACTTCACATCTCTCCACAACATAACTCCGGAAAGGGATGCAGAAGAACATCGCTGAGCTCATCAGCGACCTCATCACCTCCATACATATCCTCTTGATGAGTCATTAATTATAATGAAACTTTTAATATTTTAACAATTACATGTATAAACTATGATAAATGATTTTAATTTACTATAAAATAGCAAAACGTAAGGGTCATGAATGCAATTTTAAATTAGTAGAAATGCAACCTAACATAATTGTGTAGATGTCTGATAGTTTCTCCTTTGCCCAGATTTGCAAAAGAATATTTCTATTTAAATAGAGATTAACTTTTGATTTGAATATGATTTCACATATGATATTTGTAGTTTTTTAAAACTCATTATAAATGTGGAATGCCCTGTGACAATAAAATTTTAAATACTTCATATACCAGTTAGATTAGGATTAGTGTCACTAAAATGATATGCTATGTAAAAAAATAACATTATAGAGAAATTAAATCAAATAACATAATTATAAAATAAATGTTTGAAAATGTAGAATTCATAATGTAATAGATATAGCAGAACAAAATAGGTTTGAAAATGTAGCATTGATACCGTAGTACATATAGCAGAACAGAATATGTTTGAAAATGTAGGATTGATACTGTAGTACATATAGCAGAACAGAATATGTTTGAAAATGTAGCATTGAGACTGTAATACATATACTGAAACAAAATATGTTTGAAAATGCAGCATTGATACTGTAATACATATAGCAGAACAAATTATTTAGAAGTAAACCTATACAAGTTTACGTAGCCATTTCGAATCGACAGTACGGACAGGGATGGTGGGTTTCCAGCCATGTAAATATGCAAGTCTGGTGGAACATGTGCTGACATGGCAAAGCACGAGCCTCCTCCCCCAATTGGTATTGCTCGTGGCAAATTGGGCACACTGAATTATTATCATTAGTGATATCTTCTGAAGATATCACTAAGTCACGCAGCTGCTGCACGGATGTTTGGAAGTACGGTATCTTCCTAGGGTATCTTCTCCTTATAACAGTACTCTCTCTCTAGGGTAATTGGGTCTCATTCGATCCCATGAAACTTCAACATTCTTTGATGACTAACTGCTCTTGCTACCATCGGTATTGGGAGATAATAATGACAAATAATTATAGAAGATTTGACAGTTCACACTCCTTGTTACTCTCAACTCTTCCTGCGATCCTCTCACTCTGTTCAGTGCCTTTATCTTCCTTCCATCTCCACATGTCAAATAAAATTTTGCCTCTTCAAGTTTGTAGATTTAGAAGTAGCGAGATAAATGAGGTGAAGCGCATTAGCTGATCTAGAAAATACGAAACCATATTTCATAACATCTTTTATGTAGAAACAATTCATTTTACAAAGTACAGTCTTAGTCCAAAAGTAAGCAATAACACACGAGGGCTTATAATAAAAACCTCTTTTTTATTTTAATTACTGCTAAACAATTTTAGTTTAAAAATAATAATAATAGTAATAAAATACTACTAGGAAACTATCCATACGTAAATCGAATGAAACACCGTTACATTTATCGAAAAACCTGTATTCACTTCCAACTTCGAATGAAAACTTAAATCATGTCAAAGACTATGTCAAATTATCTTTTGTTGAACCATCACAAGAAGATACTCAAGCTTATACTAAATACATGAAGGGAGATAGAAGGGAGATATAAGAATCCCAAAGATTCTTATAGAATCCATAAAAAACTCTTTCATTCTCTATTTGTCAAATCTATAATTATCAAAAGAGATCCATGATAAATTAGTAGAGCTATTATGGACAAGATATTGTGTTTAAGACAAGAACTATTCAAGTTGAAAATGTGGAAGGAATAGCTTCATATTCTATGAATATTTCTGCAATTCTAGACCAAGTGCAGAAATTAGGAGAAGTAGAGTGTGATGGAGAAATAGTCACTATGTTACTAGATTCTCTACCTAAGGAATGGGGAAGCATCACTTCAAACACCCATATGAAGAAAGAAGCAATGACATTTCATGATATATAGCCTTTTTTAGGACAAAAGAAACAAAATCTAGTCAAGACAATATTACTAAGTCAAGAACAAAAGAAAGATTTGGAAAGTTTGGTCTTGAGAAGAGAAGAAGAAATATGGATAAGAAAATATGTTATGGATGTAATGAACTTGGGCACAATAAAACAGATGGTCCCACATCTAACAAGGAAAAGATAAAGAGGGAGGAAGCCAATCTCACTAGAGAAAAAGAAGAACCTCATGAAAAGAATGCTAAGAGAGAAGAACTAAAGATCTCTTCTATCACTGAGATATCTTCCTCTTTATGAGGTTTATGTGAGTTGTAAAATAGTATGTTAGTAAGCATTATCTATTAAATATATGCCTGAGTTTAAATTATCATCCTAATAGAAGCATTACAAGTAAAGAGCACTCCTCATAGGAAAATGTGTTAAAACATTGATGTAGCATTTATGCTATGAAATAAAATGACTCCTAGAAATTCATTTTATTTATAAAAAGGAATTTCTATGAAGCATGGTTCATCCTTCATTATTGAAAATGGAAATAGGTGCTCACATTTTTATAGTGAAATCGTTTTGTATTTTATGATTAGAAAACAAGCAAAAAGCTTCATCAAATTCTAACATGTAGAATTTTGGATTAAGATATGATGACATATTAATGAAACTCTTCATTCTAAAGGAAGCCTCTTGCAAGATGACTTAAACAAAAGAATGAGGTAGATGTATATATATGCTTACACTAGATGCTATGAATTTGCATATAGTATACTTCTATCTTTGGAAATATAATCTATATAGAAAGTTGAAACTCATCTAATGAAGAGGTTGCCAAAAGGCATGATCTACACTTGATGAAATCAACATAATATACCCTCATATGGATTATGAGGTGATTGTATATTATCAATGAATTGTACATTAGAAGTTCCTAGTAATATAATAAACATTGTGTGGAGTAAGAAATGAAAATATCTTTAAAAAAGAAAATATGATAAAAGGGAATCAACATTGAAAGAAGTCAAGGACACTTGACTAGAAAATCTCCTCTCAAGATATATAGACTCTCATATAAGTCTCAAAAGGATGGATACAGATGAAAACACATATATTTAGGAGATATGTCAATATGTAAACAAAAGATGTCCATGCCTACAAATCATCACTAATGTAACTTTTAATTTTAAAAGTTCATATTTATAATTAATCAATATCTCATGAGCTTATGCACCCTTTCCAAAGGGAAGTATATGTCTTCCACAAATGATAACCATCTGGAAAAATGGAAATCTTTGCAAGAAGTATGGTTCGGAAGAAAGCAGTATGGCATGAAGTTCATGGATCACTTCTGTTGGGTGCAGGAATTACACTTAAACAAACTCCTCAACACTTAATTTGTCAACCCAGGGGATTTGTAAACTTAGAGATGAAGCACAGGCAATGCTAGAGATGGTATAAGTTTTCCTAATGTAAATCCCTACTTTATTTAAAGGAAATATTGCAGAATAAAATCAAAAGAGAAGAAGGCAACTTGAACCATAAAAAATAATCTAAGACTGGAATGAGCAAATATGCATTTGCAAGGGAGAATTAAAGATAAAAGGAAATCACTCCCACTAATGGTTGTTTAATCTACTGAGTGTGTGTTTTCCCTTAGCAGAGACACTTTAGTAGTCTCGTTAGATGGCCCTTAAACTTGCTTCCTTAGATATTTCCTTCTTGCATTAATCTTTCCTACACTAGTGCTTGCACTAGAGCAGGATCAAAGATTTATGTAGAAGGTATAAATAGTGTCTTTACTGAAGGATTTTTTTACTTCATGCAAGGGCTCAAACTTTTCAAGGTTCAGAGCACTCAGATCTTGTGGCAAGAAACTGGTTCTTGCACCGGATCAGAGCTTCCTGCACTTATATTTTAATCCTTAAAATGAGTGTTCAATTATTGCAAGTGCTAGTTTTCTATCGAATCAAATTGCAAACATAAAAGTGAATTTTTTTGATCTTGACAAAATGAAGAAGTAAAGAAACAATCATTTATCTTGTCATAAGCTTTTAAAGAAAGAAAGTAGATTAAGAAATCTTTCTGCATCACACCAACGTGCACTGGTGCAGGTTCATTTCTCCTGCTTGGACCAGGCGGAAAAACCAATTAAGCAGAATTGCAGGAAAAGGAAATATCACACCAACGTGCACTGGTGCAGGTTTGTTTCTCCTGCTTGTACCAAGAGGATGAAAACCAATCTGAAATCAAGTGCAGGAAAGTAAATTGCAAGGAAAGAAAATGTAACTACTTCACACGACGGATCTGTTTTCACTCAGACAAGAATACATGTGCTGAAAGTTAAATCACACTTTGATAATATAAACACAAATTACAAGAAACAGAAAATGGGGTAAATGTGTTGGGTTGGCTGGGCCCTAGCCAACCAACGCATTCCCCTTTAAATTAAAACGCTGCTCAGAAAATTATTCGATTGATCAGCTTAAAGATAGAAACTCAGTTTCTAAAACATGAGGCGAATAAACCTTTTTATTAATTCATTGAGGCGAATACATGTGTTAATACAATGTCCAGCCCAGATTCGGGCGATAACAAATCAATCAGTTACTGCCTATCGACTTCACTCTAAAAACTCTGCTCCAAAGCTCTCCTCTAGGTCCTATTTACACTTTACATTATATAGATCTGTTGGCTGAAGGCCAAAACAGATCGTTCAACTGATTCATAACAAAATGCAGAATTTAGTTTCAACCTTCAAGATAAGATGGTTTTTCAAAACTGGCCGTAGCTAACCAGAATTCGCCCCTCATGGATTTGTCTCGGCTGCGTTTGAATCATTCAATGTCATGGATGAAGCAGCTCAAGACGAGGTGGTGATCGAGGAGGTTCAGATCTGCTGCGAAGATCTGTTGTACTGGCAATGGTGCAAGATCCGGTCCTGCACTAAGATCAACGGTCATGATAAGCACTCTAACTATCAAATAACCATTGGAGATATCGATAAGTTACAAAAGTGAGTTAAAAGTAAGAAATCATGTAATAAATATTTAATTAATGCTAAATTGAATTAAAACATGAAGAATAAAGGTTTATACGAAATATGTCACCGTGCTTGGACTGGTGCAACATGAGGGTGCATAAAGGAGGTGAAACAAAGGTAAATGGTTATGATTTAGGAAGGGGAAAATGGTAAAAAGAGAGCAAATTAGGGGGCTAACATCCTCCCATACCTAAGCTGTTGTGTGTCCTCACACAACTCTTTATCTCTTAAAAAAACCTTCAAAACGTTGAGCATTTCAGCTCACTCCTGCTCTAGCATACTATCATCAGTCTGCAATGTTTCAAACTTCTTCTTTTTGCTGTTCTTCAATTTCTTTGTCACCTTTTTAATTCATCTGAAACATTGCGAAGCACGGTACTTCAATACCCTGATTTCTCCTTTCTTTTTCTGGATTTCCGTCGTGAATTCTTCTTTATTATGTTCTTTTTCCTCCTGTGCTTTAGCTACGAGCTGCTCTAAGTTCTGTACTTGAAGCTCTAGCTCGACTATCCGAGCAGCAGGAGCTACCAAGTCTTCTTCCTTTTCTGTCCTGACAGGGGCTGTATTTTCTTCAGGGACCTCAATATCTCTCATGACTTTAGTAAATACTTCTTCCTCTTCTGGTTATTCTTCTTCTTCCACTTCTTCCGGTTCTTCTTCTTCTTCTTCTTGCTCTTCCGGTTCTTCTTCTTCTCCTTGCACTGGTGCAGGAGTGGATTCAACGTTCTGTGGGGACTAGGTTCTGCACCAGGTTCCTCATTATTTTTCTAGGCCTTAATAAAATCGGCCAACAGAGTGTCATATTCAACTTCCAAAGATTTTGTTGTGTCTGCAAGGACTGATAGAAAATCGTCTTCTTTGGGGGTCTGTTCATGCACTGGTGGCGTCATAGGAGTTTCTTCAACAGGTCTACCCACTGTCTTATGTTTCTTTGGAGATGGGCCCTTTTCTTCTGTTGATTTCCCAGGTTGTTTCCTTCTTGCACTGGTGCAAGAAGGACTTCTCTTTACACTTGGACCCTTACTTGTGCTGGCGAGGGTCTCTGTTTTCTTTTCAGCAGCTGTCTTCTTTCCTGCAGAGGGATTTTTATCTAGCTGCTTCAACAACTCCTTCCAGGTCATTCCCTTAATTTCCAATTGTTTCTGGACCAAGATTTGATCAAGCTGTGGTGATATAATTTCTTGTCGGCCTGATCCACTCGTGCGCCTTGCACACTCTTGGCCATCTTTTCTAAACTCTTAAGCAAAAAATAAGTGAAATCCATCCTCCACTGAACATGCCGGCCGGGTTCGAAGTGTTGCAACATCCTGAAATGATACACAAAGGTGAGAGAGTACTTTCCCTCACAAGTCACAAATTTCTGGAGGATAAAAAGGAGGTCCCGCCACTGTCCCAGCATGGCGCTGCGCGAAACTCTTTTCTTCCAGTCTACCTTCATGTCCTTATCAACGACGAAACGCTGCCAGTGCTTCCTCTCGAGCTTCTGATTTTTAAAGTACTGCACCCCAGTGTTTTGCAAGCCCGTCGCTGCTGCTATCGATTTTTCCATGACTTTAAATTTCAGGGGCCCAATCTTCACACAGCCGTTTTTAAAACTCTTTGCAAACTGTAGGGCCACTTCTCTGTTGTGCCCATCAAATTTTTTCAAAACCTGAAGAAAGCCTAAGTCTCGCAATAGTGCAAGTTTATTGCGAAACTCGACGGTCTGATCTACCTCACTGAGGGACGAAGGTTCACATCTAACAGGCGGCATCTCTGCTTAACAGTTATGAACAGTAAAAAAAAATTGCATGCAATACCGGAAAATTTGGCTCTTTATAGATAGGTATCCAACCGTCCACCATCCCTTCTGTCTTATCACCGATCCATCCCACCAAAATAGCCGTGGATGCACGACATGTTTAGAATCGTGCGGGATTGGTACTTGCGGCGACGTTTTTAACGACTAAGTGAGGTAATAAGTATAAGTGAAGGAAGTTTAGGATCATGGTGGAAAGGGTAATTATATCCAAGCAACGGTTAAACATTTCCGCACTCCTTCATAATTCAAAAAACTTTAGCATTTATTAAAAAAATGATCATGATTCTTAACTAAAAACACTTTGTACTTTAAATAATTTTATCCTAGTTAATATGATAGCACAAGTACTCATCAAATAAGTGAAAAAGGCTGCTTGTAAACTTTTATGATGACCACTTCCTATGTTATATGCTCATGAAAAGAACAAATTGTACTATGCTTCTGTCAAGGTGCATGCTTGCACTGATTTGTTTACACTGCTTACTATACTGTTTTGCTGGTACCATTCTACTTATATTATTATATAGGACGATATGCTTGCACTAGTTCAAGCATATTGTCTCAAAAAAAATAGAGAATTTAAGTAAAATATAGGTTGGACTTCTAACATAGCTTCCTCAATTGATACTGGAAATTTGCTTCGCCCTTGCTTGATGCTTCAGGGCATCTTTTTGCTCTTTGTGTATGAGATCCTGCAATGAATTCATGAGGGAACAAGGAAGTGGGGAAAGGGGAAAATTTCAGAATGGGAAGGAATTTTGATACAGGGATTCCAGGAATAGTACCACAAGAGGGGATAAACAGAAGTGGGATAGGGAAAAAAATTCAAGGGTAAAGTGGGATTTTTATGAAGCGGGTAGGGTAAATTTAGAAGAATGTGGGAAGGTTAATCATTCTGGGATTTAAAGAAGAAAACTGAGGGAATATTACGAAATGGGATATGAAGGAAGGAAGAAAATTTTCTGGAAGGTCTGCCTGCACTGGTGCAAGAAAAATAACTGCAGCGAGAATTAAGTGTTACTTGAATAAAAATATCCATGCTAATTACCCCAATGTATAAAGGTTGGTCCTGCTGAACCTGCTTTTACTCGGTGGTCACTAGCATATCTAAAGATCAAGAAAAATTCTCTTTTTATTAGAAATTTTTGATCTTCCTGCCAGCAAGCTGGTTTTTAGGTTGACCCTTCTGCAATCATGTCAGCGAACCGATTTTCACAATTACAGGAAAATATTTTTTCTTTACTTTTTTATTAAATTTTTTTTTTTCTTTGAGAAGAAGAAGAATTCATGTTTTCAAAAGGTTAGTATTACCATTTACCACTACCATCTCGAATTTCTTTTGGGCTTGTTATGTAAAATATTTCTTGGCAAGTGGCTGAAAATACTTCTTTAATCTATGTCCATTTACCAAGAATACTGAATTTTGTCCATCAATAGTTTTGACTTCTACTGCTCCATTCTCTAATACTCGGATCACCTCATAAGGTCCCATCCAATGTGTATGGAACTTCCCTTTAAAAATTTTAAATCTAGAATCATAGAGGAGTACCCAATCACCTGGTTGAAACTGCTTTTTCTGAATAGACTTGTCATGCCACCTTTTTCGTTGCTGCTGAATTAGGATGTTTTGCTGAACAACATCTCTATGAATTTAGTCTAACTCATTTAATTGGAGAAGACGCTGTTGTTGTGCCTCAGAGAGATCTAGTCCTAACTGAACTACAGTTCTGAAGGTTTTGATCTAGAATTCAATTGGTAACAGACCCTGTTTGCCATATACCAGCTCATATGGTGTATGTCCTCTGCCATTTCTCCAAGTGGTTTTTGTATGCCCACAAAGCTTCTGGTAATATTTCAGCTCAGTCTTTCTGATGCATATTGACTGTCTTTGTAAGAATGGACTCAATCACTTTGTTTTTAGATTCCACCTGGCCATTTGCTTGCGGGTGATACGACGTGGATTTCCTATGCCAGATCTTGTATTGCTCCATCACACCTTATACCAGATTAGAAATAAACTGTGGACCATTTTCAGAAACAATTTCTCTAGGCACACCAAATCTAGTAAAAATTTCAGAAAAAACGAAAATCAACAACAACTTTTTCTGTAGCAAAAAAGACAACTTTAGCTTCTACCTATTTTGTAATGAAATATGTACAAACCAAAATATGCTTTTTACTTAAGGATGTTGGATTTATCGGCCTATAAAATCAATAGCCCATTTTTCAAATGGTTCAATCATAACTTGGGGGCATAAAGGCATTTCATTGGTTTGATTAGGCTGGCCCATTCGTTGACAACTATCACATCGCCTGACATACTGTTTGGCATCCTTAAATAAGGAAGGCCAAAAGTAACCAACACGTAATACTTTATATGCAGTCCGCTTATCAGCGAAGTGGCCTCCATAAGGTTCATCATGAGCAGATTTCAATATGTCAAACACTTCCTCCTCTCTTACACATCTACAGATAATAAGATCTGGACCAGTGTAAAAGAGATCTCCTTGAATCTAAGAATATGCAGCACTTTTCTGAATAATATTCCGCTTTTCACGAGCGGACAAGTGAGGTGGTGTTTTTTCAGTGACCAAATAGTTAGCAATGTCAGCAAACCACGGAGAATCTGTTGACATAGCAAAAATATGTTCATCTGGAAAATCATCATTAACAGGAGTTACTTCACCAGGATTATCTAATCTAGAAAGAAAATCTGCTACAACATTAGATTTCCCTGGTCTATGAACAATAGTAGCATTAAACTCCTGCAACAATAGCAACCACCTAGTCACTCTACCACTTGTGAATGGTTTGTTCATCAAATATTTAATCATGGAATGATCAGTATGTACAAATACTTCATATCCTGTAATATAGTGCCTGAACTTATTAATTACAAAAATCACAGCTAAAAACTCTTTCTCTGTAGCTATATAATTCAATTCAGCGGAAGACAAATTCTTACTAATATAATAAATAACATAGGATTGCTTATTTTCCTCTTGTCCTAAAGCTGCGCCAATAGCCAAATCTAGAGCATCAGAGGAAATGTGAAAAGGCAGGGAGCAATTTGGACCTCGCAAAACTGGTGCCTGCACCAACTTTTCCTTCAGTGTTTCAAAAGACCGTTGGCAAGCTGTGGACCAAGAAAATTCACTATCCTTAGCCAGAAGTTGGAAAAGAGGAGCAGCTATCTTCAAAAAAATTTCAATGAATCTTATATAATAACTAGCATGGGCCTAAAAAACCTCTTACTTCCCTTTGAGTTTTGGGTGCAGGAAGATGCAGAATGATTTCAATATTTGCCGGATCAACCTGGATACCTTTGTCAAAAATCAAATGGCCAAGTACCACTCCCTCTTTTCACATTAATCTACATTTCTTATCACTCAAAGCGAGATGGGCTTCTTGACAATGAAGAAGTACTTTCTCCATATTTTTGAGAGCTTCCTGAAAAGAATCACCAAACAGAGAAAAGTCATCCATATAAATTTCTACAAATTCTAGATCAACAAAAATGGCCAGGAATGCCCTTTGAAAGGTAGCTGGGGCATTACATAAACCAAAGGGAAACACTTTGTAAGAAAATGTCCCCCATGGACATGTAAAATTAGTTTTATATTGATCTTCGGGTGCAATCTGTATCTGGTTATAGCCACTGAAGCCATCCAAAAAGGAGAAATATTTCTTTCCTGCAAGGGTATCAAGCACCTGATCAATGAAAGGGAGAGGGAAGTAATATTTAAGAGTGGCTTTATTCAATTCTCGATAATAAATACAAATACTCCATCTTCCATCTTTCTTAGGTACTAGTACTAATGGAGAGACCCATTGACTGTCGGAAATAGGATAGATAAAAATGACATCTAAGAGTTTCTGTACTTCTTCCTTCACAATATATCATCAGACAGGTCGGGTTCCTTCCTTAATATAGATATGATGTGTACAAGTTTCAGGAGGGATACCCTTCATATATTCATAGCCCCAAGCAAAGGCACTAAGATGGTTTTGCAACAAATTCACAAGCTGCTCTTGTTGAGATGAGTCAAAATCTGAACTGATATGCAAGGATTTACCAGGGCTAATTTCAACAAGAGTAGTGTTGGGCTTAGGAGTACTCAAGGGAGTGGTCAAATGCAGCGGTATAGAAGAATGAGAATCCTGATTTTCTTGAAAATCTAGGCTGAAAATTTGGCTCAAAGGCTCAAAATTAGGCATAGTGTCTAGATTATTCAGAAAATCTTGAATCTTGTCTTCTTATGAAGACCTAGTATAATGATGGACAAGGGAAATAGACTGAGTCTCCTCATCACTGCTTTGATCCAACCATAAAGTATCTCGAAGTTCCTGAATGGATCTAGTAGGGGGTATAAGGTAACTTTCTTCCTAGAATCTCCATGTGAAATATACATATCACCAGAACGAAATCCAATATATGCATCGGCCGTAGCAAGCCATGGTCAACCCAAGATCAAGGGATGTCCTCCTACTGGGTTCTTTGGCTGAAGCACAATGAAATCAACAGGATATTCCCAAGAATCTAATGAGATGATCACATCATCCAATACTCCTTTTGGCTTAATTTTAGATCTATCTGCTAATTCAAGCATAGTGGGAGTAGGGCGAAGATGAGATAACCGAAGTTGATCCATGGTTTTCTTAGTCATGACATTAATGGATGCCCCCAGGTCTATAAGAACATTAGAGACAAGGACATTACCAATCTGAACTGAGATAACAGGGTTTCCGGGATTAGTATATTTTTCCACAGACACACATCTCGTCATCAACTCTGCTGCCCTACCAACAAATTGAATGGTTTGGGGTTCCAATCTCTTCATCCCGAGTTTCTGGAGACAAAGTTCCTTAATAATATTGGTACAAATGGGGATCTATTTGATTGATTGAAGCAAGGGTATCTTAATGAAAAGATTCCGAAGCTCAGATGCCAAACTAGTCTTAGAAATAGGCTCACTCCTTTCCATTACTAGCCTCTCTGGGAAGGGAGGCTAGTTGGAAGAATATGGCAAGGATTTAGAGGGTAAGGGCTACTTAATGAAAACTTTATAAGAATGTTTAAGAGTTTCCTCTTCTCCTTTCTCTTCAACAATTACCATATGTTGCTTCTAATTTTCTGATGTTAAAGTCCTTCCCGATCTTAATTGACTATCATGAACCCCAACTAGAATAGACTGGTATTCGAATGATAAAGGTGGGTTTGTTACATAGATCATTTGCATTGCTTTATTATTATTAGGATTGGGCATAGGTTGAGCAGGCAACTGAGGAGGTCGAAAGGGTGGAGGTAAAGGCAATGGTGGAGTGGACTGACTCGGAAGTTGAGGCATTGAATAAGGTGCATGTGTAGATGGATATGACTGCATAGGTGGCTGGTAGGAATATGGAGAATGAGTTGGCCCTCTCCAACCTTGTTGCCATGGTTGAGAAGGTTTCCCATGTTGATATTGATTCCCATACTGCCACTGCTGATGAGAGTTAGGATAAGAATATGCATGTGAATTATAACCAAAATAGTGTGGAGAAAATTCAGAAGCCATACTTGTACCTACCTGAGGCCAATTCCTTCTTGCTCCCATAGCATTCAAGTATTCAGCTTCAGGCTGTCCCCCTGTAAATACAGCTTTAAGTCCTAGTATAGAGGGACATTTTTCTGTGATATGGTCTTCTGCACAAATAGCACACTTATTAGTTTCTTTCAAATTAAGAGGACACTCTTTAGGGGGATGCTTGTCTCTACATTTAGGACATAAAATACATAATGACTCTTGTTCCTTCATGAGTTTCTGCTGAAATTTTAAGGAGTCTAACTATTTGGTAACAATGTTCATTATATCAATTTTCATGTTTTCCATTTTATTTTCTAGTCCAATAATCATAGCATTAGTAGATTCAGTTTTTCTATTTCTATTTTGAGTTCCTCTACCGGATCTATACTGGTTTCTTGAAAATTTCCTGCATAATTCACAAATTTGATCAAAAGTTTGCTGAGAAATATCACCTTGTCCTAACAAATTCAAATTATTTCTAGCATTATCAGTAAGTCCTCTTAAGAACAAGGTTCTAATAGTGTTGGGATCAAGCTTAAGTTTTGACCTTTGTAAAATATACAAAAATCTTTCCAGATAATCTTCAAGAATTTCATCATCATCTTGTATGATTGTAAAAATTTCAGCCTGCATGTCTCGAGTTTTGCAATATTCTTGATATTTAGACAAAAATACTCTCTTCATCTGATCCCAAGAGGTTATAGTGTTTCCTCCTAACCCCATAAACCAGTGTAGATTTGAGTCCTTGAGGGTAACAGGAAATAATCTTAACTTCTGAGCATCAGTTGCATAATCATAACTTCTACAAAGAATATAAAACTCAAATAGAAAAGAGTCAGGATCTTCATGAAATTCACCATGGAAATGAGGGAGAGCTGATGGTGGAATATTCTTCATTTGCGCCACAGTATCAGGATCCACAATTGGAAACACAAAAGTGGATTGTTCTTCACTTACCTGGTTGTCACCAGTCCCTTCCAAATGATCTTCTTGGTCCACCATTGTTCCCCTTTTACTTGTATCACTCTCCATAGGCTGATCCACACCTGAGCTATTATCACTAGAATCCAGGTGGATTGTTCCTGCATGATGGGTTTGAATTGGATTGGGCTTCCTGCTATAGAAGGAGACCCAATATGAAAATTGTTTTCATAATTCTTTCAGCCCTTAGTGGGCTTCGAACCGTTACCTTTTCTAGGCATTCATTTCAAAAGGAAAAATAGAAAGAAAAATAACAGACAAATTGTAAAAAATGCTGTCAGAAATCAATTAACACCAATGAAATTCCTTCAAAGAAACAACACTGCAAAAATAAAGAAAAATTACCTCTATTGTATAATCAGAAAATTCTTACCAAATCAAATCGCCTCCCCGGCAGCAGCGCCAAAATGTTGGGTGCGGGAATTACATTTAAGCAAACTCCTCAACACTTAATTTGTCAACCCGGGGGATTCGTGAACTTAGAGATGAAGCACAGGCAATTCTAGAGATGGTATTAATCTTCCTAATGTAAATCCCTATTTTCTTTAAAGGAAAGATTGTAGAATCAAATCAAAAGAGAAGAAGACAACTTGAACCATCAAAAATAATCTAAGACTGGAAGGAGGAAGTATGCATTTACAAGAGAGAATTAAAGATAAAAGGCAATCACTCCCACTAATGGTTTTCTAATCTACTGAGTGTGTGTTTTCCCTTAGCAGAGACACTTCAGCAGTCTCGACAGATGGGCCCTTAAACCTGCTTCCTTAGAGATTTCCTTCTTGCATTAATCTGTCCTGCACTAGTGCAGGATCAAAGATTTATGTAGAAGGTATAAATAGTGTCTTTACTGAAGGCATTTTTTACTTCATGCAAGGGCTCGAACTTTTCAAGGTTCAGAGCACTTAGATCTTGTGGCAAGAAACTGGTTCTTGCACTGGATCAAAGCTTTCTGCACTTAACATTTAATCCTTAAAATGAGTATTCAATTATTGCAAGTGCTAGTTTTCTATCGAATCAAATTGCACACGTAAAATTGAATGTTTCTGATCTTAACAAAATGCAGAAATAAAGAAACAATCATTTATCCTGTCATAAGCTTTTAAATAAAGAAAGTAGATTAAGAAAACTTGCTGCATCACACCAACGTGCATTGATGTAGGTTCATTTCTCCTGCTTGGACCAGGCGGAAAAACCAATTAAACAAAATTGCAGGAAAAGGAAATATCACACCAACGTGCACTGGTGCAGGTTTGTTTCTCCTGCTTGTACCAAGCAGATGAAAACCAATCTGAAATCAAGTGTAGGAAAGTAAATTGTAAGGAAAGAAAATGTAACTACTTCACACGATGGATCTGTTTTCACTAGACAGGAATACATGTGCTGAAAGTTAAATCACACTTTGATAATATAAACACAAATTACAAGAAACAGAAAATGGGGTAATGTCAAGTTGGTTGGGCCAAAAGGCACTAAGGCATTTTCTAAATTAAAACGTCGTTTTCGTGAATTAGCCGATTCATCAACAAATATTAGAAACACAATTTAAGCATGAGGCGTAGGCTGGAAATGTTATCATTTATAGCAAAGGAGATGAAAATGAGGAGAACCCGAACCAACAATAAGGCAAAGTCGAAGACAGGGAAAAATAGCAATGAGACAGGTAGCAAGAGGGCATCATATAAAAAAATTAGTAGAAAGGCCGCAGTAAGAAAGCATTAGAGGTACAGACAACAGAGACAAACATATGAAGCAGGCAGAGTAGAAAGACCATTTGATTGGAGATATGGAGAGACAAAGTAGTGAGGTTGAAAGGTGAGAACCGCTGAGGTGAGACTCTATACCGAGGGTCTAAGTGGGCCTCTATGTCTTACGATGGTGTGGTGCAATTATCTGTGCATTGATGATTTATTACAGATGTGAGTCTATCAAGGTTTATAAACAATTTTGAATAAACTCTGTGGCAAGGGTTTTTTGGTGTTCTGCATATAATTGAAGAAAATCCATAAATTGTTGAGACAGGGTTGACTGTGAGATCAAGAATGAAAATTCAGTTGTGTAAAAGGATTCTGTGTGAATATGATTTGATCTCAATAAGCTTTACCTTGTATAAAGTAAAGTTTATACAATTAGTGGTGAGAATGCTGCATAGTGATTGTTATAATGCTCTGCGTAAACTGTGAAAGTCATATTTGTGGTGAATGCATATTTTAGTGGAAGTATTGGTTAAAGGTGGCTTGAAATCTTCAAAGAAGATCCGGCAACAAGTGAATAGACAGGTATACAAAGGCGAAGCAAATGGTTAAGTAAAGGCGCTGCTGGAAGAGTAATCCGACTAGTTCTGCAGATAAGGATTAACCTTGGTTAACAAAACGTGAGCTAAGTTGAACCCGGTATAAAATGTTAATGTGGCAGGGGTTGACAAATGAAGAAATGTTGTGGTGAAAGGCAAGACTGAGTTGGTTAATAAAACGAAGTTGGAGGCGGAAGTTACAAAGAAATATGATGAATTGTCGAGCGGTTCACTGTGTAGGAGGAACGCCGTGTTAATATTTGGGTGAATAAAAGTTAACATATGAAAAGGCGAAATTGAAATAGAAATCGTATGAAGCTTTAACCCGTGAGCAAATGCGCTAAGCTAACCGTGAAGGTGTGAAATAATAACCTAAGCACGTTTCGCATTGTAAAAGAATGGTTATGTATCTAAAATAAAAATACGATATTGGTGATTGATTGACACGTGGCAAAGAGTGGTTTATAAAAACCACTTTTATCGCATTTTTTCTTAAATATTAAAGTTTGTTTCAATAAAAAATGTGATATTCATTAATGACCGCCAGATCATAGAAGTTGATGCGATAAGACCGCGGAATTATTGGATGCGAAGGGTAGTTTAACTACCGAGCCTGGGCCATCACGCGATCGTGAAGATAACCTCGTACCTTAATAATGCGATATGTGTTGGATCATGAAAAGTTTCATGTGATGCTGTCTCGTCCGTTGGATGGTACTCTGAGGCGATAAGTCTCCTACGTGCTAGATTATGTGCATTTTATATTTGATGCGCTAATTTTTTTATAGTCAGAAGTTTTAATAAATTGTGAGGGCAGCATTAAAGATTGGGTTTCAACCATTTTTATAATGTGATGCCATGTTGAAACCTTGGCATTATCTAAGTCAAAAAGGTGTGTAGAATGTTGGAAAGGAGGTACGTATTAGTAGCTAGGGCCCAAACTTCAAAATATGTTGGTGTTGGTATTTAACTAAAGTTTAAAGCAAACCTCATGAGATATAAACATTAAGTGAAGGGCGCATGTGCGTTTGATAGCTGGTGCTTTGGGTTAATGAAATTTGAATAATTAATTTGAATACTCTTAAGAGAGCTTAACATATGGTTAACCCCATGAAATCAAAGGCAAAGAATAGGTCCTCATAAGGTAGGTTTATAAAGTAGATATTGATTACGATTTTAATCATGAGGATTGGGGAAAGCTTCCGAAATTGAAATGAACATTGGTTGGGTTTAGATTAAGAGAGAATTTTATATTTTTGAGGGTTTATAACAATATAGTATAAGGCAAGGAACGAGTTCTGCATGAGTTTGTATTGTTAAGTTTATCATATGGTAACAACCATAGGATTACTATAGTAAAAGAAAAGTTTCCGCATGTCATTACAATTTCCCAGGTTGGAATATTAACACGGGTAAGATATGTAATGGATGGTGGCCGAAAGTATAATATTTTGCAGTCTTTTGATGAATGATAAGAAGGAGAATTGAAACTATAAAGGTTTATGCTGAGGAGTCTATACCTATATGAGTATGCATTCCATATAGTGGGCCCTATGTAATGCAGCTTATTATGAAGGTCGAATGTTGATTAGAGTTTGGTTTAAATTAAATATGCAGATCTGCCATACAGATATGGGGTTTTATAACCATGGAAAAATGAAGCTTCCACATTAACTCAATTTTCCCAGTTCAGAAAATAAGAAATGCTTCCGCATGTAAATATTTCCAGTCTTTGAGATTTGTTTGAGACTAAACTGGTAAAACAATTATATATACAACAGATACACAATTGCAGTGAACATGTGAATATGCACAGGAATGAAAATGTGGGTTTGACAGGTGTACATGCACAATTGCTCAGAGTTGCAGTAAACAGAGGTATGCAGGACAGTTACATGACAGCATTAGAAAAGACAAAACCAACAAGCCAAGGGCTGAGTGAAATTTATATATGTAACTGAAAATGTGAATGTAAATGTTTTAATTTTTTTTATATTGTTTGTGATGCATTGGAAAGTCTCCGGAGGAAAAGAAATATCCCACTGTAATATTGAAATTTGTACATATTGTTATATTCCTCCTAATGAGATGGATAAAGAATGAGATGGCGGTCAAAGAGTTTATTGCTCAATTGAATTCCGCGTGGAATACTAATAGTCGCGTGATGAACTTTATAAAGGATATCATATTGATATGCATAAAGAGTTTAGAGAATGCAATGAAGCAAGGAGAGAAGAAGGAGGAGTCGATAGAGAAGCCGAGAAGATGGTAGATGATACAGTAGATATGGGAGGCTAATGGACAAAGCAGTAAGAATGAATAGAACAGAGCCGATATCCAAGGTAAATCAGCAAGTGTTTTTCTTTTGAAAGAGTAAGGAAGTTGGAGCTTCCCTATCAAGTTGTAGCTTGATAGATGTCAGTTGTAGCTGACTGAGGTAGGAGCCTCCTGTAGGTTGGTGCCTGCAGAAAATAAATGGGAGTTGGTGCTTCCACATCAAGTTGTAGCTTGATAAAATGTCAGTTGTAGCTGACTGAGGTTGGAGCCTCCTGTAGGTTGGTGCCTGCAGAAAATTGATGGGAGTTGGAGCTTCCTTGCAATTTGTAGCTTGCAGAATTGAGGTAGGAGCCTCCTGTAGGTTGGTGCCTACAGAAAATCAGTGGTGAGAGGGAGTTGGAGCTTGCCTTTGCATCACAACAATAATAATATGTGGTTTTCTCCCTTTATGGGTTTCCACTTATATCTGGTGTCTCTGTGCATGATTTCTATGTGTTGATATGGTTTATCTAATCTGCTTAATACATGTTTCTTACATATTAAGACTGCTGTTACATAAACAAATCTGCATGATACTTGCTGCTCACAAATTAAGATTTCTCACATACTAAGTTGATCATGAAATGAAGGTGTAAATAATTTGAAAGAAAGCTTTGCAAGTCCATGAATGTGTTAAACTCATTCACCCCGCCTCTCAGTTTAACTAAGGGTTCAATAGGAGCTCCATTTTATTAATTCATTGAGGCAAATACATGCATTAATACAATGTCTAGCCCAGATTCGGGCAATAACAAAACAACCTGTTACCGCCTACCGAACTTCGCTCTAAAAACTCTGCACCAAAAACTCCATCCCTAAGTCCTCATTACATTTTACATTATATAGATCTGTTGGCCAAAGGCCAAAATAGATCGTTCAACTGATTACATAACCATCGTAAAATTTAGCATTCGGCCTTCAAAATTAGGCAGCTAACAAAAACGACCGTAGTTAATCTCCAGCTTTTCGCCCTTCACAGATTCGGTCTTGGTTGCCATTGGATCAATCGTGTTGTTGTGGCTGAAGCTGCTCAAGACAAGGAAGTGATCAAGAAGGTTCGGATTTGCCGCGAAGATCTATTGTGCTGGCAATGGTGCAAGATCCGATCTTGCACTACGATCAGCGATCACGGTAAGCACTCTAACTATCAAATAACCATTGCAGATATCTATAAGTTACAAAAGTGATTTTAAAGTAAGAAACCATGTAATAGATATTTAATTAATGCTAAATTAAATTAAAACATGAAGAATAAAGGTTTATACGAAATATGTCACCGTGCTTGGACTAGTGCAAGATAAGCGTGCATAAAAGAGGTGAAACAGAGGTAAATGGTTATGATTTAGGAATGGGAAAATGGTAAAAAGAGAGAAAATTAGGGCTAACATGAGTGCCTTAATAAAGAAAATATTCCAAAATGATGAAGAATCCTCAACAAAGAAGAAATTCATGACATCAAAAGAAAGGAGTTATTGATGAGCAACTAGGTGTTTTTCAACATTGCTACTGCAATTTCCTCGAAGACTCTACAAGGTGTTGGCTAAAAGGTAGCTTGGAAGCAAGTCCTTAGGAGCCTAGACAATTCCTTGGATAAGAGGGAGTCTCATTATATGTTTCTTACTTGGAAGAAACTGTGTAATTCCTAAGCAAAGACGGAAGCTTAGGAATATGTTCTCACTAGTTAAGAAGGAGAAATGGACACATCATTGAGGTCTTCACTTGTAAGAAAAAATGCAGGATTAGGTAATCATCTAGCATCTGATACTCTTTTGAGATGTATTAGGGAATATATGGAAAGAGTAGCCATGAAAGGATGGATATTCTTTGAGGATTAGCTATCCCGATATGAATAGTCCTTAAAGGTCATACTCGGTGGTGAGCTAGCAAGTGTGTGGAGTATGAACGTTGGAGACAATTTTGAATGTTCCTATAATCATTCGTCTCACCAAAATTGTAGCTCTTTGTCTCTTGGAGATATGGAGTTGTTAGCGAAGGCCTTGCATTGTAACAATGTTGGTTAAAAGATGCATTACCAATAAAATTCTTCTTATGAGATTCTTCTGATTAAGAGTGACCATGTACCATTATGAATACCTCTCTACTTAAGAGCGAGTGTTGGAAAGTGTAACTAGGTTCAATATTCATAATGAATAGTAATTATGAAAATATGTAATCAAGAAGACATAGATAATAAAATGTATTTTGTAAATTCTTGACTCATAAGTTTCATGGGAAAGAAATTTTATTATAGATAGACATGTATATGAAGTAGTGTTACACTTGTGAAGCTCAATTACTAATCAAAATCATATGCACCAACATCTTGTCTAAATACTACTTGTAAGTAGGCTCAAACATGGAAAATACACCTCCTTGAAAATTCGACCTTATAGCATATGATCAAGCCAACTTAGAGAATGTAAGACTATCCCCATATATAAACAATTCTATGGCCTCATTCATCAACAACAAGTTCAGACGTCTTTGAGATTTTGGATAAGAAAAGGTTCGGAGGAATTTTGTGATAACAAGCGTACAAATGTGAATTTCCAACGAATATAGAACTGAACATTCAATGCAAGAAATACGGACAATACATCACTATTTTGAATAAGCATTTATCTCGCATCTTAGAGGTAGAACGGTTGTCAACTCACGACTGCAATTGGTGCGAAGAAAGGTCACATCTGAGTGTAGACAGAAGGGTAAAGTTCTTGTGCTATCTTTTTATTTATCCCCTATCATAATGTTTTTGAGTTCTTTAAGCAACATGGCTAGAGTTTTATCATTGGCAAAAAAAAATTAAGAATAATTGTTTAAACTGGCTCGAATTATGGATTGAATTGGGTGGAAGGATATGATACCATACAAGTTCCCTACCTTCTACCTTCTAGAACATACAAAAATTATCTGCAAGAAACATTATCAAAACGTATCTCTAACATCCATAGATGCAAGTAGAAGTGATCAAAGTGGTCTTCCACCTTCACTTTCTTGTAGAAGTGATCAAAGTGGTCTTCCACCTTCACTTTCTTATACTTCGTAAGTATATTTTGCAAGTTCTTTTCTAAGTGATGAATATTGATCGGAAGAGCAAGAGGCCCTTAGCATCCATTGCAACTGGTCATCAACCATGTACTCATCTTCCTCCTCGTCACTCTCTCATTTGGATGAATCTTCTCCTTCACCATTACAATTCTTGTTAATATTTGGTTGTTCATGATTTCTTGGTTGTTCTTCATTAGAAAAATGAAAATAGTCCCTATCTCCTTCTAGATATTCCCCAATAGGTGGTGGGTGTTCCTCCACATGCATGGAATCTTCACATGAAATGACCAAATCTCCAAGAGTAACACTTACCAATTTCTCCACTAAATAAAATAGAACACCATGATGGGTGGTATCTCTCTTAGATTTCTTATGATGGAGAATAGATGCCACAATAAGAAATCCAAGAGCTCTAGAAAACTAATGATTAATGAGATGGAGTGTCCTAAATTAATCGTAAGTAGCTTCATATGGACACTTAGGACCTTGGTGAGTTTTCTTAGATATATGAGCTGGATTTGGTCATGGACATTTTCTACAATTCACATAAGGTTCTTTATGTGAACCATAAAAAGGTCACCCTTTTTCTAGGGCCAAAACTATTCATGGTGCTAGATGATTCCAAGAGAAAGAGAGTCTTCCTAATATGAAGTATTAATTAGACCTCACATCATTTGGATAAGGATCCCTAATATGAAAATAAGACTAGTTACCATAATCTTAAATATTTTCCTTCCCTACAATATATGTCACCAGAGAAACATATATAATTTTGATATAAAAAGTAAGTTAGCCTCGTGATGTTTTCAATTGAAAAGTGTATAATGTCTCTTTCATGGAAAGAAAAGGAAAGTGAATATTGAAGAAAATAATAATAAGACTATCCTAATAAATACACACACATATATCTGAAAGAATCATATATTTAATATTCCAAATAGAAAATTTACAATAATAACAAAAGACATGCCATAAATTTAATGCAGAAATTCTATTTCAGCAAACACACACATACATAAAATCTTCCCACAACACCAAGTTGGCCAATTTTATTAATATGATAGCTTGAGTATAATAAAAGATGAACTCAGTGCACCTTGACTTGCACAAGGCAAGCTAAAGGCCTAAGCTTATCCATGCAAGCATCCATAGCTACTGTAGATAGGTTTCTCTCCTAAGAACTACTTTGTCCTTGGCTTTCTTCATTGTTTGTTGTCTTTGGAACTTCATTTTCACACTAAATAGTGCCAAGAAAACTCTAGGAATTTGGGAATGTGGTCCTTGCCCAAACACCAGAAAAATGCAGAAAGGTTTCTGCCTACTTCCAAACTTAAAAATTAGACTCCTCACAGCTTGGCCCTCCTCAAATATTTCTCCAAGAAAATCCCCAAAACCTCATCTCTTAATCCCTCCAATAAAAATGCCCCTGATATAGCCTCCTCAAGTGCCTATGTAGTCAAAAAATGGCACATATTGTTCCTTGGGAATATCTGAAGCAATTTTGACCCCATAAATGATGTTTTTTTAAGATCTGATGTGGTCCCATAGCCAAAGGTTGGGGACTATGGAAAAACCTATAGTGATTGGAGAGATCCTTCCAACGAGGTATCATATGCACCAAACATAGATAATATGAGGCATGTATCTACCACATCTTTCTCAGACATAAGCTACCATTGCTGCAGCTATTTCCTTCGAATTTTGTGTGTAAGCATTTTCAGTATTTGATATTAATGTAATGAAATATTATTTCTTTTCCATATCTATATTTGTGATTATATCTGTATTATATTTTGTTCATTATTAAATTCATATAAGTAGTATCAGAGTGGTCTTCTCTTTCTCTGTTTTTTTTCTTTGCATGTCTCCAACAATTGCAGGGTATAAGGAGTCAGGGCTTGATTTGGATGAACTCCTACAAGATCGGCATCACAAACTCCAATGGCCTCCCATGGCGGGTCAAAATAAAGATGAGGGAGTAGGATATCCTATCAAAATATTTCTTGAAGAATCCCTTGAGAAACAGAGGAACTAAATACTAGACAACTTTGCTCAGATCCTGCGGCGGATACCCACTGGTGACACATCTTCATCTCGCAATCAGTCTGGAGCCACTACTCCCTTAAATGTACAAGTCAAATTCAACATTCATGTATTTGAAGTTTAGATAGATGCAGACGTTGTAGATAGATAGCAGAATTTGCTCGAAGGGTATTTTTCAGTCCATGGTTTGTCTCATCGAGAAGAGATTACCTTTGCGCTCCTCAAAGCTGCCCTCGACATAAAATATTGGTGGGAAACCTATTGTGGAGAAAGGGATGAAGAAGAAAGCTCACATTTTTCCGCCGCTCCCACATGGAATCAATCAACAATATTACCCTATAGGGAGCTATGAGGAAAATTACATCCAATGGACTATGTTGCGGTAGCAAAAGGAAAACAATGTGCATGAGCTCACGAATTTGTTCCATACCCTGCACACAAAGTTGGGTATTAAAGATTCGAAGAAACATTTGCTGCTAAAGTACCGTAGTTGTTTTCACAATACATTTAGTAGGAAATGGACTTCCTTTGGATCCATGAATCCAAAGAAAAGGAAAGGCACCCTCAAACTGCAGAAGAAGGGGCAAAGTGATAGTGGGGTGAATTAGGACAACCCATCGAAGTAGAAAGCAAAGAACCACACCACAAAGCCAAATAATGAAATGGGGAAGTGATGTGAATTTCATAAAAGCTCCGCTCACAACATAAGTGAGTATCGCGGAAAATAGTTGATGGTGGTCAAGTTGAAGGCATCCAAATTAGATGCATGTTCTCATTTTGAGTCAAAAATGGGAAAGGTCAGTGACAAAGGGAGGCACATCATTGATGGAGAACCTATTTTCATCATCGCCACTACCAAGCTCCGGAGGGAGGAGCCTAAGGATCCAGAGGAGGGGTAGTGTCAGTTCCATTCCTAGATGTGGGTGAAGGGTTCTCCAATGCAATTCATTGTCGATAGAAAAAGCCAAAAGAACCTCATATCACCAAAGGTCATGAAGCGGCTTAGCCTACTGACCATATCACACCTGTAACTGTATACCATGAAGTGGCTTCACCAAGGAAGAGATTTTTGCATCTGCAACAAATTTCTCCTTCCCTATAGCATCAAGCCCTTCATGGATGAGGTACTATGTGATGTTTCTCCTCTTTAAGCTTTTTATGTATTATTATGCAACCCCTACTTGTGGAAGCTACATGTTATGTATGAGTCTAGGCCTTGTTCTGTTATTATTACTTTGGGAAATAAGTGGTACAGTATACTAGAGGTAGTACCACCTTCTGCCATCTCTTCGATTATTACAAAGCAATGTAGTAAGATTATTTCCCATACGAGGAAATTTTTTTTCATTACGATTCATCCATAGGGAAATAACAATATTGTGGTCATAGCCTCTAAAAAGGGCTCCCATGCGTCGCAGCAGTAGATGGACAAAGTCGTGGAGGAATACAAGGATATTTTCTCCTCACCCATAGGCGTTCCTGTAAACTATTAGGTCAAGTGTTCCATCATTTTGACCCTAGATGTGTCGTTGCTTGATGGACCAATCTATCAGCACTTTGTTCTCAAGAACTACTAAATGATGTGACAGACTCAGGAGTTCCTTCAGAAAGGTGACATCTCATTGAGTTCATGACCATGTGGGAGCCCGATCGTGTTTGTGTAGAAGAAGGATGGGACTTGGATACTGTGTATTGACTATAGGGAATTCAACAATATCATTACTTGAAATAGGTACCTGATCCCACGGACTGATGACCTTCTAAACCAACTCAAGGGATGTAAACATTTCAAAAAAATCTATTTGAATTTCGAGTATTACCAGGTACCAATCGAACACTCCAATCTGTCAAAGAATACCTTCAAATCCAAGAAGGGCCTTTTTGAATGGCTGGTCATCCATTTTAGGTTGTCGAAAGCTTCCACGACCTTCATGAGGCTGGTGTACTTGGATGACATCCTAATATTCAACCATACTTGGGAATAGCACCTCCACCACATCCAATAGGTCCTCCAACCACTGCGAAAAAAAAAGTTGTATTCCAATTTGAAGAAGTGCACTTTTGGCATGAGCCACATTCAATATCTATGATAGATTATTGATGAGAGGGTGGTGTATATAGATCCAACTAAGATCCAAGTCATTCAGGATTTGCCAGCCCCAACCATTATAACAGAGCTCTGTAGATTTCTGGGTCTTGTTAATTTCTATAGCAGGTTCGTGTTGGGATTCTATCATATCACTTGGCCCTTCAGTCAAGTCACCAAGGGAGGAGAAAAAGAAAAATTATTTTGGTCTGAATCTCAAAACAAGGAATTCCTAGAGTTGAAAAATCTCCTATGATCTGCACTAGTGCTCACATTAATAGACTTGCAACAACCATTTAAGATCAAGATAGATGCCTCTGACTATGCTATTGGGGTAGTTCTCAGTCAATAGGGGCATCTAATGGAATATCACCGTGAGACACTTTTCGACGCATTCCGGAAGTTTCCCAATTATGAAAAAGAGATGTATTCCATTCTGAAGGCTTTTATATAGTGGAAGCATTACATGTTGGGAAGAAAACAGTTAGACACACACACCATTGACCCGTGAAGTTCATAAAGATGCATGCGAAGTTGCAGAACGATCTCCATAAAAATTAGTCCACATACCTACTGTTGTGATCCTGTGATTTGGAAGATTGGTAAACCAAATGACAAGGCAAAATGAGAACCAATCTTTAGAGTCCTAAGACCTAGCCTTCCCAGATTCAGAGAGGGATCTCTCTAGTTGTTTGCAAAATATATATGGTTGTTTTCTTTTAATGGTTGATTTTAGGCTAGTTATTAAGTATGGGATTTTGTTGTTTGTTTGGTTGGGTATGATGATGAAAGCAGCATAGGTAGCATGAGGAAATCTATTAAATTCATGATATGTTTATCAATGGATTATGGAGTATCATAGGGAAAATCTAACTTGGTGAGTGGATCTTCAAAGTTTTTAGGGTAATGAGATGGACATTAAGGGTAAGAATTAAAAGTACGACAAAGGGGAATTAAGAATCCTTTATCTTAGGTGCAATCAATAGACATGGAAAACTATAAATTCTATGATCCAACTATAGTTGTTAATTATTCAAGACAAACTTTTCCAATGAAATATAGAAGGTGTGAAACTCATTTAACTTTTAGTGATTTGACCTTCCAAGACAGAAAACACTTAAGACACATAGATAATTGTAATCAAGGAAGATGGAACTCCTAAACATCCTTGATCATAGCTATAAATATCTCTAAAAAAATTAGTTAAGAAAGTACAAAGGGTATGATCGGAACAAAACCTCTTTGGTAGACTTTAAAGAATCGTACTTTAGAGAGAGACTTCAAAAAACAATGTTTAAGTGGCAGCAAGTAAGCAGGGGGAAGCCATAAATCATGCTTGAAACCAACTGTGTTCAAATATTTATGAAATAAACAAGCTTAGGGGGTCTATAGAGCAATTAAGAATTCTCTTAAATGTCATAGCAAAAGAAAACATTAAGACAGTGAAGAACGAAGAAAACTAAGGTGCTTTCAAGAAACATTTCTTAGTCTAAAATGTTTTCTCTACTGTATATAGAAATATGAAAATTGAATGAAACAAGAAATAACAATAAAAAATTAGAAGCATTTCACTAATAGCCAAGCTCAGGGATCCAGTGATATAGTCTCCTCCATCAACAAACAAATCAGGGCATCCATAAGTTCCAAGACATCAATTTCCTTTCAACTTCCAAGAGACTATGTATTACTTCAAAGAGTCATCAAATGCTAACAAGATAATGAGTTTAGATGTAGTATTTATGCTCTGAATGAGGAGGTGAAGCCTAAGATAGGTTTGAGTATCATTTATTACTACGTAACTGCATTCCTAACCTTGAAGACCATGCAAGGCTCAAGGCAGGAATATCTGCAGCTACTTCTCTGTTTTAATAACTTCTATCTTAACTTCTAAGGAAAAATAGGTGAATGTGTTGACTTTAAGGCCTATTCATAAATTTTACAATAACTATTTGAGAGATAAAATATCTCTCACTCAAATTTAATAATTGCCTAATGCTTTTTGAAGGAAACAAAGCACTCAGGTGGCAAAAATATCTTTGAGGGGAATAACTGAATTGTGAGCTGAGTCATTCAAATTTGTCATGGTTTGATCTATCCTTTGTTTTATCTTTGATCTGTGCCTTTAAGCCTTAAAATTTGTCTTTATGGTTTTATGTCTGCTCTTTATCATATTTTCTTCAACTCTTCTTGATCTTTCTGTTCTTTTCCTTTGATTTTCTGGTTTATTTCCTTTGATTCTTTGTCGTTATCCTTTTGTGTTTCCACTGTCTCCTTTCTTTCTTTGACCTTTATCAATCTGTCATCTCTTTATTCTTCTATTTTAATTGGCTAATCCATTTATTTTGTCTTCTAATTAGGATTAGCCTCTTAACTCTTCTACTTTATTTCTTCACTACTTCTCTGATTTTTTTGCACTTTCTGTGTGCAGGGATGCAGTCTTCTTCGTGGCTGAAAGGTTGAATTATCATTGATGATCATATTTCATCATTAATTAACCCTGACAGAGCCTCTAAGATCCATTTAAAATCTGAATGCAAACCCTTCAATTGTCACCTAGGATTTTATCTGTGTTTCTTGGATTGTGGGAGGGTATAATGGACTTCCTCTGCCATTAAAACTTGCACAAACACAAACCATTAGACTTTGAAAAAATGTTGGGTGGTTTTGACTACATTTTCGAGGTTTGGAGCTATCGGGAAGCAATTGTAGAGGGGGAGACGGTGCAGGAAGGTAGCGTTTCGAAGGCGGAACCAGGCAAAAATTCGAATGGAGGTGGGGAAATTAGAATTATGGTGTGGAGGGGAAAAGTAGTTTTTAAAAACCATAAATGGTTTATCGCATGGGTAAAGGGTGGTATGTGGTTTTGGGCCAAACGCATGCGATACCATTAGGCGATCGAGACATGGTAGGGTGAAAACTACCCATTTCACGTAGGTTGCGAAACTTTAAACCCGGCGCAACTTTATTTGCGAAATGGGAGATGGGTCGTCAGATCTCAAGGAATGAGATCGACAGTTGATGCACGTCGGAGTGGGGAAATGCAGTTTTGGAAGGTGAAGCCCAAGGATAGGTGTTGGGTTGTGGTTGGATGGCAGGGCTAAGTGGAGAGCGGGGCCCATACTTAAATGTTTTATAAAGGGTTGAGGAGCCTTTTATAAGTTTTGAGGGGTGTATAAAAAGTAAAAGGAGCGGAAGTACGGTTAATACGAGGAGGGGCTAAGAATAAGCCGAGGGAAAGGTTATCTAGGGTCGAAGGGGGCTAGGGCTTAAGCGGAGAGGGGCTTAAGGCCTGATTTTTCCAAAAATCAGGTTTTTATTATAAAACAGGGTATTATAATAAAATTTAAAGGACCTCATAGGCTAAAATTAGCTTAAAAAAAGGTAAACAGGGAAATTTTTACATTTATTTAATATGTCAAAGGTAAAATGATGAATCAAGGGGCGCTTCAAGAGGGTTTTGAGGAAGGGAAAAATGGGTTTTGTAGAAGAAGGGGGTTATGAATGAAAGTGAAGCTGAGGTAGTTTAATGAGGCAAACAAGCCTAAAAAATTGAAGTATTTCTTTGTAGCAGAGGGGTAAACTTCTTAGGAGACAGAGAGAGGAAAATATAGTAAAAATAGTTATCTTAGGATAATGAAGGCAATGAGATTTCTAGAACTCACAATATTTCTCAAATGTTGTTTTTATAAATCTGAGATTATAACTTAATCATATTTTTATATCAACAAAAATTACTGATGACTAACACCTAAAAAAGTTTCATTTGAACATCAAGTACAATAAGGGCAAGACGAATAATGTTGCAGACTCCCTAAGCCAACTACTGTTCGTGCTCCTAAATATTTGTATCAACTCTTCTGGGGACTAGACTTCTCATTGGTCGCTTCTCTACAAAGGCGATCCAAAAATCAGCCAGACATACAAGATTATCTTGGAGGATAAGCAAGTTCCAAAATTTTACCTCTGCGATGTACTATTATGTCACCAAGGACACCTTTATGTTCCTTCAAGAGAGATTTCTAAGATTATTTGGGAAGCGCAGTACAGTCGGGTCGTTGAGCATTTTAGGGTTGAGAAAATAGTGGCAGTACTGCAAAAATATTTCTATTGGATGAACCTTTGACAAGATGTCGAGAAGTACATCAGGTCCTCCATTTCCTGCGCCATTTCGAAACTATCCATTAAGAGACAAGGCCTCTATAATTTACTTCCTACTCCTAGTCTACCTTGGGAATCCATCTCCATGGATTACATGTCATGCCTTCCTTCTACTAAGCATGGTAACAACAATGTTTTTTGTGGTCGTCGATAGATTCTTGAAGATGGAAATTATGGTGGCCTACAAGAAGAATATTCTTGAACGAGTGTGGGTACACTTTGGGATCCCACAATATATCATCTCATATCAGGACAACAAGTTCCTTAGTACATGTTGGTCTAGCATCTCGTCTATGTTGGACACCAAGCTCACCAAGTCCATACCTTTCCATCCCCAAAATGATGGCTAGATAGAGGTTGTCAACATATTTTGCGAATGTACAATTCAAAGCATCCACAAACATGGTATGAGAGCCTCCCCTATTTACATGATAACTATAACCAAGCTCTACATATCTCAACCAGCCACAACCCCTTTTAGGTGGGCTTGGGATTCCAGCCACTATGTCCCATTAATGTAGCAATGACATTTGCAGTTACTTATGAAGATTCAGCTCACGTCCTCTCTAAAACTGACAAGACAAAGAAATTCATTGAGCTGATTGAGCACATCCCCCAAGAGGTTCATGATATATTGGATAAATCTAATGTAATGTACAAGTAGCGCTATGATGAACGTTGAGTGACACACAAGTTTTAGCTAGGTGAAAAATTTTGGTTTCATTTGTAGAAAGAATGCCAAACCAGAGCACATCAGAAACTCATACCATTATTTTATGGGCCTTACAAAATCATCAAGGCAATGAGAGACAATTATTTTGAGCTCAACATTCCTCCATTCCTTCGCCTACGCCTAGTGTTCAATGTGGATCATCATCGGCCATACTTTCCACCATTACTAGACACATCCATCATTATAGAACAATTCTCCTCTCACATAGTTAAATCGAGACTCCATGGAACAATATGCAACTAATCGAGTCATCGACATACAACTTAATAACACTTGGAAAAAATATATCCAACTATATCAAGTTGTTAAAGCATGATAACTCCTTCACAAAGGCAAGTTGTTCACCAAGGACCACCTTCAACAAAAATTTCCCCAGCTCATGGAGGCTCTTCATGCAATGAATACCATTGCTTCCTAAGGAGGCAGGATTGATCCAGGTGGATATTGGTGGCCATTGGCCTATTCCACCTAAATACTTTCATCAATTTTCTTATTTACTATTTTTAGCAATTTTCGAGTGGAGAATTGCGAGAGCAATTTTGACCTCCTAAACGTCATTTTTTGAGGTCCATTGCAGTCTCATAGCTAGAAGGAGGGGAATATTGCATAATCTATATTCCTTGGATTTGTTTTTCTAAAGATGTATCATAAGTGCGAAATGGAGATAATATGACCAAGTTACAACCCCAAGAAGTTGGTTGCCAAACTAACCCCAATGGGGCCCATAAAGTATTGGTGTTACATCTACTCACGTGAGGGTTTTAGTTGTTTAGGGTTTTATCTTGTATTTGCTTCATCTGATTTTACAAAGATCTTGGTTTGGGTTTAGAAAATTTTCTTCAAAGTTTGGATTTAAGAGCATTTCTTGGAAGCAAACTGATTTTACAAAGAATTGTTTTGGGTTTAAAGAATTTTTTTGGAAGACATTTCTTGGAGGCGGCCTGATTTTGCAAAAAATTGTTTTGAACTTAAAAAAATTTCTTGGACGTACATTCAAAAGACATTTCTTGGAGGTATGTACATGTTTTGAGTTGAAGTAAATCTTTTGAGCTTTGTTTCATTTTTATAAGACATTTTTCTCTCGAATTTTTAAAGTAAGTGTTTTGGATTGGAGTATGTATTTTTTGCGAAAAATTTAAACTGAATTTTTTTTAAGTAAATATTTTGTGATATTTTTTGTAATCGAGTTATTGTCTAATTTTTTGAAGGAAATTTTTTGAACTTCATACCCTATTATCATGGGAAATCGAAGAACTTGTGCGAGAAAATATGATCGAAAAAGAGACCCTGAGGAACGTAGAGAAGAGACGAGACAATCTTGCAAAAGAAAGTTAGAAGCCCTCTCAAATATTGAAGAGGAAAATCAACCTCAAGTAGAAATTGAAGCAGGTATGTAAATGTAAATATTATGATCTATTGATATATATTTAAAATTTTCCTAATGTAAAATTTGAAGCTTAATTTTTATTTGATGAACTAGTTTGAAAAATATTTTGTTTGATGTAAACAGACAGAGATATTCCTCAAAATATTGAAGAAGAAAATCAACCTCAAGCAGAAATTGAAGTAGGTATGTAAATGTAAATATTATGATCTATTGATATATTTAAAATTTTTCTAATGTAAAATGTGAAGCTTAATTTTTATTTGATGAACTAATTTGAAAAATATTTTGTTTAATGTAAACAGACAAAGATATTCCTCAAAACATTGATGATGAGATACAAAATTTTGAAAGAGATATTGAACCAATGATTGAAGATGGTGAAAATATTGAAAGAAATCCAAATAAAGAAATTGAATCACAAGGTATATATATATATATTAAACACATGCACATATCATTGAAATTATAGATATATTTATTAATTTAGTTATTTATTGAATATGTACTATTTTTTCAAATATGTACAGATGAAATCACTATCGATAATGAGATGTTAGAAAATGTTGACACTCACACATATGGGGATAAAAATCCTGACCATGTGCATTTCTGAAAATTATTTCTTAAATGAGCGAGTGACAGTTCAGGCTCAAATGTTGAAAGGTCTCCTATCATTAAGGAAATTAAAAGAAGCTACAACACTATTTGGTATTCGAAAATCAACCAAAGATAAATGAATGAAGGAAGATGTGATAAAAAATATGAGTAGTGCTATAAAGTAAATTAAGAGATCTAGAGAGAAAGATGTTTCAATTGTACGTAGAGGAATACAGATGGAAATGGTTTCATCAAGTACTCAAGAGAATCTTTTGGCAACATCTATGGCATGAGCATTGGGAACCTCGCGAAAAACTTTGCACAAACATTGGAAATTTCGGCTGCAAATAGATGTAAATGGTGAACTCGCTTGTTGGAGAGCTATTTGTAGGAAACCATACAAATATAGACTTGGAGAAAATGTTAAAAAAATAATATATGAATATTGGAAGAACAATTCGTGTGTTTCACCAACTGCAAGGCATGTGATGCGAAGAATAATAGCACGAAATCAGTACGAAGAACATGAAAAATATTTCTTGGAAACCACTCAGATAGATTTATTCAACAAGTTCAAAGAAGAGAATCGTCAAATTCATGTTTCAATCAGTGCTTTTGTTCAAAAAAAACCATGGTATGTAAAACCTATCACCGTACGCGACACTTTTTGTTGCCATTATCATGTGGAATTTGAGTTATATTATGACACATTCCTTGATTTCGATAGAAAATTATGGAAGGATTCACCTCCTCCTTCCACTATCCATGATTTCATATCTCAAATTCTATGTGAAAGAGAAAGCGATGAACTATTTTACCAAAAAAATGTGTTGGTGGTAAAAAATGCGATGATTGTGAAAATTTGACTAAATTTCAAAACAAATATCGTACTGATATAAATTATCAATCATTGTCCAACATAAAAGTGAAATGGAAGAGATATGAATATATCGATACATCGATTAAAGGTGCAAATAGTGTTAAAATAATTGAATTACTAGAAGATGATTTTTTTCTGATAGACTTTTTGAGAAATTTTAAGGAAGAAATTTACAAATACACCAAGCATTCCCATAGATCCTGATGGAAAGACTTGCAATTCAAAAAATCTCGTGAATTTTTTCCAACAGGGACCATTTTGTCAGTGATTTATTTTGCAGAAAACTACACATTTGTTCCACAAAAAGAAATTCAGAGTGAATACTATCATTCTGACCAAGTCTCCATGCTCGTCCATATTCTATATAGACATGTTGAACAAAATGTCGATCGTATAGAAAGCACGAGTGAAAATAGACATATCATTAAAGAATATCACTTTTATATCAGTGACGATCGTACACATGATACATGTTTTGTACAACATTGTTTTGGAAAAATTTATGATTCATTGAAAAATCGTGGAATAACATTCAATGAACATTGGATATGGTCAGACGGATGTGCCGGTCAATTCAAATCTGCACGATCATTCTTTTGGTTGTGTTGTCTTCATAAGAAAACCGACATTAAACATTGTTGGAATTTCTTTGAGACTGGCCATGGAAAAGGAGAACATGACGGTGCAGGAGCATACATAAAACGAGCACATCGAAGATATCAAATGAACCACTCTGTAAGACGACTTTTGAACACTAAAGAAGTTGTTCAATGGTGCATCACTACTCTAAGCCATCAGAGAAACCCATCAAAAGAAGTGCGAAGGTACATTCAATTTAACTTATATTGGAAATCTAATTTTAAACATTGTACATTTATCATGCAATGATTATCTTTGATTGTATTTTGATATCATATTTACAAATTATTTTTCTAATTTTCCATATAAAGGTTTTTCTGGCATATTGGAATCGAAGACGTAGATAGATCAATTGGAAATGACGTTGAAACAATAAAAGGGACTCGAAAATTACATTCAATTCAAACAAAGTCGTCCAGAAATGTGTTGGCATTGGATAAAAGAAAATATTCTTGTTTTTGTGATGTTTACATAGACAACACAAAATCCAATGAAGTTTGTGAAAACAAAATATATGTGAACGATTGGAAACATACATAGCTAAATACAAAGGGAAAAATGTCTGTTGCAATGTTTGAAGAAATGCAATCAGAGGAAACTACAATATCATCCGACGGTGATCGAGTTTCTGATCTTGTTAGAGAAGGTAACATTTGAATTACTTTCTAATTATTTAAAGATCTAGAATAAATTTAAATATGCATAATTTTGTTAAATTTATTTTATTGTGCAGGAGATTTTTTTGTTGTAATTGCACCTATTAACAATGATGAAAATGTGAAGTATTATTTTATGCGTTGAAATGAACGAAAAATGAAATTATTACAAAACTATAATGATCATGGATTTCAATATGACATATGGTCTATTATACTGAAAGGTTATTTTTTCAGACAAACTCATCAAAGTGGAGGTTTTGTTTATTTTGAAGACTATGAACCTGATTCCATATGTTGTCAATATAGTCACTTGGTGTGTGCAGCACGCATAAAGTTGATAGAAGTTCAATCAAAGAAAAAATCGAAAATTAAGAGATGGAAAATGTCAAAATCCGATCATGAACGGATTATTGAGGATGGAATTCCATTAGAATTTTTTTGAGTGAATTGTCCAACAATCTATTATCTTTGGATTAAATATGTTTTAGAACTTCCAGTACTCAACTAAAAATTGAGCTGCTTATGTTATTTTTTCAAGTGTTTGCACATGTAAAAATTGTTTGGGTACAAGCACGTGCTCTAGTATCAACTGAAAGTAGCCTTTCTATACATGTGCATTGATGAAAAATGTTATATGTATTGGATATATATATATATATATATATATATGTTCTAGAATGAAATTAATTTTTCTAGTTTTACTATGTGCATTGATGAAAAATTATTTACGTACTCAATATATATGTTCTAGAATCCAATTAACTGGAACTAGTTTTTCTATGTGCATTGATGAAAAACTAGTTGGATTTTTTGGTAAAAAGTATGGACACAATGTAAATAAATCATCTGCAGTATAGTTTTGTATGAAAATTCCTTTCAAACAAGAGACTCAGAGCACTTCTCCGACTTTTGGTGGGATTTGACCCACATCTCTAATCCTGATTGAAAATATAGTACAAAATTTGCTTGTCCAATGGTCGGATATGTTCAATGTGCATTGATGAAAAATTTTACTTGTCTTGGATAGATATGTTCTAGAATGCACAATTAATTGTTCCATGTAGTTTTTCTATGTGCATTAATGAAAAACTAGTTGGATTTTTTGGTAAAAAGTTTCCACAATGTAAATAAATCGACAAGGCTACCTATTTGAGTGCATTAATGACATTGACCCAAATTCAAAAAACATATATATGTACTGGAATTATATTTCCAATCAAAATTAAAGGGATAATTTGTACATATATCTACTTCTTTAAACTATTTTTTCAATTAGAGCTCAATTGATACATGGTTAGTTGCATTGAAAAGCTATGTTCTTCCTATTGGAAAATTTTTCATTCAAACAAAACTACATGGAAAGATCAAAAGAAATCTTAAAATTCCAAATGTACTTTAACCATCCAAAAGGGATTTTTGCAACATTACCTGACATGCCATGCCAATTATAGTGAACAACTATCCAATAGAAACATTTACCATTATATACCACATGTGCCAAATGTAGATTGAAACCATCCAAAACTTTAAAATTTTAAAATTTTTTGATAATATATCGTGCAACATTCAAACATTAAACATCACATGCGAAATGTAGTTTGAAACCGTTCAAAACTTGAGTTTAAAAAACTTTAAAATATATATAGATCATTACTTCACATGCCATGCCAATTATAGTTCAACTAGATCCAATATAAACATTTAACATTATATACCACATGTGCCAAATGTAGATTGAAACCATCCAAAACTTTAAGTTTTAAAAACCTTTTGATTATATATAGTGCAACATTAAAACATTAAACATTTAAAGTTCATTAAATATCACATGCAAAATGTAGATTGAAACCATCCAAAACTTGAGTTTTAAAAACATCACATGCCATGCCAATTATAATTCAACTATCCAACAAAAACATTTAACATTAAATATCACATGCCAAATGTAGATTGAAACCATCCAAAACTTTTAACTTTTAATTTAACAAAAAAATATAAATCACAACATTACTTCACATGCCAAATGTACTCCAAGCATTCAAAACTTAAATTTGAAAAACAAAACAAATTATAACACATGTCATTACATAACATTCCAAATGTAGTTCAGATGACAACATTAATTTATAGATGACAACATTAATTCACATTCACATGCCAAAAGTACTAAAACCATCCAAAAATTAAATAAAACAAATTATATTAACAATGTAATAAAATATGTCCAAAAATTGTAAATCTCACAAGTATCAAACTGTATGAAGTTTAACAAATTTTAATACCATATAAATTTTAAAATCAAATCTATAAATCATGTCCATCAAATAGAGACAGATCTAGCATCTTCCCTACTAGGGTATCAGTCCGCGCCCTATCATGTGAATGGGAAACCTACATACACAATGCAGATGTACTTGAACATTAAAATTTGATGTTTTAAAAAATGAAAGAGAATATATATATGTAGAACTTCATGTAAAAAACAAAATATAACAAAAAAATCATTCAATACCTCATAAGGTTCCCTCTCCATTTGATGAACAAGTTCTCCCATAGGAACATCTGCAACAGTTAACTGTACAATATACATGTACAGTTATATATATATATATATATATTAAAAAATTTCAAATGAAAATGCACGTGTACATATATAAATTTATTTTCAATAATATTAAAAAAAGGAACTAAAGACAACTTGTTCAAATGCTGTGGATGTTCCTATCTCCATCGCTAGAGTCCGCGGATTAAAGAAATCTTCTATAGGAACCTAAATTAATTTTTTTTAAATAACTCAAGATATAGACCTCTCTCTCTCTCTCTATATATATATATATATCTATATTTTTAACGAAATTTTTTGAGGTAGAATACATACATACATACATACATACATACATACATACATACATACATACATACATACATACATATATATATATATATATATATATATATATATATATATATATATATATATAGCTTTTAAACATAAATTTTAAACTTGTGAAAAATTGTCCATACTTGTGGCTCATCTCCCAAGGAAGTAGAAGGTACATCTCCCAAGGAAGAAGAAGGTACCACCATCCAAAAAACATCAGACGGAATTGGTACCTGTTAATTTTTTTTATCAAATTATATATATACATACATGTACATGTGTGGCAACAATTATTTATTTTAAAGTCACTTAAAAAACACTAACATTTTCCAACATATCTTGATGGTCAGACCCATCTGCATTTTTTGAACCAGAGGTCCCGAACGTGATATTAACATTTTTGTCACACATCATGTGTGAGAACTGCAAATGGTGTTTTAACATATAATCATACATTTTTGTTAGATTAATGTACACATAAAAATAAATGTATACATGTACATACACATGTATTTATTACAAATTGTACACATGTATATGTAAAAATATTTTCAAACCCTAAGACCACTAACACATACCATTCTGATGCCCTCTTCCTCATGAAAAATTAAGTCATCCAAACCATTGCGACAATTTTTTGCATATGTTCGGAGATCTTCAACATTCATGTTGTCAATCTCCTCATCTGTAAAATAAACAAAATTGGAACGTGCATTTTCACGTGCTCTTTGTAGATTTAAAGAAATATCGACTCCACCCAAACCGCTATGAACATTCTCGATCATAGCATCCCTTGCTTCTCAACTTATTTGAGAAGTCGCATCCATCTCTGATTGCAAAGTTTCGACTCGAAACGGTCGACTCACCAATGGCGGCTCAGGGTGAGGCAACTCCACATCTCGCTTACCGCCCTTATGGTCATATAATCAACCTTTCCCAGAGCCAAAAAATTCTGAAGGAAGATCATTGTAATTGGGTTTTATACCCAAAAAAAATTCTACATAAAACATTTGTGCAAAATAAACAGGAACCTCATCGTTCCATGGAAGCCTTCCATAGGCCGAAAGGTGCCTATCATACAAATAACGAGCTATGTTTGGGTGCTTGAAATACTACACCTTCAACATTTTTCTTTTTGGCCCTTCCTTGTAATTAAACATTGACTTGGCCACTTCTTTTGTAAATTTTTGCTTTATGTCCTCCCATTTATCAGGACCCATCACTGTTTCTTTTCTCTTTCTCATCATTTCTACAAATGAATCAGTCATTGGCCCAAGATTTCTATACACATTTACCATTTCACCCAATGAATGTGTAACGATTTCAAGACTTTGTCGACTCTCAGCAGGTAGAGACAAAGCCACAAGATCTCTTTCCAATTTTGCATGAAGTCTTTCACACCTTTGTAAGGTGCATTCTGCCATGTTGGTTTCCCATGGTATATCAGTAATTTCGGCCAGATAAGTTGTGCTGGGTTGACAACCTTCTTCTTGAATGTAGCGGGCTTCCCTGCATCTATTTTGACCACTAGTTCGAACATTTTCAGCCTCTGCATCAATATATATATAATTTCATATATTAGAAAAAACACGTGTAAAAAAAGTTGTACAAATTTAATGAAAAAATATTGAAATTGATGGCAACCTTAATGTTGTTGGTTAACATCTTCTACAACATGACGCTGCTGAGAACCAAACCCAGAATGACGCTGCTGAGAACCAGACCCGAAATGACACTATTGAGAACCAGTAGCCGTTTATTGGCCTTCGGGGGAATAAATATCACCCCCTTCACGCAACTTGCTACCAATCATACCTCGATCGGTTGGACCATGGCCACGCTCCATGGATGGAGTAGAAACCCTTCTCCTCTTACCTCCTAAAAATTAAAATATGAAACTTGTTAACAACCAATTTAACTCACAAAGTTAATCAAAAATCAATTCCATATGTACACATGTATGGAGATTTAAGATTATATTTAAATATTATGAACATCCCCCGAACCCTGAACCTCCATATGGGATTTGGCTGATCTTCATCGTTCATCCTCCATGATATATATCTATTGGTCGACATTTACACAAAATAGATTTTAAAAAATCAATTTGTAATTTAGTGTATACAAATTATGTAGAACACAACTTTCAAAGCAATAATTGATTATGTGTGAAACTAAATTTAATTGGAAAAGAAATTATAAAAATGATAAGTTCACCAAATTTCACTTTACATGGTGGGAGCACACTTGGTATAAAATTTACCACTTATACACTTTAGTTTGTGGGAGGAATGACACATGTACATAGTTTACCTTAAATTTGTTGTGTTTTATGGATATTAAAATGAAGAACTTCTATTTAGATCCATTACAGAGATTGAATGTAGGGGCATTTACTAGATATGTCACATTTCAGAAAAGATGAGATCCAGAGGGTACCTGGCCCTTTACAGACTCTGCCTATAGAACTTGTAGAAGTAAACACTAGAGTCATTAACAATATCAAAGAACATTTTCATGCTCAGACATGGGAATGTGTCTCTTTCCCTACGCAAAAAAATAGTTCAAGGTAGTTAATCTTCATAGACACGTCATCAAGCAGGTCAATGTGATCATCCCCAACTTACTTTTCATGAAATTAGGCTTGGAATCCTCTACAACCTGGTGGATGGAGTTGAATGGGAACTAGGTCAATGCCTTTACAAAATAAATGCTAGTGAATAACACTTACTAGGTTATGCAAACAAATAAAGTGGGAGAAATGTTTTCTCCTTGAGGTTATCCAATTGGGTGTGTAATAACAACTTCACCAATTTCCTAACAGGTTTCTCTCTTAGGTTACAAATTTCTTCCACCTTATTAGTTATATATTTTTCAGTTTCCCGTGGATTCCTTGAATTTTTTCTCCTACCATCTCCCTCTCTCACTCCCCAAATTATTGTCATCAAACATGCCCCATTGAGGATCTGGAGCAATGTTTTCACCATACTTAGAGCTTTCATTGTTGCTAATTGAAATTGGAGTCATGTATACTAGATTCCTTGCTGAAGTGGCTATTACTTGGACAATATCCTGAGATGAGTTTGACATGATGGTCATATGAGGTTGGAAGCTAATTGCTGTAATTTTCCTTAAATCTTCAAAAAAACAGAGCAAAAATGTCATTTTCGATCATTTTTTATTAACTTCTGCATACAGCAGATGTTATCACAATTGCAACACAATCATGTTCCATGAGCATGAATTATGAATGTCGCAAGCCAAATTGCAAGGAAATTTGCATTCATTTTAGTCAAAAGAAGGCTATGACATTAAGGTCCATGCTAGAAAAAATTATGCAAATAAGGTTGCTAAGTCTTGATACTTACGATGTGTTTCAAAGCCATAACAAAGGTTGGCTTTGAGAGTGTCCTCTCAAAGCCCTGTCTTGAGATGAAATTTAATTCAATGTCTCTTAGAGTTGCAAGGTGGAATTGATAGAACTATTTTATTTCTTTACCATAGATGGATATCTCCTTTCATCTATACCTTTCTCTACCATCTTATTTCCAAGTGAAATGGGAATTTTCACATTTTGAATGCCATTACCATGTAATTTGGTAGACTACTAGCTAGACCTATCACAAATAAGGTTGTCATACCAAACTATTTCTCTTGCTCAACTCAGTGACCATGACTCTCTTCTCACACTCACCATATAAGATCTTCAATTGTACATGTCACGCAAAGTTGGGGGTTCTAGGTCTACACCTATTAGGTAAAGTTACATATTTTATGTCATTGTGGTCCTTAAATTTGGAGGTGTTCCACCTGAAAAAGTAGGCATTAAATATGGATGAAAAGGATTTGTTTTAACTTTGATAGAATTTCCTCGTGGAATTACTGAATTTCTTGACGACATCATGCTAGCTTTGCTTAGAGAAGAAGGTTTTGGAGGAGAAATTGAATTCTTTCGACTTATTTTTGGCATTGAAGTTTGAAATAGTAGTTTTGATGACTCCATCGATGACCTTGCTGAGGAATTTGATGCACACAATATTGACTTTGAAGATGGTTTAGAAGATGTTGAAGAAGTTGTAGATTTTGGTGTTGTCACTGAATGTTTCTTTGTTGTTGGACTTGATCAAGACACAATTTAAATTTACGAGAAGATTGAAGACCTTGAAGAGGTTTTAGATTTTGTTGTTCTCACTGAAGGTTTTTGTCTAGTTTTGTTTCTTAAACCATCATTTCCATAGGACATTTTTAGTGAATAGATTCTTGACCTTGATGAGAGGATATGATACCTTGAAGAGGCTACATATTTTGGTGATGTCACTAATTGTTTCTCTATTATTATGTTTGTTAAACATCTCACTTAGGGCGAGGCAACTCCACATATATTGTACAGTTTATGGGATAGAAATCAATATGTAGAAATATTCACTTGGTTTTTATAATTGGATAGAAGAATGACTTAAAATTACCTTTTATGTCTTCTCATTTTAGAGCTCAAATTTTTAGGAAGGATTTAAGTATCCACCTTTCAAGAATCAGTAGAAGAGGTTGATAAAGAATATAGGAAGACAAAAAACTAACCAGTGGTGTAATAAATGGATTTCTTGGGAGGTAGATTGGCATATGGACTTTTGGTAGCTAGAAATTTTCCAAATAAGTGAATTTATTTGAAAAACAAACCTCTAGTTTATTTTGGTTTAGACAAGGTCTAGAATTTGAAAAGTGAATTCCCTCTTTCTTCCTCTTACATACATTCCAACGATCGGAATCTGGATTGAGGGAAAAAATTTTCCTAAATAAAAAATTTGCATTTTAATTGTTGTACACATGAGTTTTTAAAAGCTAATTAACTCATAAATTTCTCACAAAATACAATTAAATCTTCACACATAAACCCCTTCCCAATTAGCTAACTTTAGACGATCCTAAACACATTTTTATTTAACTAATGAGGGAGATAGCCCAATAAAACTAGTTTGTCCATATTCAAATCAAGTTGGTGTCAAAGTACAATTTAGCTCATTTTAGTCAAGGTTAGTTAGAAGAATTAGCTATTTGTTTTTGTCTTCAATTTCCTCTCAAAATGAATGTGTACGTGGTTTTGAGAGACACACCAGAGGAATAAGGTCCAAATTTTTGATGAAAATGTGCTATGAAAGTAAAGGGTTAAAGGCAAACATGTACAAGGCATAGTTGAGTACAAGGCATAGTTGAGCCAAATGTTGTTGAGGAAGGGCCTAATTATTTGGGTCTTTGTTATGGAAAACATGATGGAGAATGCTCCAAAGCCAAGGAGGCACATGAAGCTGTTCCAAGAAGGAATTTTATTTCGTGTTAATTACCTCAAACTTGTGAAGTTTGCGTTCATGATGAATGGAAAATTTTGACACCCACTTTGCAAGAAGATGTTAATAAACATGCAGATAATGAGAATGTAAAAGAAGAGGATGTTGAAAGCTCTATCTAGTCATTGGATTCATTGCTAGTATTCAGAGGAGAGCCACTACCTCATCAAATTCACGTCCTCAAGAAGGCGACAACAGTGAATGTTCAAGGTATAAATTTTCCTTTAATCAAATTGCTTTTGATTATGATAAACATGGTAAATATTCACATAAGATATAGAAAATAACTTGCACATGTTCCTTTTGTGGTTTGAATAACCATAATGTTTATAGATGTTGGAAGAAGATATCCATGCACATTGAAACTTTCTAAATAAATGAGGCAAAAAATCAAAGGCCCATTGGACAAGGAAAATGATGTTGAAAATAAGATGCAATTGTTTATTACTCATTGCCATAAGAAAGGTCACCTTGTAGACAAGTGTTGGACTTTGTATCCAACAAGTCATCCAAAACATTTGAAGAAGGTGGAAAGAGATAACGACAAGAATGGAAAAGAGGATTCCATAATCGATGAGGGCAAGATGATTCACATGATGAAGTGCAACTAAAAGAAGCACCATTGAAATGGTTTGCTAAACATATGGTTAGATTTCTTATCCAATTAAGGCCTTGCATGTATTTTGATGTTTCATGAATTTCTTTGCAAATTCAAAGTATGGTGCATGTTGCATGAAGAAAGATGTTGAAAGTAGAGTTATGTTGACACACTTAAATGCAACAAATATGGAAATTTTGACATGAGCTATTATTTGACTTGAGAGTCAGTTGTTTGAAGAGGCATGTTTTTTCGACTTGTGTTTGGTTGATTCTTTTCTACACCAATATGTAAGAGTACATGGAGATATTCACATGATGTGATTTTTTTTTTATTTTAAGGAGAAAAATGATATGTCAGCAAGCTATGTTTCTTGCATGATGTGTTTTTCAGTTTGATGGTTTTGTTTGTGACAAGACGTCACAAGATTTTGGGAAGGTCCACTCTTGAGCGAGAGCCTCATGATTACAACTTAATCATGAGACTAAAATGGGAGTGCATCATTATTTTGAAAAAAAATAGGATTCTAAGCTACTTAGGACTCAAACCATTATTTTTGAATTTGAAATATCATGATGTGTTGTTTCAATGCCTGCATCCACAACCCTAACATAAATTTTTTTATTCTTTTTTTGCAGGATTTAGTTGGTTATATTAAAATTCAGTTGAATTTAAAATTCTTGGCTTAGTGGCATGAACCAAACATATTGTACATATTAAATGAGGAATTTCGCTCTCCCAATCATTTCTAAATCACCCATATCACCAAGAAAACATGTTTTAAAAGAACATACTTTGGTATGGGAAAGACCTTAGGTTTCAAATATTATAAGAAGGTTTTGGATATGGTTGAGAGAATGTGGAAAATAGAATCCATAAACAAATTATTTTTCAAAACGTATTACTTTCAAAGTATCAACAAGGAATGTACAAGGGTGTTCAATGAATTAACGCTATTTATTTAAATTCCATGATGTATATCATACCTATAATTTTAACAAATTATTAAATAATGATCTAGATTGGATAATTATATTATTTGTCATATATTTTGATGCTTATAGAGTGAAAAAACTAAAAGAATCAACTTGTACGGTCATTTTAATGGTGGGTGGAGAATTGGGATCTAAAACATTTTGGAGTCATTTTGAGGTTTTAAATGACATTTTTGGGGGTCAAACGATTATTCCTTGTGCCAAAATCTTGACCATTATTCTACACTTAAAGACATATATCCAATGGTGCAAGAAAAACATCAAATGAAGTTCATTCAAAATTAATGCCTTTAGTAAGTTGACCTATATCATGTTGACCACCATGGTACGAGAGAATGACATTTTAGCCCCATTACTCATGCATAGCAAGCTAGCTACATGTGGAATTTTAACAAGACTCTAAAAGGTCTAAAATCACAAACCTCGTTAATGGTTGACAGAGTCAAATATTACACCTAGTTGGATATCACGCTATGTTAAATACTTCGCCACTAGGAGGAATAAGAGTTCCATAGAGTGTGTTATTGTATTTTGTTCCATAGTTGAAAATACAACTAGGAGTGTGAAGTTAGAGAGAAAAATGTATGAAGTTAATTTTTTATAGCAACCTTACATACCAAAAGTCTTAGCTAACTCTAGAGAGATTACCTTAAACATATTTTCCATACCAGAAAAGAGAGAGTAGAGCATGTTTACATTTTAGTGTTGTTTTTCTCCCATAAGGATTTCCTAGGGAAAAAGAGTCTAGAGCATCATTACTTTTTAGGGTTGCTTGTCTCCCGTAAGGATTTCCTAGGAAAATACTTGTGTTGATTGTCTAGAGATATGTATGTGTGTGTTTCATTATGTTCTCTATTTATTATGTTGTGTTTCATTATGTTTTATATTTCTTACCTTTCCGCCTTCCTATTTTTCTTTCCAATCAAGGTTTATAAAGTAACATGACAAGCAACATGAGACTTGGAACAATCATTTTCATTATCTATATGGAAGGCAAGAAGTATTATATCCCCTTAACCTTAAACTTATGTAGTTTGTCAATTTTTATCATATATTTTTTGATAAGGGTAAATTTTTTTTTATCTATAGTACAAGTCATGAGTTCCGCAATTTTACTTTAAATATAAAGCATGATTCTAGGATTACTACAGTTTGTACTTGGCTTTTTATTGTGATGATGCCCTATCTCAATCACTTGGCCATCTCTCTATGGGTAGTTAAATCTTTATAACAATACTTAAGTAATATTTATCTATTTGTATTATGTGAAATGTAAAAAGCGGTATACTATTTTTCATAAAATTGGGTTGAGTTTATCGTATATTTCAATGAAAGTTGATTATATGACACATTTTCTTTAAAAGGATCTAACAATTTTGTTAAGGTATGAATTTGCAATTTTGTGTGGTTCTCTATCAACCTTCACTTCCTCATTTCTAGAAAAAAACTACTTGCTCATTCGTATACCCACTTTCTATTCAAATGCATGAGTTTTGAACTCTCGGTAACTATGTTTTTCCACACAGGAAAATTATATGTAACATTTTATACTAAAGTTCTAAATATTATTTTGAAGTTTGGATTACAATTATTCTTTTATATAATTTAACATTAGATATAAGTTTAAATTGAAAGCTACTTAGATGAAATATAGCTTAGATATGTCATTTGCAAATTATTATCTATTTATTGAACTAAAGGACATAATTATTACACATGTTTAATTTACATTCAAATGCTTCTTTGATTTATCTCCTATAGCTTAATGTAATGCTAGATATATAATTTAAGTTGAAGGCCCATGAGATAAATATGACTTCTATGTGACATTTGTATTCAATCATCTATTTGTTGTGTTATATGAACATAATTGGTACGCATATCTAATTTACATTACTTTAATATGTCATGATTCTTTAATTTATCTTTTATAGATGACCGGAGCATCCCTTTTTAATCTATCCCTTTTGACTTCGGATATGTGGGCAATATTCATCCGCATATTTTTCTATCATAAAGCAGTGAGTAAAATTGTAAATTCCATTTGTGTCAATGTTAAGGTTAAGCACATGGATTAAAGTTTTATATATTAGATGAGGAGGCTATGTATTACATATGGTCTTGAATAATATTTTGGACTCTTTAGATATATATCTAAAGAGTCCAAATGCTCATTCAAGACCATATGTAATACATAGCCTCCTCATCTAACTTAGCCAGGGATTTGCAATACTATATTTGAGTTGTCTAGCTCCGTTTCAATATATTATAATGTTAGATTATTATTTCTATAGATTTTCATTATGGTAATAAAATGTTACAAAAAACCAGAAACTATACAAATAATATTATTCTAGATATATGTAAAAAGGACATGGTAGAGAAGATCAAACAATATTAAACTTCTCATAAATAGTTTAGATAAAAATACATTTTCTAATTTTGATTATAAATTCTAAGGCTTAAAGCAATAATTTTTCTGATAATTTTTTTTAATTAATAAATAAAAAAGAAAAATTTTCGATCAAAATCACATCCAACACATAATAAAAATAATTTAAAAACAATTTAAAACTTCATACACTATATGACATTACTATGACAAAGAGCATAAAAATATACAAGCAAAAAATACATACAATGCATCCATTACATTGGAGTCTTCAGAACATACAATGCATACATTAAATTTGACGGAATTATTCACGACACAATTGGTGTCATTTGTTCATAAAAAATTGTTGAATATGAATGTGCAAATAAGGAGGTTGAAATAAGGAGGTTTCACATTGGCTTTTCAGAATTGAGAATTTAAAAACTATTTTTGCAGGTATTACTTATCAACATATATATCATGAAAAGAATATTGTTGCAGATGAATTGTCAAAGCAGGGGCTGAAGGCTGTTTTTGGAAAGATTAATTACCAGCTATATAACATGCAGGGTCTTCAGGCTGAAGGTTCAGTCCCCATCATTTAAGTACAGTGGGGTTCAGGGAGGCTGTGTTTTCAGATTTCAGGTTTAATATGTGTTTTTACTTTGATAGTAAAAACTTTGTTGTCCCTTTTTGTATGAGTTGTTCCGTAGATCCTTCTACTGTCACTTTTTGAGCTCTTCAGGGGCGGGGATAACAAATTTTCTCTGTTTTGAAATGGTATTTTTTGGGCTGTATTATTTCATTTTGTCTTTGTTCATTATGTGGCGAAAATCTGACATATTCAGTAACTTTGGGAGTGGAGGATCATGATAAACGTGCTATGTAAAGTCCTTGTTGTTTTGTTCCTGGTACATAATATAAACCAGGGTATTTTTCTTACTGAAAAAAAAAATAAGGAGGTTGAAATTATGTGTAACCATTAGCAATCTATTTTAAAGGGAAGTGGTACCCAAAATGGAAAGATTTAAAGGAAAAACTGCAGAGTTAGGGAGCACGCTGAGGGAGCTAGAAATGAATCTGCATAGGGCAAGAAAAGGGAATCCACCATGC